>VXBJ01007826.1:87769-166787 GCA_013400055.1 Nycticryphes semicollaris
ACTTTTTATGTAAAAGAAAGAAAAAGCAGAGGTTTTCCTGAGGCATTTGCCACTATCAGGATATACCGGGTAAATTGCCAGGTTATCCTGAGATTAAAAGGCACAGGGTTAGCTATCCACAAGATATAATACTATACCTCTATTCCTTAGGCATGACTCAATTAATCAGCAGCCATAACTAGGCCTTTAGAGTGAGGATTTCCATGAAGATCTCAGAGGAAAGCTTTGCAGCATCCTCCTGCAGCATGGATGGGTCCTGCATCCCCTCCCAGAGCAGGCTCACCCCTTATTTCTAATTACATGCCATCCATGTTCTTGGCTCCTTTGGCATGTTTTGAGGTGGCAGGATGCTCATGTCCCTGAATGCTGAGGCAGTACCTCTTTTTCTGGTATTTTTCCCTCTGGGTGTGAGACTGTACCTCTTTTTCTGGTCTTTTCACCACCTTGCACAGGGCTGCTGGAGCCCAGCCTGGAGGGGAGCATCATCGGCGACACGTGCAGAGAAAACACATTTCTCACATTTCTCCTTGTCCCCACCAGACCCCATGCATCAACCGAATCATTTTCCTCCCACTTGTATTTCCTTGGTGCCGGGAGGGGAGAGGCAGGACGCCATCCCCGAGGTTTCAAAGCACCGGTGCGATTCCTGCCATCTGACTAGTGCGGATGTGAGGGGAATGAGAATCACGGAGTTCTGTCCTCATGCAGCGCTTTGTAAACGAATCGCTTTGATCTCAGGCGGATTTCCCCATGCTATTTTTAGATGCGGTGAGGATAACCGAGGGATGTCGATTCTAATGCAGACAGAAAGGAATTTCAGATGCAGTTTTCCTCATGGGGAAGGAGAGGAGAGCAGAAGGAGGAAAACAAGGCAATCTCCACCAGCATTTTTGAGTCTTTGGGAACAGACAGAGCTAGGTCACTAAGCCCTTGAGGACAGAGAGGGATGTTCCCCAAAACCAAAATTCACTGGATAGCTACTAATTCACCTTATGTTTCTCCTTGCTGTCTTTTGTATAACTCACTGCTCGGTTACAGTCCAGCATCAGGACTTGTGATTAAATTCAGCTTTGTGGTGTTGTGGATGTGTTTATAAGGAAGTGCTAATAGTTACCCTTTGTTGAAAAATCATTGCAGCATCTCCCAGTTTATCTGATTAAGGGATGTATGGGGAGGTTTGAAATTGCTCGGTTTTGATTATGCCAATTCCTTCTTTGTGTTTTGCCTTCCAAAAGAATAAAAAACTTAAGCAAAACAACACAGGGATAACCAAATCAAGCCTTTCTTCATAGTGGCAGGAGTGCATGCATATGTGTATGCAGGTTTGTACTCAGTCTGCTCAGAAGAGTGAGAACCTGTTTACAGGGAAAAAGCTCCTCCGAAGGGTTTTGTTTTTTTTCTTATTCTTCTTCTCCCATCTCTGGTTGCTGGGGAAACCGCCATCCCCAGCACTCCAAGCAGCTGACTCACTCAGCCCGGTCCTCTGCTGCTTGCATCACGCCTCCAGCTACCACACAGGAACAAAAGAAACACAGACTTCAGCAGTTCAACGTGAAATACAGAAAATCTCCTCTCCCAGTGTCCCCAGGACATGTCTGGTGACAGTGTCAGTCTGGCTGTAAGTGGTCCCCAGAGGCTGTAGGAAAGGCATGGGAGAGGCTTTTCTTTGGTGCCCTGGGGAAGGAGGAGGCAGTGCTACTTGGAGTGATGTGGGTCTGAAGCCCTATCAGTGGCTGGCAGACCTGCGAAGTGTGATTCTACTAGGAACCCCATGGCCACAAAGGCTGCCAAAGCTGGTGGAGAAACCCTCTATTTCTTTCCATTGGATTTACACACTTCTCACCTGTCCATAGATATTCACAGGGAGATGAATGAGCCCTCTTCCCATGCTCCATCGTCTCCTGCATTTGTTGCTTCTGCACTGGAGCTCAGTTCTGCCCAGACACGAGCTCTGGGGCTTTTAATGAGAATTTGTTTATCTTTAATTGTGATACCTGTGGCGTCTGAGGTTGGAGTATGGCTTTGCATGGCCAAGTGCAGTAGTGCAATGAACTTGGTCATCTGTTAGTATAAATCACAATGCTCATATACTTAAGTTTATAAATCCCAAACCACAAGGTCAGCCAAATAAGCTTAAAAGTCAGAAGCTTAAAAATAAGAAAAATAGGATCTACTTTGGTTTTGTGATGCATTCACTATTGTTTTTGTCATCTTTTCTCCTCTGTCTTGACAGCTAGAATTCTAGCTGCTACTTTGGTGCTTCTGGTTTTCATGTTTTCTTTTTATCCAGTGCCATAGATTTGAAGAGGGAGGGGATCCAGGAAATGTGATGAGGCTTCAGGAGAGCAGTGAACACAGCAGGAGCAGCAGTGGCCCAGCAATCAAGCTTAGCAGGTTGTTGTTAGGCTGGTGTGTTTGGCTCCTGGCCTTGGCAAGCCTTGGGAAACTGAGCAATACCTGAAAATTTTCCCTGCACAGGTTTCTGGTCAGCCTGCATTGCACAGATGTTTCTAACATCTGCAGCTAAGAGCAGAGCCTTGACATTACAGTTGTTGAGGTCTGAGACAGGCTCTACCAGCTCTAGACATCCAGTTCTTTACACACAACCTTCTCCCCCATCCTCCCACCTTACCCCTTCTTTACCCTTTCTAACACTGGGATACAACCCACTTCTGCAGGTTAAGTTAACCTAACAGCTGAAGCAAAAAAGGCAAAAGAGGTCCAAACTCTTTAATTACTAGAGCACAAATGTGCTTGGCCAGAGTGATCCATTAAACATCCTTTTTGCTCCCCTGAGCAAAACTTTTTTTGCCCCCTGAGCAATCTTTCCAAAGCCTCTTTGGTAGCTGAGATGCACCTTCCATGGCTGCCTTTTCTGTGGTTAGTCCCGATACTCCTTTGCAGTGAAACATTCCCCTTTTATTCCTTTCTCCTGCTGGAAGCTATTTATTTTTCTGCAGGAGTCCCTCTGGGTTTGATGTTATCAGTTGTGTTGCCTCTCTTTGTTCTCCAGCCCAGAGAAAGCCCATTTCTTTGAATCTCCCAAGAGGAAAGGGAGAAGCCGAGGCTGTGGGTTGAACACTTAATCTTTGTTCACCCCACACCAGTGCTGTTCAGGTGCTCAGGGTCAGGTCCTCTTTGCAGACAGACAAATATCCCCTTGGTCCTCTGCACACGGGGGAAGGAATATAATGAAACAAAGTTGTAATATCAGCTTAGAATCTGGTATTGTGCTTGGACAGATCCCTCTAAGACTCATGGCTGCTGCCCCAGCACCCTGTGCTGAAGGTATGCTCCTGCATACCTTCTGTGGAGCTGCTGCTCAGTGGTTGTGATGGTCACAGAATCATAAAAAGCTTTAGGTTGGACCATCCACTTCCAACCCTCTGCCACCTCGCACTAGGCCATGTTGTTCATAGCCCTGTCCAGCCTGGTATTGAACCCCGCTAGTGATGGGGCAGCCATAGTTTCTCTGGACAACCTGGGATAGTAGCTCAGCACTCTCACAGGAAAGAGTTTCTTCCTCATATCTAATCTAAATCTCCTCTTTTTCAGTTTAAACCTTAACGCATCATCCCATGGCTCCTTGATCAAAACTCCCCCCCCATCTTTCCTGGAACCCCTTTAGAGACTGAAAGGGGCTCTCAGGTCTCCCTGGAGCCTTCTATTCTCCAGGCTGAACACCCCCAACTCTCTCAACCTTTCCTGCAACGAAGTTGTATTTTGCAGGTATGTTGTGGAAGGAGAGACCCGCTGGGGAGGACAGAAATCCACCCACACGAGCAGAGAAAAAAATTCTGCTCAGCAAGTTTAAATTTTGCACCTGCATGATTAAATTGGAATTTTGCACCTGCAAATTTAAGGCTTGTGTCTTTTCACTGGTTCTTGCCTGAACTGGGGATTTAGGTAGCTGGGGGAGGGCAAGGGGCAGGCACATTCCTGCAGCTCCAGCCACCCTCCACCCCTACAGCCTCATCCGTGGCTCTTTCTGTTTACCTCCCCACATCTCAGCACCATTTTCCCCGGTGTATACAGCAACATACCACTGCTTTCTGGTCTGTGGAGTGCAGGTTTGGAGGTTTTCCCCCTGTTTCTTGGCAAGATGCAGTAGCTGCACTGAGTCACATGTCAGCTCTTTTTCTGTGGCCAGAGCCCCTGCTTGCACGAGAACCTTTTGCTGCAGCTCAGCATCATCTTCCACCATCCAGTCGGAGAACTGCCAGAACTAGGGCAGGAGGAGAGTGTTTTTAGCTCAAATAATGAAGCAGCATTTCAAGCCGAGTCATAAGCCAAAGCTGGGTTTTCACAACAGAAATTTGGGTGTAGAGGGTGGACTGTCTGCTAAATCCTAAAATCTGTTTCCTGGTGAATTCTTAATTCTGCAAGTAGGTCACGCCTGTTTTCTCCCCTTGGGTACATCAGAGACTTGACAGGTCTAAATAATAACTCTTATCTCTTTGCTCTTTGATGTTAGATGTCACTTAGTTGTTCCCTGTCATCTGCTTTTCATTTCTTCCCTTCAGTTCCTGTAAAACTCTGCTGAACACACAAGTTAATGAAGGATAAAACATTTCTAGGTCCCACCAATTTTTGTAGCATGTGGTCTCTCCCCTGCATCCAGCATCACCTATTGCATTGACCTGGCATGGGAGACAGGCTGGAAGGGCCATAACATCCTGTGGAGTCATGGGGCATACAAAGCTTATCTTTTAGCAGTTTTTTCAGTGTGCAGTGCCCAAACTTGACGATCCTCTGCCTATAAAAGAAGCCATGATCTAAAGAACATGCTCAGGAGCATCTCTGCAGGGTGTGGGGGCCACTTCCAGCTCAGCTGGTACTGCTGGGCCAGTGGCACTTCCAATTCCACCATAAAATGCAAGTACAATTTCTTACATGCAAGTACAATTTACCTATAGGCATTCAGCTGAGTCTCTCTCACAGAGGTTTCAGCTTCCACAGGGAGCCTTTTAAAGACCTTGCCCTAATTATGAAGCAATTCCAGTGACATTTTAAATTATGGGTGAGTTTTACATAATTCTTTTGATACGTGTTGTTATGACATGTAAAATTTTATCTTTGCCAGATGCAGTGAATTATGTAAGATCTTTGTTTTGCATTTGTCAGGATAATTTGAACCATTGCACATTGAACAAATGCACTTTCAAAGGACCCAGTCCCGCACACAGCTACGATAGTACAGGTAAGCTTCATAAACTTTACTAAATTTCTATTAAATTATATAAGCTAGCAGGCAAGTTCATATGACAGTGTTCAAACTGCAAAGTCAAGCATGCGAGGAGCAGGAAAAGCCTTATCCTGAAACGCAGCCCCTTTCCTGGGCTTCCAGTGATGGCTCATTATATGATGAAATGCTGTTTTTTCCAGAGGGGCCCTGCTTCAGTGGCTGAGCAGAACTGCCTGATGCAAAACAGTGGGCAGCAATTCAAAAATCTGTTTTCTTCCCGTCATTCAGCGTGTGGCCCTAGCCCTTGTTTACCGCATACTGCTCAGCCTTGCTGTAAAGATGAAATACTGTTTGTGCTTGGGTTTTTTTTTTTTCTGTGACACTCATTACTCCAGTCATGTTTGTTTATTTTGTATGCAAACCATTAATTAATTTGTCTCTGTGGAGCCCAGTAAGACAGGGGAGAAACATTATCACTTTATAGATAAGGAACAGAGAAACAGAAAGGTTTAGTCAAGAATGCCAATTAATTTGGGATGTTCAACTTGAGATGCTCAGGAGCTGATATCTCAGAGCACACGCGGTTTATTTGCTTGCTTTAGTGTCGCTGTATCTTTAGGCACTGGTAGGGCAGGATGGCAGCTGCTGCCCAACGCACTTCCCAGGGCACGAGGGACAAACCCAGATGGAGGAGAAGGGAGGTAGATGGAGGCAAAAGGAGGAAAACGGAGGGGAAGGGAGGAAGATGGCAGGATATAAACAACATCTCCTTGGCCAGGATTTGCACAGACAAACCAGGGGAATGTCAAAGCAAGGGGCTGAAGAAAAACATGGATGTGACTTTGTGGGCGCTTTCTTGCCATCTGTTTGCTCTGTACCTCTACAGGCACCAGTTCACAGTCTGCAACCTGTTACTGGTCATCACAGACATGGCTAGAGGAGTCCAGCACGCTCAGGTATTCCACAGCCTGGTCAAAAGAGGAAAAAGAGCACCCCTTTCCTTCTCTTCCTTGGGATCTGGCATGCACCAGTAATGTAAATGAATCTGACCTAAGTGGCAGCTGCAGGAACCCAGGTCTGTGTTGAGTTCACCAGCCTCCTTGGCTTTCTGTAGACCATAATCTGCTAGCTCCCAGCCCATTAATGAGAGACCTGAGAGTGACTGCAGAAACTTTCACTTGTCCAAGCTCCAAAAGTATTTATATAATTTAATCGATAAATTGCATTGATTTATTTGCACTAAGTAACTCCTTGGGATCTGGATAATAGATAAGGGTGTGCATGGTGCTGTACAAACACATTATAAATAAATGCAGCTTAGAAATCAATTGCCAGATATTAGTAATTAATCTTCTCATTGTAAAATAATGTGATGTCTGTCCATTATGGATTTTTTTAAAAAAAAATCTGACCTAAGTGTTTTCAGTCATTTATTTCAGGAAGGCTGCCCTTTAAGCCAGATCGTGCACTTTTAAAAAGGTCGTGGGGTTTAAATATCATGGTTACTTACAAGCACAGCTCATCAAGTGGTTTGACAGCTGACTTCCCTGGAACAAATCAAGGTCCTGTTCAAATAAGTGCTCAGCTGTTGAGGTTGAAGGCAAGGGATTTCACACTACCAACCTCTTCGGCTGCTGGTGCTCAATACATAAAGGTTACCACCAAAGCCTGTGGACACTAATATATACAAGGACCAGCACAGACTGGTATAGGCGCAGGTAGGCTCAGCCCAATAAACCCCTTTCTCAGGCAGTTGAGCCAGGCCATCAGACGCATTACCCAACTTCGGTGCTCCCAATCTGTGCAATCTCATTCATCCCCATGATACACTATCAAATAGCCGGGAAAAAATGTTTATTGTTTATCTGGTCACCAAAAGGCTTATTAAACATTGGAACAAGCTACCCATGGAAGTGGCAGAGCCACCATCCCTGGAGGTATTTAAAAGACAGGTAGACGTGGTGCTGAGGGATGTGGTTTAGTGGTGGTTTTGGCAGTGTCATGTTGATGGTTGAAGTCAATGATCTTAAAGGTCCCTCCCAACATAGACAATTCTATAATCCTATGATTAGGTTTTCCAAAACAGGAAAAACTTCCTTGCTTCTTTACCTTCCTCATCCTCTCTTAGCACAGGAAGGGCAGAGGGGCAAGGCCACATTGTCCAACATCTTTCTGCCATCTGCAGTCACAGTGTTCCACACCATGGTTCAATTTTATTTTTATCAGGAAAAAGGACTTTTACAGCAATTTCTGTGCAATTGTTTTATCATACCTACAATGTCTTTCTTCTTCTGTTTCCTCCTGCTCTCTTTTTCATGAACTTCTAAGCACACATATCACTTTTGTAGCACAGCATTTCTTTTAAGAAGGGCAGGTGATAGATATTTGAGCTATTTGGATTAGGATAGTTTTGTTCTAAAAATATTTACAGGACAGGGGAATCTACATGTTTGCTGCTAAACTTTTAGTTGATTTGACTGATGAATGCACAGTGATAGCCTGAAGTTCACTTGGACACAGATGAGGTATTTGGCAAAACACTATTACCAATTATATATGTGAACTAACACAAACTATCTGATTACAAATTTGGCTTACAAATCAATGATTTCCTTCTGGTTATAGAGCATTAACATGGTTTTAACCCAAGGTTCAGATGATATATAAAATCAGTTAAAGCCACTGCTGGGCATCCACTCGCCCTGGGCCTGTTTGTTCCAGGTTGCAATATGCTTGGGCATGATGAGCTCATTCATTTTGGCTGACCTTTCTGTAACTAGAGTGTTTTTGCCTCTTGGAGACATTTTCCATTTGGGTGAGGAGGTGACTTACCCTGTGCTCTGGGCAATCAGAGCAGAGATCAGCTTCGGGTCTCAGAACCAGATAGATGTTTGGAAGTTTTATTGGTGTTTAATGAAGACTTTTGGTATTAACACAACTGCTTAGATCTGTAGGCAGCCCAACTTTCAATAACTTCTTTGCCACTTTTGAGTCATCATTAATACCATCCCACTCAGTGGTTATTCCTAGGCCTACTCTCTCTTCCCATCCCTTTTTTGCACATATACTTTTAATTTCCTTTAACACTGCTGGCGATTAACCTCCCCTCCCCTCTCTCCCCCTCCCCCCACTTCTTGCTTCATCTTGCCTGGCAAGCTCTGTCCAACTCTGTAATCTTTGTCGGCTGCTCTTACCCTTCTGCATTTCTGTGGCGGTTTTCAAAGACTTGAAATCTTTGTGCAGCTTTCTGTGAAGTTTTAGCAGCCACTTCCCCTCCCTGTTGCTGTGTTGGTTGAGGGACTGGAGTCTGCTTTCCTCTTTCATGCCGTTGCTGAGCCATTCTTCACTGTTGCACTTTACCCTGACTGATCAAAGCCTTTTCCACTGCAAACTTTGATCAAGGAGTAAAAGGCCACTAGCAAAGCGTTGGTCCCTCCTTGCTCACTGTACAAGGCGGCTCAGTCAGCACTGAGGGCACTGTGATGGTTGTGAAAGGGCTTGCATGAAGAAGGCTCACAGGGTTTTCATCTCCTAAACGTCTTCCAGTTTACTGCCTTGGGAAGGTGGATTTCTCTCTGCTCTAAGTCCATTTCCACCATGAGGCATTTCTTGAGCTTGCTGGTGCCAACCACATTCTCACCAGTTCAGACTGTTTGCTGGGGAGCTCTCGTATGACAAACATGAGCTGATATATCTCTGTATCTCTGTATCTCTGTATCTATCTATCTATCTATCTATCTATCTATCTATCTATCTCTGTTTATCTATGATATACATATAAAATGTTTATGTGTGTGTATGTGTGTGTGTGCACGTGTGTGTAACTTTCCTATGTGTGTGCGCATATGTTCCGCATTTCAATGTTCTTGTGTAAAGAAATTTTCCTCCTTAGCTTAATTTAAACTCCAGGTGGGCTGCTGTCTGTCTTATGTGGAGCACAATGGGAGAATTCTGCATTTGTCTCCATTGAAAATGAAGACTTAGAGCTGGCTCCACTGTGGGTGAACAGCAAAAGCTGCCCTGGGGACAGATGTACAGCTGGGTGGGTACCATGCTCTGCTCTGCACTGGGCATCTTGTAAGGGACTGCACTGAGGAGGAGAAGGACCCTCAGCAAGTGACCTCCTGTGGGGAAACACTGATGAGACACTGGCTTTGCATGACAGCAGAGAAATCATGGACCTACCACAGGAGCTGGGCATGTGCCTGGGATCCACATCATGCATCCAGGGCAACTGCTTTTGGCAGGTGAGGCAAGGCAGAAAGGCCTAAGCTTTTCTTGAATGCTGATTAAATTTGCAGAAAAAAATACAATAGGACCACACATGAGTGACTAAGAAGGTGAGACTGGTGAAGTGGTCATAGGTTGAGCCTTAGGGATCATTCAAACAGAAGGTGACACTGGCTGGTAAGAGCAGCATCTCTATTTCTGACTGGTTTATGATTTCCTTTGCTTTCTCTTAATTTTGCTCAGTCTACCTTGATTATGTGACCATAAGATCTGCTGATTCAAACTCCCTAGAAAACATCATTGTATCATCTAATGCAAAATCTTTGTATTATTTAATGCAAAGAGTATTTACATTGACATCTCTGTAGCAGGTAGGTTCCCAAATGTTGCCACCACTTCCAAAGGCATTAATTGTTCTTTTAAATGAGGAAAGCTAAAATACCACCCCTTTAGACAACAACAAAAGTTCTGCTTTTGCTTAACAAGGAAAGAAGTTTAATTTTTAAAGATCACCCTATATTATTGACTTGCCTAATTATCAGAAGGGATGGTTGGATGAGCAGACAATTAAAATAAGAAGCAGCTCAGAAGGAAAAGTTCATCAGTGCATTAGACAGACAATGGGGGAAGTAAAACTATTTCAAGTAGCATTTGAAGGAAACCATTTGGGAAGGAAATAGGATTAATTAAGTTTTGAATCGGTTAATTTTGTTACCTAAAAATATTTCACAGATTAACCACTGTAACATATTTATGCATGAGGTAATGTCTGAGGTCCTTCAGCAATAGTCTAGATAAAGGCAGTTCAAATCAGCAAGGGACACTCTGGACTTACTGGAGTCAATGGTGTATTCTGCTACCAAGATATTAGGACCAGGCCTTGAGACACCCACAGCAGAGGAGTTAGAAGATGCCACATTATTTTGCCGTGCTGGTTTTGGGTCAGGGTGTGAGATGAGACCTGCTAAATGCTATGAGTGGCAGTGGTTTTGTTGCTTCTCATGGCAAATGTGTCCTCACACCTCATCCCCTCCTTCATCTCCCTTTATTGGCCTTGTCATTTTCATCGTAAGCAAAGTGTCACTTCTGCTTCATTGCTCTAAAACATCTTTGGTAGAGCTGTAACAATGACCTGGAGGAACCTGCAGTGAAGCCACTGTCACCAGAGATGCTCCTGAGCAGGAGTCATTTTCCGTCTGACACTTTATTCCCATTACCCTTTCCCTGAAGCACGGTGCATGCAACACCAGGGATGCCCCAAGTGTCCTATGGAGGGTTTCCAAGTACAACACTAATTCATGTAAACTCTTTTCTACCTTTTCTTTTTCGTGTTTCCTTTGAGAGGATGTCTGTAAGACTCTCTCTCCACAGGCTTGTCTCCCTGAGGTTTTGGCTGGAGGGCTGATCCTGAGCTCACAATAGGAAAAAGAGAAGAGAGTTTTCACTGACTTTGGTTCAGACCTTGCTGTGGTTTCCTTCAAAATATATATAGTATTGTTTGAAAATAGTAAAAGAGCTCGGAGGTCTTACCTCTATGAAAGTTCCCTGCTGCAAAGGTTTGGACAATTGACTTTGTGTCCCTGCTCCAAATGCAGGGCCCTACTTTCTATAACCAGCTCCAATAATTGAATTAAATCAATACGCAAAAGAAGGGGAAAAAAAAAAAAAAAGATTTACTCACCCCAGTGGATAAGGCTTTTGTTTGCACCTTAGTTTTCTTCAAGGTGTAGGAGACAAATAATGACAAATTACTTTTCAGAGCTTTGCAGTCTATTCACTAATGAATTAATTTTAACAGGCGCCAGCCACCATCCTCTCAGTGCTGCTGCTGCTACAGCCGTTCAGCCATAGCAAGCAGTGCTTTGTCATCAGTGTCTGAGAAGCTCTTTTCATTGCAAAGCCCCCAGATTCATTCCAGGCTCCTCTGGGAACATGCTTTGAGCTGAAAGGTCTCTGCACAGGACAAAGACAGAACTGCCAGTCTGCTCTATGTCCCCCAAAATATGCCATTGACAGCTCATATCAGCCCTGATCAACAGCTCATGCCAGCTCTGTGCACTGCAAATGCCAGGATGGGGACAACTCCTCCTCCATATACAAATGTGGTGGCCCTGGTTGGAGGGTGGACCTGTCCTCATCAAGGGGACAAGCTCAGAAAAGGAGTGTGACAGACAATATGTGATGCTGAGAACCCCATGGGAGATGAAAACATTCATCTTGCCCCTCCAGCTACTGAGTTTAGGTGAGAAATGCCAAACATATACGGGGCAAAAAATTGGGCCTATAGGTGCTTGAAAGTAATTTTCCATACATGGTATTTAAGAACCTTAACTTCCAAATTGTTAGTAATGATCTTTGAAGGGAATCCTCTAAACTGTCCTCCAGTTCCTGATGAGATAGAATAATTTATTACTTCAATTTCTCTGATTCATGTAAAACGTGTTTCAAATTTGGTTTTTTCTTTAATATTTAAACTTGCCCCTGAGAGAAGCGGCAGAAGGGCAGAGTGATTGAGTGCCCCTCAAACTGATGTGGCATGTTCCCAAAGCAGGGTAAGCTCTGCTACCAGAGCTGATAAACAATACAAGCCATCATGCACCAGCAAACCCAGCTTGTTTCAGGGCCCCACACTCCAAAAGACATGGACCTTGTACCAAAGTGCCAGGAAAGGGCAGGGCCCCAGATCTCTGCTCACTCATGCCAGGGAAGAGGATTTCTTTGAAGTGTACCCCTGGGTTGTGAATTTAAAGTTGTCAAGAACTTCTCCGCCCCAAAAGAGCTGACAAAATCCCAAAGCTGGTGTGATTCAGAGTAAATTGCTTGGTAGACCTTTTTTTTCCAATAAAACAATTTATTTTAAATAGGCTTCTTACTATTTTTTAACTGTCATTTTTGCAGAGCCAAAGTTAGATAAAACCATGGTGGTTTTCATCTTGGTCTTATACCATGTAGGAAACTGGACACCAATATTCAGAGTAGCCATTCCCTGAGCTGGTAATATGCAAAACACTTCCTGTGTCCTCCATGAGCCACGGTGAGGCTACAGCGACTGAAAGATCCATCTGCGATGACCGTGTCTTGAACACCCAGAGTTCTCCCTCTCTGGGTCAGGAAGACTTCAGAAAAAAACAGTAAGAACACAGAAAGGTGTATATTCCAAGGATATCGCAATTTTGAGTGTGCCAGAGCCCTGGAACAGGCTGCCCAGAGAGGGTGTGGAGTCTCCTTCTCTGGAGGTGTTCCAAACCCACCTGTATATGTTCCTGTGCAACCTGCTCTGAGTGAACTTGGACTAGATGATCTCTGAAGGTCCCTTCCAACCAGTGATCTGCAATCCTGTGAAAGCTAAGCAGTGGCATTGTGCACCAGTGTTGGAGTGGAGAACCGTTAAATAGCTGCAGTGATAAAAATCAGAGCTCAGACGAGAGGGAGCCTGTTTTAGAGAGAATTATTTATTAGAAGATAGGAGGTTGTTACGTACAGATTCTGTCCTGCAAAAGTGTCCTGGTCACGGATATTTCAGGGAGACATTTAAACCTGTTAAAGCTGGCTCTGATCTCCACACTGAGATACTCAAGACACAGTAGAGCTCTGCCAGACCTGGCTCTCATGCTGGTGCTCAGCTGGGGAGAGGCCTGGTGTACCACAGCATCCCTGAGCTCGTTACACCGCCATTATCCCACTGGGAAACCTGACCTGTGGGCTGGACACCAGCGGTGGGGACACCAGACGGTGCTGCAGAAGGGGCACCATTCTTACCTGGGATAACTTGGAGGTATTTTCCCCAAGCAGGGAATTGTCTTCCATCGTGCCAGCGATGAACATGGCTGAGCAAGTGGCTACGGAGATACAACCATGCTATGAGGTAGCATGAGATAAGTGCGAAGAAAAAAGAAAAGGAAAAGAAAAAAAGATTCTCTGTGGTACAGAGAAGAGCCCTTCCAGGTGGGAAGAGCTCACCCTAAAACCAGGCCAAGCAGGCAATGCCAGAGCCCCCTGCAATGACCTCTGAGAAAGCAGCTCTGACAGGTGGATCATAAAACGGCAGAAATTTTGCCTCATAATAGTTGTGCTCCTAGCAGTATTCCTCCCAATTTCATGGGTGACCTGTTTTCTTTTAGGTTGGCAGGTAGTATTTGTCAGTATTTGTCTTGCCTTTCGTAAGGTCTCCACACAGCCCCTGCAGAGTCTCACGGCTTTGCCAAGGGAACCCCAGGTGAACCAGAAAGCTCCTGTGCTGGTTTTGCATCTCCTGATCCAACTCCAGCCTCACAGTATGCTGCTCGGAGCATGGGCAGCATTGGTGGAGAGGCAGGGACAAGAGAAATTGCAGATGAAAGGCATCAGATGCCATGTTTGCAAAATACAGAAGGACCTGGGACAAAGCCTTCTGCAGATGTGTCCAGCATTAGTGGCTCG
The DNA here is from genome assembly GCA_013400055.1 of Nycticryphes semicollaris. Taxonomy (NCBI): domain Eukaryota; kingdom Metazoa; phylum Chordata; class Aves; order Charadriiformes; family Rostratulidae; genus Nycticryphes; species Nycticryphes semicollaris. The sequence continues at coordinate 101,604 of VXBJ01007826.1, forward strand.
TGGCCAGTATAGGTCTTAGTTTCGTATCAGCCCCTGGGCTTTGTCCTCATTCCAGGTGTGCATCTTACTGCACTCCACCACTATAGGTGTGGCAGAGAAAAGTGGATTGGCCAGTGGCTATAACTTTTGATAGACAACCATCAATATGGATGCTTCTCCAACATCTAGCAGATTTCTTAAAGTAGGTATTACCTAGGAGTCACCTGTTTAACTTTCTAATTTATGGGTGCCAAAGGATAAATAAATACTTCAAACTGTATTAATGTATATTATGTATATGTATATATAAAGTATATTAATGTATAAATACTCCAAATACGCCTAAATCTGGTCCTCTGCTGAAGCAACATTCTTGTCTACCCACGACTGGTTGGGTCACAACATCACCTTCACTTCACTGTCTGTAAAGGCACATTTAACTCTATTTCTCCTTAATAAATCTCAGTCCGTGGCTCCAGAGACCACATTTAAAGCCCTGGGTATAAATCTCCCACTTTGCTCATAGTGTACATGAGCTTTTGTCTACTCTCAGGACTTTGTCAAGAGTATTCCCCTTTCATTCCACAATACCCTGAAGGAAAAACTATTGTTGGGACAGGTGTTTCAGAAATTTCATATAATTTTCAGAAACAGCTGTTTATAGTTTATACATCACCACATCTCTGTTCTCATCTTTAAGCCAAGCATAGCCCTTCTTAGTATATTAGAAACCTTTGAAACTAGGGATTGGCAGTGAGCACTAATGGCTGATGCCAATGACAATAGAAAAAATGGATCAGACTACAGATCTGAGAAGGGACAATTTGTGAGATGAGCATTTTTCTTTCACTGCAGATGATCTTCAAGGTTGGAGGTACTGGATATGGGGAATAATAGTAAGACTGCAGCTATAAAGAAAAGCAGCAGGCCTCCAGTTATCTTTAGGATGGTAAGCTCTCAGCATTGAACTAGCTTTGCCACAAATATGCTTATTTTTTAATCAGGTTGTACGTTCCTAAGGCACTAAGACTCCTCTTTTGGAACATGGACCCCAATAATTTGATGTGTGGGGTTTGGAGGGTTGAGAAGTGTTCGACAAGTACATACCCTACTTAGCTGAAAGGAAAAGATGCTCCAGACCCACTGAGTTATCGAAATCTCTGGAACAATCAAAGCCACTTCTTCAGTTTTTAAGGATTTCTATGGCATTTATTGTGCTCCCACTTTCTTCACCCTTTGGAAAGGGGAGAGCTGAGGATCCCCAAGCCCTGTGAGGGACAAGCAACATCCTGCTCCAATATGGGAGCTCAACAAGTCAGAGCTCTTTGCCTACTATTTACCACAAAAAAAAAAAAAAATATGGGGGTTTGATCTGAAACATATTGTCCTTCTGTCTTCTCTCAGCCCCAATCTTAAAAACAACATTGTCGCAGTCTGGTCCAAGGTCTAATTCCAACTTGATCAAGAGGGAGGCACAGAGTATCTGATTTTAATTTCAGGCTGACATTTATAGGCAGCTTTTTGCCTCCATTTCAGTCATTCCCTTCCAGAACTGGGTTTTCTGCCACCCATGATGAAAACTTGTTCCTCCTAAGAGCTTTTGAATGACCTTGATGAGTAAAGCTTACCTGTCAGAGCTGCCTGGATGTTCTCACTGATGTTTTTGGAGTTGGCCATTTCCCCTCCAGAGCATGGGCACAAACGCAAAGAGCCTTTTACCTCATAGATCAGATAAAGCTGGCCTCTAAAGAGAACCTGCCATGATGCACAGCAACCTCTGAGCATCCTCAAGGTGCCACCCTGCCAAGAGTGGTGCATGACTTCCCTTGGGGACCCCTTGGGCTGTGTGGAGGTATGCTGTGAGGCAGCTGCACTAAGGGACGTCTAAAAGGAAGGGCAGACACAGACAAGCTGGAGAAGCTCAAAGTGGAGGAGCACAATTGGCTGGGCCTCCAGCAGTGCACGGCAGAGGGGCTGTCACCAAGACTTCGTGGCACTAAATTGTCACTATGTTTTGAGTATCTCAACTGGGCACGTGAGACCAGTTCTAACAATATCCAAAAAGAAACAACATGTTCTCGTTTGTAGAGTGTACGGCATTACATGGGAATAACCCATTACATAGAAACGTTTTGAACATTACAGTCTTATGATTTAACTGCCAACCCTTTCCCTTGAAATTAATCATGGATGTACATCATATAATCAAACAAGCTTTTTTAAAAAGTACATCTTAATATAAATAGTTTATTCAGTGCATGGTTGTGTATACAACAAATAATAAACAACTCTTTTCGTACGAGGCAGAAAGCTGCCTGTACAGAACTATGTCAGTTTTGGAGCACAGAATCCAACGATGATTAATGCACAAAATCTTACACATCATGCAACTCTATGCCAATATTCCAACTTTCTCCCATGCAACAGACATGATGGCCTAAATGGAAACCTAACTACATTTTTTTAAACAATTGTTTCCAATAGCATGTATAAGTATATGTTGTTTAGGGGTAACCTGTCCTAACGCTTCCTCCTACACAATATTCACGTGCCCATTACAGTGAAAGAAGGACTTTTACAAATAAGACATTTCTTATAAAAAAATTAAGTCACCTTAATTCCACAGTTTCTGTCTTTAGAAAAGAAGCCACAATAATAGTTTAACATGACACACAAAATGGAATTAAGAGAAATCTACACTGGAGGATAATTTTATCCCTTTCTGTTAACTTCCACTTGGGATAACAAAACAACTCAATTCCTACAGACTGGGGTTAGCACAAGAACTTTACCAGAAACTACAAATCTATAAAAATTTATATTTCATTGTGTTTAAAACCACAAGAACACTGTTTGCTTGAGCCTGAGACACTAACTCTCAGTTCCAACCCTGATTTTTTAATTGTTTTTTTAAAGACATAGCTTTAAAGACCCATTGGAGTTCAGAAATCAAAAAGTTGCACTATTCCAAATTAAAGGATACATTATTTATCAAGCCTTAGATATAAAACGGTAAGCCAAGGAAACAACAGAGTTTACATATTTGTTTTTTGTTTGCCCCTATAAAACATACAAGCATTAAAATTTCCTTTGAAGAGCAAAAGTGGTCTTTTTCTGAGTTGGAAAGCAAATTCTTATCAGCAGTGAATGCTGTGAAATGTTTTTGTTTCGTATTCCACAAAGCATAGGAAAGAGACAGAAAGAGAGGAGAGAGAGAGAGAGAGAGAGAGAAAGAGATGGACATTTCTTCTCCGAGATTTATTCCGCAGTTATGTTTGCTGGCTATCCAAGTGCCTTGTGATATGCACAAGCATATTCTACATTATTGGGGTATATCCTTTGACAACCAGTAGATCTAATGGCTGATAAACAAATGACCTATGCAAGTTCAGTGGCTTGTCCTGGGCAATTGAACATTTGGATGAAAGACTGCTAGTAAGAATTCAACTGCATCCAGAGGTAAGGTTCTGTTTAGAGAGCACTTGGCTTGCCTGAACCTGGCTACGTTGACTCATTTTGGCTCATGGATTTACCCCCATTTAGCACTCCTGAAACACTTCTGCTCTTTGTTGGGGTCCCACTTCCAGATCTTGAGAACTCTGTGAGATCGTGGAGAGAAGGCTCTTTGTACATGGCCACTGCAAAGCAAAAGACAGGCAGGATGTCAGCACACATTATGGGCCACTTGATCTGTGGCTGCGAATTCCAGCAGCAAAAGATTGGGATTTTTCATTCAGCAATGTGCAATGTCAGGAGTGAATGAAAGAAACACAGCAAGGAGACCTCTTTCACTTCAAACACTCCCTCAGAACCTCTCAGGGTTTCTTCAACACCCTTTTAGAGAAGGGATAAACCACAGCTCCCTCCCTCTTCCAGTTAAATCATTCCTCTACCCACTGCACTTATAACTCTGCAAGATAGACCTAAGCTCATATAAATCAACATCTCCTCATTAATGGTGAAGTAGCACTGTCAACAGCTGTGATTTGACCTGTTACTTGTATATGTAGCCTAAACAGGTGGGTGCAAAAATGGAAATTCAGTTTTCTATTTCCCCTGTTTTCACACACATTAGAAGCGAGGATCAACCTCATCAGTGGCTTTACACCTAGTCCTAAATGTAGGCTGCCAAACTAGTCCAGCATCCACACAGGACTATGCACCTTTGAAATATCCTCTCTGATTTTAAAATGACACTGCCTTAAATGGCTACCTACGAGCATAATCAAGAAGTAGGCAGCTTCATTCCGTTTAAGGAAGGAGCATACAGAAGGTAGCTGTTCTGGAGAAAAGGAGCACCTCCATAAATCGATTGAGATCTCCCTCTGCATTGGCCAAAGAGTCTGACCACAGTCCTGATTCAGATCCTTCAGGTAACTGGGATGAGTCTAGGTCCTGGCTTTTAATACACAGCAGTATATGTATGTCACATGCATTATTACCTTTAATCTCATCTGCTGATGCCACATTAATTGTGGCACTACATATTAGAGCTTTATCTCAGGCAAAAATAGATAAACAAATATCTTGTAACACAAAGCACAGATTGACAAGCCAAACATCAAGTCACTGCTGGCTTGTGAGTAGATGTCTGGAGCCATTCCAGATAAAGCTTTAGTTATCTATAAACGTGACACTGTGGAACTTCAGCCATAAAGAAACTAATATAAGTATTCGGTTAGATTAGAGAAATGCAGAAATAACAGAGAAATAAAATAAAAATGAAAAATAATAAAAAAAGCAGCTCTGGTTACATTAACCGTGTGTTACAGAACATTATACTCCTGTTCTATAAGTAGCTGAACCCTTCAAATATGTATGCACAGATATTAACCATCTCTGACACAAGACAATGTCAGTTCAGATAGATGGAGCAAACCTAGGCAATTACCTTTTAATGGTTTTGGAAGAAAGTGTGCTGCAGGTTTATTTTTCTTCACGTGGTTTCCTTTCATTATTTCTCCTTCTTTGTTAAGACCCAAATACCAACCCCGTCCAGACTGTTGCTGTCTGTAGATCATTGAAGAATACGTCACATAGTAGTTTTCAAATACTGATTCTTTGAACTTGCATTCAGGTGTAAAGTGTTCCTGTAAGAACACAACAGATCAATATGTGCAGTGCTGAATCTCACATCAGTTAATGAAAAAACATCCAATATTCACCGCTTTCCCGACAGTTAAAAGACATACCTCTCACCCTCCACTATCCAATTATGAAACACGGGACCTAAAAAGTATTAACAAGAGTAACACAATTTGAAACCTGTGAAATGAAGCTGTGAGCGGCTCAAAGTAGCATAATAACATTGAGTAAAAAGTCTAAGTGAAGAATCATCGATTGATGCAAGTAATGGATACTAAACAGACACAGCTCTGATGCCAGCCCCAAAGGACCAGCTGTACTCCAGCCCCTCAGGCCAGAAGCAAGGCCATGCAATGCCTTTGTGCATTAACTCCTGGCCTTAACTGCTTAGGAGGAAAGTGCACTAAAAATTCAAAGCCAGGATGACATGAGTAAATGTTTGTCTCTTTCTAACCCAGCAATATTATGTTAGCTTGTAGCAGCTGCCTTTTTGGTCTGATCTGTGCTTTTTCTCTGCCCAGTGTACCATCCACTGAAAACCCACCTGTCCCATGCAGACGTTAGCCTCTGCTCTGGGACTGACAAGAGTTAAATGGTACTGCAGCTGATCAAGCTTTAGTCTTGACATTGAATTGCACTGCTTCTTTTGGGGAGATGGTGTTGGGCTAACAGTTAAAATAGCAAGCAACAATCCAGGAGAGAGGCTTTTTCTTCCTGCCAGTGGCTTTCTCTGCACAATGCTCTTGATTCAATCAATACCTTTTGGTCTTATTTCCCAGATTCAAAAAAGGATACGGACATGAAACATGGGTCTTGCAGGCATCCAGATCCAAAACACCAGTCCTGACAGCACCACCTGGATGCATCCTAAGGCCTCTGGGTGCTTCAGGGTTTTGTACATTCCAAGTTCTGAACATCTCACCTATGGATCTCTAAAAGTCCATAAAATATCAAAGAGGAAGGGTTTGGTCTGGTGATGCAGATGTTAATATCACAACCCTGCCTGTTGTGGCACTGCACAGCAGGCAGCTGTTTGCTGGTCTTTTCTTGTGAAGGCAGACAGCTTCAGTGGAGCTGCCCTTGTGCCTAAAGTATCCTACAGCAGTGTGAAAGGAAGGAGGAAAACTTGTGGTTGTATAATGATTGTAATTTTGAGTTTAAAAAAAAATGAAAAGAAATTAAATGTCTCAGGAACTTAAGATGTTCTTATTTAGTTTCTCAAATATTCTTGTGAGAAAAAGAGGTTATTTAAAAAAAACCCACCACTGTGCATTTTCTGCACATCTTTTGCCATTTCATCTTCTCACAGGAGAATGAAAAAACCTCTCATCCCCTGACTGGCATTTGCTTCAACAAAGAATGTGAAGTAAGCAATTTTTTTTTTTTTAATTTCAAGCTAATTGGCTGTTATTTAGGTAATTGACGATTGGTTTCAATTGCTATCAAGCAGGGGCAGTCATTGCATTTTTGCAAGATTTCTAAATAAAAGCCTTTCATCACTGTACCCTGCCCAGCACTAGCCAGTTAACAAAGACTATTGCATGTGTTTCATCCAGTTAGCAGCAAAATGGACAACTACAGTTCTCCCACCGGAAGATTATGGTTTATGTACAGTAATTTGGAGCTGTTTCGGGTACAAAAAGCCTGCTTGTACACAGCAGCAGAGGGTCAGATTACAAACACAACCACAACATTTATTCTGGTTCTCTTAGGAAGCAAGTTAACCTCGGCACAAGCAGGAGGAGCCAACAGCTGGTGAAGTCCCTTGAAGTAGAGGGATGGAAGCATTGGGGAGAAAGAGAGAAAGACTCTAAAAACTCCTTCACCCCTGATTTCTCCCTTGACTGGGAGGTTTGTGATACCAAGCTGTGGTCATGGTGCACACCAGCCATCCCCCATAAGCATCACGGACAGCAGTCCCCTCCCTGGAGCACCCCACGAGTCAGCAAAAACTGCTATGACAGTGATTTCTAGGGACTGACCTGCTGCGAAGCAGCTCTGCAGAGATGGCCCTGAGAGTTCTGGTGGACAACAAGTTGCCCATGAGCCAGCAGTAGGCCCTGGTGGACAAGAAGGCCAGTGGTCTCCTGGGCTCCATTAAAAAGAGCATGGCCAGCAGGTCAAGGGAGGTCATCCTTCCCCTCTGCCCTTCCCTGGTGAGGCCACATCTGGAGTACTGTGTCCAGTTCTGGGCTCCCCAGTTCAAGAAAGACCAGGAACTACTGAAGAGATTCCAGCAGATGTTACAACGATGATCAGGGGACTGGAGCATCTCTCTGATGAGAGCCCTGGGGCTGTTCAGCCTGGAGAAGACTGAGAGGGGACCTCATCAATGCTGAGCAATATGTAAAGGGCAGGTGTCAAGAGGATAAGGTCAGGCTCTTCTCAGTGGTGCCCCATGACAGGACAATGGCCAATGGGCTCAAACTGGAACACAGGAAATTCTCTCACCATGATGAAAAACTTCTTTCCTTTGAGGGTGTCAGAGCCCTGGAAGAGGCTGCTCAGAGAGGGTGTGGTACATCTCCTTCTATGGAGATATCCCAAACCAGCCTGATGTGTTCCTGTCTCTGGGTGACCTTGCTTTGGCAGGGGGTTGGACTAGATAATCTCCAAAGGTCCCTTCCAGCTCCTGCCATTCTGTGATTCTGTGATTTTCATGACAAACAGTGGGTTGTGGAAACTAAGATACCTCTCTATATAACGTGCTTAGTTATCATGCCAAATTCCTTCCCAGTTTTCCCAGGATCAAAGCAGACCCACCTCATTCACCTGCCTGATTCAGCACAGAATTGTGCCACTTTCTCTTGACTGATGTCTGTTTAACTGCTCAGCTACGGCTGCAGCTTCAGAAAGGTGCTGTGGGGTGGGAAAGGCATCCTCCTTGCCAAATGAAAGTTGATCCCACGTGAGCTGTTTGCAGAAGCTGAAGTGCTCTGCTTGCTCCTGAATGCTAAGCAGGTGCTTACCTTTTGCAAGTGTTTGTTCCCACCCATCACTTGCCTTTAGTTCAATCCAACATGTCCTTCCCACTCATTAAAAATAGAATCAGGGAGGAGAACCGCAGAGGGAAGCTCTGAATGAGGAATGCTAGCAACTGTGCTCCTCATTTGAGGGTATTACAATTAAAAGGTACTTTTCTGAGCTTGGCAAGTCCATGTGCCAACCCAACTGGGCATGGACAGGGCTTCCATCAGCACATCAGTTCAAAATACAGTGCAGAACACCAAGTGCAAAAACGGCCATTGTGTTATCTTTGCTGGCAAATTCTTTGCTAATGTACTGAGGAAGCGCAAATTAAAGCCAGGAAAGGGCTGAGTGCCACAATTAAAGCTGATCTTTCCCAGCTAATATAGTCAACCTATTGAAATTTATAATTAAGTGTTGAATTCTAAAACCATTTTTCCCCTGCCTCTCAGTTGTCCTCTTTGTCCATCTTTGCAATGAAAATAATTCAGATGAATTTTGAGAAGTCCAATGTTATGAATATCTTGTTATGCAAAAGATGAAAAATGGGTATTTATGTGAAATAATATTTCAGTCTCAGCTTACCTCAGTAGTCAGGGATGATGGCACCTACACAACAGTAAATCACTCTTGTCCAAGCCCCTCACACATGCACCCTGACAATGAATGACGGAATGAATGAATGAATACATAAAAGTTAAAGAAAGTGCTGGAGTCACTGTAGTCATGACTCAGCCATGCTTAAGTATTCAAGAAGGTGAACTGTCAGGAGCTTCTTCTTGGCTTCGGGCTGATCAGCTGAACTACTGAAATGTTTCTTCATGAATAGATCTGCAGCTGCATTAAATATGTGAAAAATAATTGAAAAATAATAATTTGGTAAAAAGGCCTTGTAGTGAACTTTTAGAATCGCCGTATTTGCAGGCAGCTGACTAGATTACATCTAAAACAATCCACTCTTTCCCATACAAATACTGCATGGTGGGGAATGCCAAGGCTGAAGGCTAAAATACTGTAAAAGCAAAGCTGGAATTCTTCCTGCTCCAATTGTGCAAAAGCCAAAGAACATCCAAATTATCAGCCATCAGCCACACTGCAGGACTTAGTATTAATTCTTCTGGCCCCTAAATGATTGTGACAGAGGAATTCAGGCTTCCTGTACACAGAAAATGGGAAAGCTTTAAAGAACAGTATTTAGTGTCTTCAAATTTCAAATATTTCAAATATTATAGAAGTTTCTCATCGGGGCAGCTGTAGGCACTGTGCACATAAGAAGAGGGCAAAGATGTTTCCTCTCTTCTATTTATTGTGTCTGTATTTGCATTATGGATGCCATCAACAGGGAACATCACCAAATACTTTATAGAGTAATAAGTTTAAGTCATTAGGTCAAAACTGAGTTTGTAAAATGTCTGTATATAACTATATTTTGAATATCCTGCAGCTACCCTACAGCAATAGACCAGAATAATCACAAATTTTATTCAGGTGGATTTAGTACTAGAACGATGAATAAACAAGAAAAAAAAACAACAAAACCAAACCAAACCTTAAAAAGTATTTGGGAAAAGTATTTGTTACTTGAGAAAACTTAGAAAATGTTCTTATACATTGAGCATATAATTATGTTCCATGTGATCAATGACTAAGCCTGCATATGGGATTTATTCTTTATTTTCTCCACTTAATGAAAATTGGATTTTTATCCCTTCATATCCTGATCTCTTTCAGGACTATAATGTAGCCCAGGATTCCATTCTATAATCATGACTTTTTGAAGGAGCCTCTTTAAGGCTCCAGAGTAGTGATTTTCTGCACCAGTGAGCCTGCTTTTTTTCATTAACAGAGATTGATTTTCTCCATCTTGGCACGTGAAGTTCCGGGGTGTACCCTCTGGATCATAACCCTGTAATGCACAGTGATATCAACAGCACAAGATGTGAATACTTCAACTTTAGCATTATCAGAAATAACAGTTTTTAAAGCACCAGTGTGAGAAGACTGAAGAAACCAGTACTTCTTGAAGACACCCAAAAGCTGTTTACTATGGGAATGGAAACTTAAATTATCTTGAAGGAATTTATTGTGAATCAGATATATTGCAGTTCCCACAGTTCCAATTCCACGAGATTGTCCATTTTGCTTAAATTCACCTATTCCTCATTTTGAGGAATCCCCATGATTTCAGTGGGAGCAACTCACAATACGTGAATACGTACAGGTCTTGTAGAACTGTAATTAGGAAGACTGTTTGACCATGCAGTCACGATGTATACAACAGTTGTCACAGCAAAAGACATGCTCATCCAAAAGCTGTGTGGGCTTTTGAAGACAGATGCTCGATCAGTGCAGTGAGGAGCTTCATTTTAGGTGGGTCTGTTCCAGGTGAGTTCTCACAAAGACATTGTAGCTAGCCAGAGGCCCTCAGGAGGTGCTGTAAAGCTGAACTAACTGCTGCTTGAATCAAAAACTACTGCTGAACAGGAATTTGTGGAAGGCTGGAATTCACTACAATCTGAAGGCATGTGTACCAGCCATGTGATAACGTAAAGAAACGAAATTCAAAACTATATAGAAAAGATACGGTAAATTCTTTCATCAGGAAACCTACTTACTGGCAGGAGTGATAGGAAGGCACAATTTTCCTGGAAGGTGATTCCTAACAACTCCATAGGATGGAATTGCCTGGGATAGTGCACTCAACAGGAATTTATCAAGTGAAACACAAACTGTCAGGGATGCATAAATTTATTTAGGATAGAGCTTCCAGAAAGAGTAAACGGACCCCAGGAAGCTGCCATATATCCAGCATCTCCAGAGTAAGATTTCAGGTTGTCACTAGGTATTCTCTGAATCCATGAGAACAGCATTGAAAAGATCCTGCAATTATTCCCTTGACATTGTTCCTTTGCACAGCAAATCAAATGCACAAGCTCAGGGAAAGAATGCACACAGTGAATTGAAGCAGAAAACATATTAATTACAAATACAGAGATTCGAGGTTTTAAGTTTTTTTCATGACTCTTTTTCTAGCCTTATCAGTGACTCAGCTGTGAAAACTTGTCTGTCGTCTTTGCCCAGCTTTTTAAGTGGCATTTAGGCACATCAATAGATACCTATTTAAAGCATGGTCATCACCTCTCAGCATGCTCTGCCCATGGAATGGATGTACTGCCTGATGACCCCAGGGAAAAAGGCTCAGTGACTGTAAACTACACTGAAATTTAATTGAGATGGGAACTATGCATGATCATATTATTGTTCCCCTGTCTTTTGGTGATGCCTCACTTCTACGATGGCTTTGATTAACCACAGCACTCCTTAATTGGGGCGAGAGAACTAATGCGTGATACATACAGAAAGAAGACACTCTTCTGATTGCTGCAGAGGAAATGAAGCCTGTTAGAGAAAGCCTGTAACCCGGTTTAAAAGTTCCACAAGATGCCCAGGAGAACACCTCACAGATGTCAAACACAGGCCCCTTTCCTAATCCAGCCCCCAAAGTTATGAGATATAATTTACTTGATGTGAATGAGAAAGAGAGATGATCCACTTTGCCCCCAAATGCTTCCCTTGGGCATCATTGCTGAGCTGCCCTGAGCACACACATCCCTGATGATGCTGGGAGCACAGTACAGGAAAACCTCTGCAATTTTTCTGAATGATCAAGTCCTCTGTTAGTATTTTGATACCTTCTAATGCTTGTGCTCACCCTTTTTTAATTTCACAGAATCACAGAATCTTAATGGTTGGAAAGGACCTCCAAGATCATTGAGTCCAACCATATACACACAGAAAAAAACCCTACAATCTTAGTCACTAGAGCGTGCCCTGAAGTACCACATCTACACGTTTCTTAAATACCTCCAGGGATGGTGTCTCAACCACCTCCCTGGGCAGGCTGTTCCAGTGCCTGACCACTCTTTCAGTAAAATAATTCTTCCTAATATCTAATCTAAACCTCCCTTGCCGCAACTTCAGATCATTTCCTCTGGTTCTGTCATTATTCACTTGGGAGAAGAGGCCAACACTCACTTGTCTACAACCTCATTCAGGTAGTTGTAGAGGGCAATGAGATCTCCCCTCAGCCTCCTCCAAACGAAACATGCCCAGTTCCCTCAGGCTCTCCTCATATGACTTGTTCTCTAGACCCCTCACCAGCTTGGTAGCTCTCCTCTGGACATTCTCCATCATCTTAATATCCTTCTTGTAGTGAGGGGCCCAGAGCTGAACACAGTGCTTGAGGTGAGGCCTCACCAGTGATGAGAACAGAGGCATGATTGCTTCCCTACTCCTGCTGGCCACGCTATTCCTGATACAGGCCAGGATGCTGTTGGCCGCCTTAGCCACTTGGGCACACTGCTGGCTCATGTTAAGCCAGCTGTCCACCAACACCTCCAGATCCTTTTCTGCTGGGCAGCTTTCCAGCCACTCTTCCCCAAGCCTGTAGCGTTGCTTAGGGTTGTTGCGACCTAAATGCAGGACACTTGGTCTTATTGAACCTTGTGCAATTGGCCTTGGCCCATCGATCCAACCTGTCCAGGTCCCTCTGTCCTCAAGCAGATCAACACTCCTATCTGTAGCTTTAGGGCATCAGACTTGCCAGTCCTAGATCAAAATCAGTGAAACTCTAATATGATAAAAGGAATAAATTTCTTTAAACATTGCCTGTTTTGTGAAATTTGGGAAGGTTCATTAAGCAGTAAGGGCCCACCAGGTTGTCTGAGCTCTAAACCAGACTGACAGTGAAACTCTGTGTGATACAACCCTACTATTACCTAGAAGCTGTTTTTTTAATCATACTGACTTTTTATTGTTTCACACAAACAGAAGTCCTGTTACTGCTTCTAAATCTGTAAAGGGAAGCCTATGTATTAATCTGCAATTAGACCTCTTTGGAGAGAGATCTTCTCTATTATTGTAAGCATGGGTTTTCTTTAAAAAAGAAAAGATTGGAATAATTTTCTCAATGTCTAGCCAAAGGTTTTATTGCATGATAAAGCCCCATGATTCATGGACTGCACTCCCAGGATTGGTCAAGGACTGGCTAACACCACTATAGCCTCTGACTAAGGTTGAAAAATGGGAGAGGGAAGTATCTCCACATTTTCCCTGTACTTACACACTCTGATCTCATGTTCTTCTCTAGGCATGTGTCACTCATCATCTTTGGACACTAGAACTTCCTGCACCTTTGATGTGATCTGCTACAACTTCTCGTGATCCTCCCTTCTGTGTGATGGAGTCAAGCAGAAGAACTCAACCTTCCGGGCTGAGCAAAGCACCAAGAGCTGCCCTCCAAGAAGGTCAGCAAGATCTGCCTCCATACATGACCTGCATGGTCATTACAGAAAACAGGGGTGTTGGAAAAGATGTCCTCCCTGAAAACACACTGGGAAAGAGTCTGCCTGCTCAAGCTGGACAAACATTGAGTCATCCTACATCACTGAAGGCATCTAAAATGGGTAACTACTACATACTATACCTACTACATGGGTAGTGTGTAAATACCCTGAACCCACTGAGGCTGGTGGTTCATTTCAGCAGCCTTTGGGATCACGCCAACTGGTGAATCCTGATCTCCTTCAATGCTCCAGGAGAACTCTTGTTTCCTCTCAGAAGGCTCACAATTTTCCCAAGAGCAGCCAATGCTTTCCATATTTTTCCTAAGCTTATTATCTCCATTGCCTGCAACAGTGGCTTCCTCCAGAGGTGAAGCCAGCACTGCAGAAAAACATATTTAAAATTTGCCTGTTGTTGTTTTTTATTGTAGGCAAATTTCTTATTTTTTTACAGCTTTCTTCTCTCTGCTTTTAATTTTGGAAAACTGCACATAAAGTACCCAGTGTGCCTCTTTTGTGTCATTCAGTACCCCACATCTCTCTACCCTGTCTCTGCTTATTCATCTCTTGTCTTAACTAAGCGGGCCTAATCTTTTTAAATCTCTCCTCATATGAAAGGTTCTCTGTGCCTCTAATAATTTTCATTACCCTTCACTGAATCCTTTCAATTTTTTTTTCTCTATATCATTTCCAGAACTGAAACACAACATTTAAAAGGCGGCTGTAGCATTGAGTTGCATAACGGAGGTAAGATATTTTCAATCATTTGTCTTATGACAAAGTAAAATGGTTTTTGCTGTTCAGCCTCACTAGTGTGCATTTGCACAGAAGTTCTCTATCTTTTAAGTTGTGTCTCTGATAAATACAGTCCAATTTTATGGTATTTCTGACCCTCTGATAGTTCAGTGTACCCAAGCTTAAAAATTAAAGGAAGAGAGAAGGAAGCAAAAGGCAGATAGGACAGCTTTCTTCCCCAGAACTAGAGCAGAGAGCCCCAAAGATGCTAAGCAACCTATTTTATAACATACCCATTATTGCACAGATAACCTGCCAGCCACAGCAATCAGATTTCTAGCACTTATAATTGACATCAAATCCTGGCATTGTCAAATCTCTCCGACACAGCTGTTGTGCAGAATGTCCTCAGCTTAAGTGTGTCATGCGTTACTTTAAAAAAAAAAAAAAAAGTTGAAAAATTCCTTTCAAAGTGTGGGGGTCATGTTCTGCTTTCAGTTGAAGACAGTTTTAATGGCCAAGCCCTGAGCCCACTGCCTATTGCTGAGGGTGGCAAGTGGTATGAGATGCTGAAGGACTAAGAGGAGCCTGAGCCTTTGGAGATGCTGTGACAGCCTTGTCTAGAGCAAAGCGCTTGGGGTTTGTTCCTCTGAGTTGCTAATTACCTGCCAGCTCTCCCTTTAGGTTGGTGTGCCACTACCTCTGGGGGAGACGGGGACAGGGAAATCACGCAAAGCCTAGTATCTTCCACTAAGTAGCGAGAAGCTGCATCAAGGGTGTACCGAGTGAAAGTTGCTCCATCAGGCACATGAGTGCGGCATGAAGAGACATGGCTTTGTCACAGGCAAGAGGTCTGTGAGCTGGCAGGAGCAGCTGAGAAAGAAAAGACGTTCCTGTCCCAGTAGCCCCTTTACACAATTACTCTTGCATTCATCTACATGATCGCTGCCACAGGGGAAAACCCATGCTGTTGCTGATGGGGCTGTGGCAGCTGAGGGTTAATTTGCTCCAGAAACAAGGTGGCATGGCTGGAACTTGTTAAGCCACCACGTGGTGAGAAGGGCATCACAGCCTTTCTGCTGCCACCTTGTCGTACCATCCTGAAAGTTTCCCTCCGGTTCTGTGGAGGTTCAGCCAGCCACACAGGGGCAACCCCAGGCTCAGCATCGAGGATAGGCAGCAATGCTGGAGCTCCCTGTCACCAAACACTCCCCTGATGCTCATGGTCCAGCTCACCAGACAGGCTCTGCAGAAGTCACAGGGCTAATTAGAAGAGTGTGGGATTTATTGCTCTATCCTACATACAGGACATCAGCCTGAAGGAGATGGAAGAGATCTCCTTCAGACTGCCACCCATGAATTCATGCAGATTTATCTTAAAGTGCTGGAAAACAATAACCTAATCAGTGTTTGCAGCAAGCTCTAAATCTGTCTGTTTAATTACAAGCAGGGACATGACCCTTTTAGCAGTGAATGCTCCTAAAATTCTATGGAAAGAAGGAAAGCACGCAAAGGTTTCTCTTTTCTGGGGGGAAGGGCAGCTGAGAGAACAACAACCAGAAGAAGTGCCACTGTCCTTCCTGTGGGAGTAGATGATAATGGGGAATGCTGTTTCTGTGGTAACCTGCAACCTGGCTGAAAGCCCATCTATACAACTGCTGCGAGTTACGATGGACAAATCAATGTGGAAGTGATCTTCCTGTCTGCTGCTCTGGTGAGGTGCCACCTTATGTTTCTGATGGCAAACCGGTGGAGTCAGTGCTCTTCCACCTAAAAGATGGGCAGGTAGCTCTTCACAAGCCCAGCCTCAGCGCAGTTTGGACCCCCCCAGACTCCCCTCAGCCACCTGTCTGAAGAAGAAGGATGGGGTCCACACCAGAGGATGTGCTTAGACACATGCTCCTGAATGAGCTCTTTTTTGGCACACTAGAAATTGCCTCTGCTCACCGACTGCAAGAAGCTGCAAGTGGAAGATAAATAACAACATGAGCAGCTGGAGAAGAAATAATGCCACATTACATCAAACAGGTCCTTGCTTCACTGTCAGCTTAGAGTCCATTCCACACCAAAGGACAGCCCTGCCATTTGGCCTGTATATTTTATTAATGCAGATGTATATTTATGGCACTATGGATTAGCTGATACCTCAGCGTTCAATACCCTCCTCTTAGGCTGTAGTTCTCAGCAAAGCCATTTGCCCTGTCTGCTGTTATTCCTCCAAGGTAGATACCGGTGTTCTCCCCAGACCATACCCCTGCACCCCCTGGAATCGCTGCTGTAAAGGTGCCTTACCTGTACCAATGGTACCAAATATGTTTTGGGAACCCATTGTAAACCTCTGTAAAGTACTAAATGCAGCAGAGTCTTTGGACTGGTATTATATACTACAATGCTAATATATATATATATATAAATTTGCAAAATATATACCACATATATATAATATATATAATTTAATATATATTATATATCTATATATTATAATTGTATATTAACATATAACATATATTATATAGTAAAAATAATATTAACACCAAACTAATAGGTCTATTAATTAGGTTTTTATTCTGCAAAGCATTATAGTGCATCCTTAATTTTCAACTTGGATAATGTTGCTGCTGGGAAAGTTAAGCAGTGAAGAAAAGCAGTGACCCTTTCAGGACCTGATCCAAAATGTGTTATGAGAAAGGGAAATAGTACTCATGCCTTTACTGCATTTTGGTTATTTTCTAATGTTCATGTAACCTGCAAAGAAATGTTTATGTCTTGCTTTAAGAAACTGAGGCTATTTGGTATTTTTTGCTATTAATTGAGCTTACTTGCTCATTATGAGGTGCATATAAAAGAAATTAAGCTTAATAATAATGGGAAGGTCAAGGAGCTGGTTAGCTCCATCCTGACCAAACCAGCATCCCTCTATGACCAAATGGTAATGAGACCTTTTCCAATGAGTTTGATTTACTGCAATCCATTTCTTCATGAATGCCATGGATGGATGTTTTTGAGATCTTGGTACTTTGTCAGTGCCAGGGCATTACTGGCAGCCAAACCCTGCTTCTTGATACAGAGCGGTGATGCTCTTTGGAATTCCTCCACCCTAAATTACACTATTGAACATATGCTGCTAAGAGGATCTCAGAGGGATGTTTGTATTAGATGGCAGGCTAGCAAGAAACTTTTAAAAACAAGATAATCAAGGATATCCAAGGTAGATGAGATGTAAGAGAGACCTTTTATTCGAGAGTTGATGCATACTGGCAGAAAACATTTGTTTCAGCAGGTAAACACCCCACTTAAGAAGGGACACTTGTGCAGAGAACAGGCCAAATTTCTGTCTGTAAATGACATATATGCGTTTCTCACAAGCAATAATTTGAGGGTCAAATTAATGGAAATACAAGTTTGGGCAAGTTTCCCAGCACCTTGAGCACAAAAACCTCTGGAGCAGAGCAGAGCCAAATCTCTCCTGCAACAGGCAGAGGCAACAGGAGCACATACACATCTAGAGGTAACTCGGGGCAGCCGTGCACTGGCTTTTAAAATGCTGCATTGCTCTTACAGGCATGTTGGCACCATGTAACTTGAGAAATGGGGGGACTTCATGTCACGGTCAGTGCTAGAACTGTGGCAAAGCCCGAATCCATCCCTAGAAACCTCACTTCATGATAAGGCCATGCCATTAACATGAGAAGACTATTACATGTCTGCTTAGCAGTCCTCCAACAAGCATCCTAATGAGGTAAAAAATACATGCTTTCTTTTTCAGTGATTTATGGGAAGCTTTCTCTAAAACAAATTCACAGGAACCCCTGTCCTTCCAAGAGACAGCCTGAGTACAGAGATAAGCTTTTAAAGCTCTGATTTCTTTCCTGCACAGTGATCTGGATGTAGTGAGGGTCTGTTTTACGACTCCCTGCTGCCCCTGGACTGTGGAACAGATTACTCGGGAGCTAGACTTTCGGGAGACACTGTGTTGTTCTGGTCTAAACAGGAGAGGAGAAACGGGTCCCTGGTAAAACACTCGCAGAGCTAATTTAAACTTGGAAGACACCCAAATGTCTCTGGGAGGTGCAATTTAAAACCCTAACCTAAGATAGCCTGGACAGCAATCACAGATTTCTGGGAATAGTGTGGAACAGTTTCTCCATGAGCCAAACACTGCAGAGCTCTGTATTATAATATTTCAGTAGGAGAGCTGAGTTATTTCACAGAAAGAAAAGTAGCAAAACACTAATTCAAACATAGGCATGACCATTCCCTAGCTTACACACCTGCACCAGCAAGTCCCTCAGATTCCCCAAGATTTTGAGTCAAGGAACATTTAACACCTCAATTGCAATTTCTCTGACAGTGTTACCTGTTGAACTGACAGGGAACTTCCTGAAAGGATTTAGAAGGATTCTAGTGCAGAGAAATTTCCATCCCTGAATCATACAAAAAGCTGAATGGTGTGAGCACCTTGATTTTACAGCCAAACCTTGTATCTCTGCTACAGAAAGACCTTTTAAGCAGAGTTAAAACAGAGAACTTCTGGCACCAGATGAACAAATGCTGTGCTGTGTCCTGCAAGGAGGAATCTGTAAGGTAAGGCCAAGGCTTAGCTTGAAAACTGATGTTGTATTTTTTTTTGTTCTTGAGAATCTAAACTGCTTTGGATCAGTTCTGCTTTTAAAATCTGGTTATCTATTTCCAAGTCAGCAAATAATAGCTGGCTGCAGCCAGCCAGGCAGAGAGCAGAGAGCTAAACCACCCTGAAATTTGAAGTATAAAGGTGAGCTTGTCCATCAGAAAAGGTGATCATCTTTCTATTTACCCACTGGCTGATCTTCCATTTCACTGTCCAGGGCTACCCAGTGTTAGTGTAACCTAACAAGCAGCAAAAAAGGCTGAGGGAAGAAGGCACAGCAGACCAAGGATGCAAGGGAAATGCTGATTAATCCACCTGTCATAAGGAATATCTGCCGGCAAGTGCAGAAATGCAGCTTTCCTGCAGGCAAGCAAGACTCCTTTGACATTTTTGGGCTTTTGAAAGCTTTGAGGCTAAGCTTGGGGTAACTAATGGGGTAACTAAATGGCATTTAAATTCTAGCATCGAAACAAAATAAGACTACCAATTAAATAAATGGATTCATCTATCTAAGTATCCCTAAGGATCTGAGTCCAAATCTGGACCTGCTTGTGCAAATCCAAGCTCTGATTCATCTCATCTCCCTTCAGGTTTTCAAAAGAAAGACTAAAGTTATGAGCTGGGTCATTCTGGGATTTTCCTGTCCTCAATGAGCATAGCTGGGATAAATTACCCTTCAGAGAGGATAAGGGAGGATGGATCTGCTGTGTTTGACTCCTACACCACACCCAGTTCTGCTGAAGCCTCTGGCTCTTTCTGAGAAGAGGAGCAAGGTGCCACAGCCAGGTGCCACCACGGCACCTGAAGCCCGGAAACTGCTGCTGGCACACCAGGACTCGAACCATCAGTGCTCAGCTGGGGCCCTGCTGGTGGGGAGGGGCAAGAAGGGAGGTGAGGGCAATGCTGGGAGGGATGGCATGGAGGAAGGAAGGGGATGACAGACAAAGCAAAGCCAGCAGGGGGACAGGCTTTTCCTACCAAACCACAAACCAAGCTGCAGAAGTGCTGGCGCTGTTACTCCTCCAGTGAAGCTTTCAGGATGGAGACAGTCTGGGATTTTGTCTGGAAGCCTCAGCAGGGCTGGTTCATCCCAGTATGCTGCACAGAGTCCCCAGTGGCCCAAAACTGCTGTCCCCAACACAACATGAGATGGGTTAAGTGAGGTTTAATACTGTATAGAAGAGGATTTGATAGAATCATAGAATCACAGGTTTTGGGTTGGAAGGCACCTTAAAAATGACCCAGTCTGAAAACCCTGCCCTGGGCTGGGACACCTTCCACTAGACCAGGTTGCTCAAAGCTGGTTCATCTAACCTAGCCTTGAACACCTCCAAGGATGGGGTATCCACAGCTTCTCTGGGCAACCTGGGCTAGCGCTTCACAACCCTCAGAGTGAAGAATTTCTTCCTCATATCTCGTCTAAATATCCCCTCTTTCATTTTAAAACCATTCCTTCTTGTTCTGTCACTCCCCTCCCTGACCAAGAGTCCCTCCACAGCTTTACTGGAGCCCCTTTAGGGACTGGAAGGGGTTCTAAGGCATTCCCAGAACCTTCTCTTCTCCAGGCTTAACACCTCCAAGTCTCCCAGCCTGTCCTCACAGCAGAGGGGTTCCAGCCCTCTGAGCGTCTTTGTGGCTTCCTCTGGCCCCGCTCCAAGAGATCCA
Source organism: Nycticryphes semicollaris (assembly GCA_013400055.1). Classification (NCBI taxonomy): domain Eukaryota; kingdom Metazoa; phylum Chordata; class Aves; order Charadriiformes; family Rostratulidae; genus Nycticryphes; species Nycticryphes semicollaris. The sequence goes on from VXBJ01007826.1 coordinate 122,004, forward strand.
TGTCCTTCTGATGTTGGCGCCCCCCGAGCTGGAGCCAGAACTGTAGGTTTCAGTTCTGCCCTCATCCAAGCCAGGGAAAGTGTGTCCCTGATCAGCCTTGGCATCAGCAGTCTGACTGCTGAAATGGAAATAAATTACCTTGGGTACATCCAAGATACAGTGTTTTGCTTTGCAATATTTACAGGGATTTCTTTCCCCATCACTGGAACAGCCCCCAAACCTTACTGTTTTATTTTGGCAAAGCTCCCATTAAAATGAATCACGACTTTGCCTGAGTTAGTGCTCCAGGACTGAGCTCTAAATTATTAAAAGCAAATGATATGTAAGAATTTATGTTAATTTTCAAAACAGCTCAGCAAAGGTAGACAAAATCCTGCTTTGAAACTAGTAGAAGGCGTGTAGCTGAACTCCCAGCCTGCTTTGAAATCCAAGCCTTAGCGTTTTGGTGAAACACAGTGCCTTTTAAACCTCATATTTTAATCATCATACTTCTGTACAATGAAAAACTCTTGCCTTTTTTCTTTGCTTTAACTACAACCTCCACTGTCCCGCTGAACAGCGCAAGAGAGCTCCTGGCATCACAGGCTGACAGTCTCCTTATGAGGAATTTTTGGCTCCTTCCTTTCCTCCCTCTTGCAAAATAATCTGTCTGAACAGAAAAATGTACTTTCCCAGGGTGACCTGTCGATATCCCTTCTCATTCCTACAAGGCACCTTCAGGGGATTCAGACTGAACATCAAATATTGTTTTAGGCATTGCATTTGCATTTTTAAAATTAGCATCTGTAGCTCAAGGGGTAATTAACCCTTCCCTAGATTTGGGGGTTTAGGCTCTGCCACCTGTATGGCCAGGTGAGTGAGTGGTGTTTTGTTGAATGGGAACATCAGACTGGGGCAGAGCAGAGCTCCATATGCCCAGACTGCTTAGGACCCATTCCTGAGCTCAGTGACTTGCGAGTGACCCTACCTTGATCCTACCCTCAGCCCTTTGCCACCTCCAAGGGCAAGCAGAAGCACCAGCTACTTGTATTTACTTAAGTCAGCAACACCGCATAAAAATTATCATCTTACCATCAGGGACTCCTAGACTTCCACTGCAGTGGAGTGCTTTTATAGTTATTCCTAACTGGCCTTGCCTAGGATGTTTGAGTGCAGGATAATTGAATATACAGAGTAATTATTTTTTTTCCTGCAGGATATAGCATTTTGACTGCTTGTCTCTTTTTAAGCTCAGCTTGGTGAAATTCAGCTCTTTGCTTCAGTGTATCCCATCACTGGATGTTTGTTGTTGAAAGGCAGCTTCTGTCAGAGATGAAAACACAGCTACACAAGTAAGGAATACAAACTGTAAAATGATGTGGAAGAAAAAGATTAATTTCTTCCCCTAGATTTTGCAAAAGCCATTACCTGTTTTTGAATGACATTTCCAATTCTACACTGGGAACTGCTAAAGCATTTACATAAGAATGAAAAAATGCACACATTATCACTGCAGGAAGCACTTAAAATTTAAGATAATTATATAGTATGGAAACGATTTCAAAGGACTCAAACAAAATAACAACTAATTCTAGAGAGTCACCCTTTAAGATGATTATTACTCTGCACTACCGCTGATCTCTCACTAAAAAATCCTTCTCTTTACAATTACATGCACATTATAAATTCCTACTTTGTTCTTCCACCATCAAGCTCCTACAGCTGCCACTGACAAATTTGCATTCTCTGTGAGCTTAACTAGACAGCCAAAATATTCACACTGCAAGTAGAGGTGAAACGCGCCCTGTCCATGCTTGGATAGAGCCCTCCCTTACACTGGGTCCTCTCCCGAGGGCTTCTTCATCACCGTTTTGAAAACTGCTGGGGTTGAACCTGGGGAAGGAGGCTTGGGTAGGGGACATGGCAGGGGACAAGGGCAGGTCCTGTGTTGGAGGAGAAGGCTTATATCGTCCCACATTCTATGGAATAGCATGGGGATGCAGGCAGAGAGTTTGCCTTGGGGATATAGTGAGGATTCCCCTGAGGGACTTGGTATTTCTCTGCTGTGTGATGAACAGAAGAATAAAGCATCCTGCGCTGGAGTCAGCAGCACAGACTACACACAAAACACCCAGCCCTGGGTTTCAGGGGAGAAACCCTCTCTGTCACTCATCAGTGCTGCTGGGCATGCTGTGAGAGCAGCAGCCACTAAATAGGGATGCATCTTCTGGTCTGTGTAAATTAAAAAAGGCAGTAAAGACTTATTTGGTCAGTGAATTTCCAGACAAAAAGAAAATCACATCTGAACTGGGGAAACCCAGCATGTGAAGGGAGCAGCACACTTCGGTAGATGCAAACCTCCTGCCCACCAGCCTCTCTCCACCTTCCATTTCCACTCCTCACTGTCACTCTCATTTCTACCTCCTGCTGCTATACCTCTCTCATATCTTTTCCCTAATTGTCCCAGAAAAAAAAAAATAAGAAAAAAAATTTAAAAAGAAAAACTCCTGCCTAGTTCTTTTGCTCAAGGCAAACTCAGTTGGGAAAAACTTATCTACCAAACGCTAATATTTTTTATTGGATACCTGCAAAGAAAGATTTACAGAATCTCATGTCAAAGTCAAACATTAGCTTTATTTTTTTTACCTTTTTTTCCACAGCAAGGGCAAAAGTACATTCTGAACTCACAGCAAATGAAAATCTCTTGTCTCAGATATTATGGAGACATAAGAAAGACCCATCCCAAGGCTCTGACTGAATATAAATGGACCAAAAAACCCAATGTTTCCCAAGTCTAATTCTTGAAAATAACTGCAGCGATAGAGCTGAAACTTCCCAGCAAACCCCACCCTGAAATGGAAAACTTATAGATTTCAAATCTTAAATTTTGACAAAGTACAGAGCAGCTGAAAATAGTATCTGGTAGTGCAGCCAACTTACTAATACATGTTGTTACCTGGGCTGCTGCTGGTCTTTCACATGACGGTCTCAAATGAACCAAAGCATCTGAAGTCTGAACAGACCAGAGCTGCTTGATTGGCAATGAGGTTCCTGTGGAAATTTAATTAGGCTTTGACTAGAAAACTTCTTGGACAGTGCTGGCATGAATTCCCATCTGTTAAATAACACTTTGCATGAGCAGAATGCCACCGACTTTTGCAAGACACCTTATGGATCTACAGGAAGTTTTTCAGCCCACTGTGAGCAGGTTGGCATAGGACAAAGCACATTCACAACAGTCATTTAAATCCTCCAGGGCTACAGCAAGTATTTTCCATAGTCAGCTTGGCTGGACTAGCTATTGTGCTCCAGAAACAACTTCTGCCAGCAGGAAATGGGATAATGAAGTCTCTTATTCTTCAAAGATAGACAGGGGTGTGTGAGATCCTGTTTCCCTAAACACAGGAGCTTTGCTGACCTCAAAGGCAGAAACCACCTTCCCTCCAGGTTGTCCCCATGGATCCTCAGTTCAAAGAGAGATGAGATTCCTCTGCCAGCTCTTCTCTCCATGTACCCTTCTGACCCTCTTTTTTGGGGGCACAGAAAGCATCACAAATAGCAGCCAGAGATGCTCCCCTGCATGCCTGGAAACTGGATGGGTCACTGCAGTGGGCAGCACCATGGGCTGGGACCAAGGTGGCCTCTGCTTTTAACATACCTCACTCCGTGAAGGCAAGCCATCACCTCTCACAATTTCCTCAGATGAGAGAAGAGAGGAGTTGCCAGCCTGTGACATCGCTTTTAAAAGCAAGCTTGCCAAACTCACTCTAAAATGAATTATGGAAGTCTAGCATAAACCAACCAGCTGCCTAACCAACATCCAGATTGCAAGGTCCTGTCTAGACAGAGAGGTAATTATACAAAAAAAAAAAGCCGCTAGGTCTTTGCAGCAGAACACATTTTTCATGTACTGTTGTCACCAAAACCTTACCGTTATTGAAAAAGACAAAGGAAGTTTGTCAAGCAATGGCCTTGATGTTGTCTTCTGGTGTGGACACAACCTCATCTGACCTTTTCAAATCAACCAGAACAATCTGGGGTCAGGGCACCACAATTGCCTAATTCAAGTTTGACACTTCCCAGCGCGGCCTGGGACAAGTCTCTTCGTTAGAGCCTCACTTCTCAGGGACACCCTTTGGGGAGCTGCACACAATAAAAGGAGCAAAGCACTATATCGAATGTCCTATTTCGTAAAACAGCAAGGATTACAACTGTGAGAAGTAATTAATGTTTGCACTCCATTGTGAACATGAAGACTACTAAATAATATCTGAGTGCAATCACATTTACATAGTTGAAGAGTGCTTAGAAAAAAATAACCTTCTAAAAGATTCACCTTTCCTCCTCCCAGTAGCCACGCTCAGTAGTGATACCAGCTAAGAACGCAAAGGGCTGAATTATTTCTGAAGACAGAAAGATGATTTATATATTTTTAAATAATTCATGTGAATTCTATCAAAAAAGCTTGTAACCTAACCATCAAATGATGTATAGGGTGGCTTATCATCAGGGGTTTAACATGATACCTGTAAAATACAATTGTACATGGTTTGCTGATTTACAAATAACCTACTTCTACAATACAGGCAGAGATGCAAAGCACAATGGGTCTAAATGCCCCCATTTTTAATTGTCACTTCCAAAAATAAAGCATTTGATTGGTTTTATTATCCCTTCCTATTTTTTAATTCACTAGTGGGCTACTTTCTACCTGAGAACATAAATAAATGAGCATTTTGTTGTAGAAGATCTTTATAATGTTATTGTTCATTTACTCTGTTAGTTTTCTGGATGTGCTGGACATATCCCAGACATGCAAGAAGGAGCTACTTGCCCTGAGAAAATCCAGATCACAGAATAAAGATTATAAAGATGAAAAACATTTATCAGAAGCAGCAGGAAAGAAGGGGTGTCAGAGACAGGCAGCAATATAATGCTATAAAATACAAAAGAAAAAAAAAGACATAGAGCTGAAGTGCATTTTAGTTTCAGTAGCAACTTCAGCACAGGGGATAAACTCGTGAAAGTGCTGTGGTGATTTAGGATTGTACTTTTCCTGGTTTATGAGGAGGCTTGTCTCCCTCTGTTCCCTCCTTGCTTTTGGAAACAGGACTTGTCTGCCAGCAGCACCTCCCAGCCCTCGCATGATATTCCCATGTGAGCCATTTTACAAAGGAGGAAACAGAAGCCAAGTTCTTACATGTTTTACCCATGGCTAATAAGGAATTTATCCCCCAGCGTGGATTAAAACCCCAGAACACTTCTTGCACTACTACTGCTTTTAGTACTGCCTTCCCTGCCTCCCCCAAGCTCTCCTGCACATCGAGGCTGAAGCAAGTTTGAAGTCTTTTGGTTTACTGGTTTTTAAACCCATAAAAAAGTCCTGAAATAACCCCAGTCCTTATGATCTTCTTACCATCTCCTGCTATATTGCTAAATCTGTCTTTGCCTTTTTCTGTAGACATGTTGACTCTCAGAAGATGCTTGTGGGCTTTAGGCAGGACTAGTGGAAAAGCATCCAGTCTCCAGTCCACACAAGCAGATTCACATCTCCCTTTTACAAAATCAAAAGGCACAGGAGAAGCTGCTAATGAGGGTCCTAGCCTGCTGTCTGAAGAAAGGGAACATTCTTTCCAGCAAAGAGGAGTCTCCCTCTGTATTCACATTTACATTACAGCTCTGTTTACCTCTGTTTCATACACTTACTACTGAAACAGATGCATTTTCCGTTGGCTTCTTAGAAAAGGTATATGCCAAGGAATGCAGGAGCATCTTTACACTGACTCTTCTGCAACTTTTGCTTTCTGGAGCAAGAATTTCCTAAAACAACATCCTGGTAACCTCCACCTTCACTGTCCAACTGCAGAGGCCTCTCAGAAGTGGACTTTTTGGGGTATTTTTACCCGATAAAGCTTGTTTCCCCCTGAGGCTGGCAGCACACAACTGACCTCTTGGCAACAGCAAATCTCTGGCACCAGCACTGGGTTGGCATCAAAAGAAAGCTAGGCTACAGCAGACGCAAGGTGCTACCATCATTTTTAAAAATTAATTAGGCACTGTGTACTATAAAGTGGCTCCATCCCCTGCCAAAATAAGCCCATGCTGGTGTGGGAGGGGAAACCAGTGGGCGGAACTGTTGGTAATCACTATATCCCAGTAAAACATGGTTAATGTGCATAAACAACCACACACTGCTCCAGTTATAGTATGTAGCTACAAGTAAGTCAAGTACTTTATTTGTGTAATTACAAGGAACCGATCCCCGGGGGTCGTACAAATAATTCAGTATGCTAGCTAAAAATGAGCTTTTCTGAGAACATTTACACTAGTATAATCTGATGGGATGCAGAGTTCTGGAAAATAAATGCCAAAGGGGATGAGAACACAGCTAAAGCTAATTTATTTTTTAAATCAAGTGAATATTCACACTTCCTCCCCTCCACTGTATTTGCTCAGCTTTAATGAATAGCTTCTCTGCTTCTTCATTGCCGTTTCCCCCATCTTGGGCAATATATCCCACGCTGAGGAATCATATCCAAGGCTCAGCACAACTGCCAAGGAGTGAAATGCAGTTAAAGCCCTCGATACACAGCTACACTGATTGCACATGGGAGACACCTTTGTCCATCACCTGAATGGAGACCCTTTTCAAGGAGCTCCTAAAAAATAACCTCCCTTATTAAATTAATCACCTAGTGTCAAATGGCAGTGACAAGAGAGAAAATTTACCTGGGTAATAACTCAGCGATAAAGGTATATAGAGAGAAGGAGGAGGAAATTGGGTTGTTGCAGAGACAGCAATAACATCATGAAGCAAAATCCAATATTGGAAGAGATAAAAGTTTTCCATCCCAATATTCCTCAGTGACAGGTATGAAAGAGTATGCATAAGAGCAAGGAAAAAGAGATGAAAGATAGCATGAGTAAAAAAAGGGCTTTGAAAAGTGAGCTAACAGGTAATTAATTCCTCAAAAGAAAGAAGATCAGAGCATTTGGGAAACTCGCACAGATACAGGTCTCAGTAACACACGCTTTGCATCGTGTCCCCCCGCTCCGTTTAGTTTCGCTAAATGCTCTGCAAAGGTGAATCAGAGAAATCCCAACCAAAGGGGCTGCCTCTGCCTCAGCAAGAAACCTGCTGAGCTCGCCCCACTTCCACCCCCCTGCAAAAATAATGCCTAAATGGGGGCAAGCAGAGTATTAAGGTGGCAATGTTGGTGACAAGCCAAGCCAGAAGCAAAATATATGAAGCAGTGACATGTTTTCTAACAGCTATGACATATTTTAATAAGCAAGTTATTCTTAAGATTTGATTTGGGGTTTATATAATTAGGTAACGTGGGCATTGAGTGATAAAACCCACAAGAAATACACAAACTAGAAGCGTTGATTTTTTGAAACCACGGTCTGTTTCATACTAAATGGCATGACCTATTTATATTGCACTATTCTATTTGAAAAATAAAAGGAAGTATTTTCTTTTTCATCATGCTGCTTTTTCAAATCTCCTCTTTCAAAACTCAAGAACCCCTATTTGTGGTTTGATTTCTTTTACTGTTAACTGGCTTCTTCCTAGAAGTTACAGGTAAAATCTACCTTGTCTTTGCCATGTTTTTTCCAGTGACTACTTTCACAAACTTTGCTATAAACTCAGCCAAATATTACTCTGCTCTAGATTTGAATAAGAACAGGGAAAGCTATAAAAACTCTATGATCAGAGGCAAGAATTTGCAAGGGAATATGGCTGCTGAAAAAAACAAGAGACTTTTTGATCTGTTCTGAATTTTCGGGTGTTTGTGCACATGGCAAGATCTTTTTATGGACAATAAATGTGAAATACTGTGGACAACTTCTTATGCAGATTGTAAGAGTTCATATTCGTTATCATCATGACTAATGGGCTGAACACCGAATCAACAGAGTAATTGTACAAAATACATATTTCTTTCTATCTCAGTAATTTAATCAATTCCTTTTCAAATAACCTAGATATTTATAATGTGAAGCATTTCAGTGTTCAGGACAGTCTCTTGTTCTAGTACCTTCAGAGTCTTTCATATAGACTTCCACTGGCCAGTAATTCGTTAATTATTTTTTAAGAGTAAACTATTAACTTTCAATCACACAAATGTTACACAATTACACATCTTAATCTATAGTGCCTGCTGTGAGCAAAACCACAGTGTTATTATTTCCCAAGAAATCCAGTCCATCTACTGAGGATGACCAAAGGTAGCTGTTGTTATTGAAAACACTATCAAATACAGATCTTGGGAAACATAATTTGTCCAAATCTCCTGTTATACAGCCCGAATAAAAGCTCTGACCACCTTTAGCCGAGTCCTGCTCTCTCCAATATGCTGCATCCATTTGGCATGTGGCTTTCCTCCTGCCGTGCCATCCCCAGTGGGGGCACAGCACACACAGCCTGAGTTGAACTGAGAACTGCAAACCCCTTCACAGCCTCCTCTGAAGACCAAGTGCTCCTCAAACAGCCACTAATTTATTTTTGCCGTGTCCCTATCAAATGATAAAGTATATTAGAGACAATATAAACAAATCCAGTCCTACAGGAAACAACTGGATTACAAAATCTGTTCTTATTTCAAAAGAACATGAACAAATCCCAAAATCTTGGATCTTTTCACAAAACAAAATACCAGAAATCATATCTTGCTATTCTAAAAATCCCTCATTTAGGTTATCATGCAACTTGAAAACTGAAATTGTAATCTTGAAATGTTTTTATCCATCATAAAATATTTTCATAATCTTCCCTCAGGAATTTGAGAAATCAAAACTTCCAGCTTTTCTTCTGAACCCAGTCATCTTTCTCCCAGGCTTTCTCTCCTGAACCCTATATTCCTGACGTCTTTGATTATCCTTATGGATGAACAGCCCTGTTTTATAGATGTCTTTATACAGCACTTCATCCAGAGTATTCCTGATCCTGCTTCCCCAAGTATCTTCCTAAAGCTGTCACCCATTTGAATTCATAATAATAGTGATTATTAAGAACGAAAACATAAAACCACCAGCAACAAGAGCTTAGTGGGAATGCTATACTTTTAAATGAAAGCTGATCAATCTCTGCTGTTCCTTCCTGGCTAACAGCAAACTGCAATAATTCTTGATTCCCTGTGATATACTACTTGGCCTTTTGTAGGGGAAAAAAAAACCTTTTTATTTTTATTACTGGGAAGGCAAAGTAGCCATGTTTTCAGTGACCTCAGAGCTATGATGAGCTCAAGAACAGGCATCTTTGCCAAGGGTCTGCACAAAATTTTCCTGTTTGTTTCAGTGTCTTTCTGCTTAACATGCAATTGCACTTGTAAGGAAGCTGAGAAATCCCTTCCTCCCTCTGCTTGACACATTTTCAGCCCCACTATTGATTTTAGCGACCCTTTCCCTGCAACCCAAATAGCCTGGCACCCTTGTCCCATGTGGGCATTGCTCCCAATCCTACTTCCTGGCTGTGCCATCTGCCTCTGCACCCTCTGTGCTGGTGTGGGTTGAACCTCAAGGCTACTCCTGGCATTTCCACCATGGGGTTGGAAAGCTGACCAGTAAGGGTTTCCTTTCACTGACAGCAAGGGAGCTGCTCTGTTGCACTGGCAGCATCACCTTTCCAAATGTTTCAAGGACTTTCACAAAGAAAACACTATCGCAGGTTAGAGAAACTATATTGAAGGGAGGAAGACCCTTTTAATGCAGTGTGGGAATGCTCAGGCATGCAGGCATCGGGCTCAAACCCCTCCCATACCTAGACAAGTTTAGTGACCTTCACAGCTACACCTGCAAGATGCTGCACGGGATGATGCTGTAAGTAAGAGCCAGGAGCAGTAGGAAATGGACTGCTAAGTGTCTCATTAAGTTCCATTAAAGGGTCTAACCGCTATCCTTGGATTGACTGTCAGATGGAAAACATCTGTTTTATTTAATGATTTCTACTGATGCTATTCAGATCCCAGCAAGTTTGAAACGTTGCCCCTTATGCACTTAGAGCACATTTCCCAATTAAGAGTGGAGCGCTTCTTTTTATAGTAAAGTGGGAAATTTGCAGTAACTACTGTAACTAAATTGTAAAGAAAATCTCCAGGGTTTGATTAACCTTTTCATTGCAAAATGAAAACTTGGTAAGAAAAAGCAAAATCTTAACTCATAAAGTGGTTTCCCAGAGGAGGTCTGTCTTGGGTATGTCTTCTCTTCGTTCCATCCACAGTGCATCACCAGAAGCTTGCAAGGTGTGTCTAGAGGCTCAGCATACAGAAATGGAGCCACTTCTGATTATTATCAGGGAAAAAAAGGACAGATTCGCAGAATTACATGCAAAAGGACTGACCTAGAAGAGCAAGTGTATTGTCTGATAGGCAGAAGACATGTTTCCCACAGGAAAACACTTCCGGAGAGGTTGTAACTTAGCCCTTACCACTTCTCAACATAAAAAGAAAAGGCTTTTACCAGCTAATGGTTCAGAAAAGTGCACGACTGGTTACTGTAACCACAACAACGCATTTGGAAGCAGTGAGACAGAAAATGAAATGCCCGATAAGCATATGTTGTTTTTAATAAAGGATGATTTAGCACTAAGTGGACCACACCATTTCCAAGGTTCCTCTGTGAAAGCAGAAGATGTTGGGAAACAAGCACCCTCCGGATGTCCTGTTTTGTGCCATCCATCACCAACTGCAGCAGCATCTCAGCCTTCACTCCTGGGTGCATCCTGTCCCATGCTGCAAACCAGGGCTGAAATCTTCTTTTTACTGCCTTTCCTACATGAACTGTTCAACGCCCCCCCCTGTGCCCAGCATAAGGCCAGACTAAATTCAGTGCTTAATGTACTCTCCAGTTATGTTAATGTACTCTCCAAGATCATTTGGTTTGAACTGAGATTTGGAAAGACAATTTTGCTCTGGCCTCACACTAACTGCTCATTTATTACCCTGTAAGATCAGTTGGGTGTTATCAATATGCAGAGGTCTGAATGCACTGAGCACAGACGTACAACAGACTGAGAGTCATTTCTTTAGTAGAATGGCTGAGATGAGATGGAAGAAGTGCTACCATCCAGGTGGCACAATGAGCAATTTAAAATCCTGCCTGTGAAATTCTGAAAGATGGCTGCCCTCACCCCACCTGCTGCTCCCTCTGCTCCCCAGAAGCCAGCAAGCACCATGAGACAAACTTCAAGAGCTCTTTGACTTCATGAGGGTCAACCCAATCAGGGCCTACAAATACCTTGTTTACAGACTGCAGCTGAAAAAAGTAAAAATCACCCTTCTTCCTACAACCAACCCTTGGTAGACCCTCCCCATGGCACCCTTCCACTGACACCACATCTCAGCAAAAGAGGTCAAATCAGCGGGCAGCTCTGGTCACCCCCAGGTTGTGTGGTCATGATATAAGACCTTCCTCCAGCTGCCTTTTTTTCTGCAGCCTCAAATACGTAAGTGGGGTTACTGTTACACGCAAACTACACGCAGGAAAAAACTTCTCATGCCAAAATCAGTTCTCATGGCAAGTGAGACCTCAAACAGACCTGAGTCCACACCACCACTCCAGGACCCACCAAGCCATGAAGATGGTCCTTGTGCTGGTTCAACCACCACCAACCTCCTTAAGTGCTTCTCCACAACAGAAACATAATTTCTTCCTTTTTGGGAATGGTTGTAAGAAACGTAAAGCTTGGATAAAAGTTTGTATGGGAATGGGAATTCAGCTCCAGAACAATCATTACTATGGAGCAAATGGGTGCAATGAACAGCAGAACACAAAAAGCCACAAGCAAGAATGAGACAGAACTTACAGAGAAAAAAACTATGTTGCCTTATTTAAATGAGCAAATCACCATTATTAAATTACCACCTTCTTTAGCCGTTGCTGTGCTGATATAGCCTCCACCAAAATACGCATTGCTAACCTAACAAGAATGGACTGGAATGAACGCTGGATTTCTCTGAGCACTCATATCCAGCTGAGAAATGCTAATGCAATGTTTTTGCTTAACCCTGGTTTCTGGACCCCACTTTTGAGAAGATGCAAAATCAACTGCTGCTTTCACAAAAGCAAGCCTCTGATAAGATGTTGTGGGTTCCATGTCATTTCCTGAAAGGGAGATAAGGACAGAGCTTGGACAACTCCTATCCTGGGCAATGGTGACTCAGAAAATCCATCTCTGGGTACAAAAAGCACAGATTCAGGTAAACTCATCAGTTGATATGGAAAAGTAATTCTAGCCAGGAGACGAAAAGTATTTTAAAGCCTCATAAAAACAATCAGACAGAACAAAAAGCACTTACAAGTTTGTATTGAATCTAGTTACATCTTTGTCTTCCTTGATTTAAGAGCTAGCCTCCCACAGCTCAATAGGTCAGACAGCAGCACTTTGGGCTCTGAAAGTGGCATCACTTCTACAGGCTGTTGGATCATAATTTCTGTGGCCATACCAAGGACTGGAGGATGTCACCTTGGACAACCTATGTGTCCAATGGCTCCCATGTATACAGACCCTGGGGCTTGTCTGCTCTTGCCTATTTGCATTGTGTCTTCCCCTTGGTCAGACCAGAGGGTCTGAGTGTATGGAGCTCTGGAAGTCAGGCTTGACGACACAATGCTTGACTTCTCTGCAAAATTTAGCAAGGAGAATCAGATCTTGGGCACCACAAGGTGACAGCACCATTATCCCACCTGGTTCTGTTGTTGCCCCTTCCTGTCTGGTAAAAAATAACAGCAATTTTCCTGAGGGTTTTAAAACTCTTTTTTTTCACAGGCTACAGATGAGTGGAAAAGTTCTGATCTTCAGCTATAATGGACTAACCCTTTGTAGACCAGTTATAAATGGATCCTTACCATCAAGTGCAACTCTGTTCAAGGAGAAGGCTTGATGGCGTACCTAATTTAGGCTAGAGCAAACAGCCTTTACTAACCCTCTACTCTTATATTTCACACCACTTTGACAATCTTAAATGTTTTCTGCTTATGCTGATAATTTTCTCCTTGGTGTCAAGCTCCATGTAAAAATTTCTGGAAAATTTCAACATGTACCTTCAAATCATCTTCAAGTTAAGGAAGACCTGAAAAGTGTGCATTTCCCCACATAAAACCACCCCCAAAATATCTGTCATTCTACAGCCAAAGTGAGCTTTGAAACTTTAAGGAACACCTTTGTTTAGCTAGGAAAAAGAAAAAAATAAAATCAAGGAGGATGAACTATATTGAAAATCATCTGTCATCGGTGTGTTCAGTGATAGCTGCTACGGTCTTAGAGCCTGACATTTCATAATTCAGCTATTCCCAGAGCGCCCAGCCACCCTGCTGGCAGTTTTTAGCACCTTTGTGCTAGAAAGAGGCCATTAAAAAGCAATTTCTCCCTTTCAGAGGCCCCAAGATTTCCGTTGATGGGGCTGTTGCTTGTGATGGTGAGAGCTGTCCTCATACCGCTGGAAGGACCATGCACACTGAGTGGGCACACGAGGTAGCCATGCAGAGAAGATGCCTGCACACATGACATGCCTGTGCAGATGAGATGATGCTTATGCATATGAGGTGCCCACACACAGGAGATGTCTGCACACGAGATGACCACACACAAGAAATGAAGTGTGTGCACATGTGATGATGCCTGCACACATAAGATGATACCCGTGCTGAGATGCCTGTGCACCTGAGATGCCCATGCACACATAATGATGCCTAAGCATGCACAATGACTGTGCCCACCAGATGATGCCTGCACATGTGCATGGCACATGAGATGCCTACACACAGGAGATGATGCCTGCACACGAGATGCCTGTGCACACAAGATGCCCACACACGTGAGATGATGCCTAAGCACACAAGATGATACATGCACACATGAGATGATGAGTGCCACGCTCTGAGAGAGCACGAGGTGCCTGTGCAGAGAAGATGCCTGCACATGTGAGATGATGCCTGTGCAGATGAGATGATGCCCATGCACACAAGATGTCTGCGCACATGAGATGTCTCTGAACATGAAATGATGCCTGTGCACATGAGAGGATACCTATACATGAGATGCCTGCACACAGGGGATGATGGCTACACACAAGATGCTCGTGCACACATGATGAAGCCTGCACACACATAATGACTGTGCCCACCAGATGATGCCTGCACACACAAGCTGATGCCCGTGCACACGAGATGCTTGAGCAAGAGATGCATGCACACAGGAAGTGATACCAGTAACCATCAGATAATGCCTCTGCACACGAAATGATGCCTGCTCACAAGAGATGCTTGTGAACAAACGCATGATGATCTCTGCACACACAAGATGGTCACACACACACACGAGATGATGCCTGTACACATGATGCCTATGCCCAGACAAATCAGCTGCTGCCTGGTTGCTGCCACTCGCCACTTAATGTGAGCCCTTCCCAGTCCTTCTTGTTTAACCTGCAGGCCCTCGCTCAGAAATACAAGCACTGATGCACAAGGAGTGGATTACATGATTTTGCAAATAAATAAGTACCGAGTGCCTGTTTTGCATGACTTTGAGGCAGCGAAGGCATGTTGGTGAGTGTGGCTGCCTGGTGCAGTGTCCTCACTATCCCCACCAGCATCCCAGAGTGATGCTGCCCCAAGGACCCAGCTGTGAGAGAGCAGAGGATGAGTGAGTAATGAAATCCCGCTGAGAGTTCAAACACTTCTCTCTGGCTCTCCTGTAGAGCTGCAAAGAATTTTGCAAATGCCTCTTTTCAGCAATTCTTTCACTGAACTCCAATCTTAGAGGCTTTGCACGGAAAAGAAGAACTCTCATTTTCAGGTAAATAAACAAATTCGTTACTGAAAAGTCAGGTAAAGGATTTGCAAGTTTCTTTGGTAGAAGAAAATAATGCAATGGTCTTGCTGCCACAGATTGGTATAAAAAATGGTTTAAAATTTCCTGTGTCAAATTGCATTGCAGACCAGAGGGAAAAATATACGCACGTGCACAGGAGAAAATATACATGTTCTGGAAAAAAAAAAAATTATTTCCTCTGAGGGAAATTATTGAATGTTTAAAACACATGAAGAAAGCAGTCAGGGAATATGGCCCTATTTAACCCTCAATTACTGATGTCTGCATTCACCTGGTTCATCCATCCATGACTCCATGTGTCAAAAGGTTCAACTGTGAGTACATAGACTTTCCCCACAGCTAATTAATTCTCACCAAACACACATTTTTCCCTGAGTAATTTTCTACGTGGAAAAAACCCTATATTAATACATTGCCCAGCTATACTTAGTTAAGAATAATCCAATCTCTGATGTGATAGATAGCTGTCTGATCTATAATGCAAGTGCCTATAACATATTTTATATTATTCTGCTTTCTTTCTTTCTCTGCTTCTGCTGCTTTATTAATTCCTTCTCTCTCACTGGCTTTCCCCTTTGGTAATTCTCTGCTCAGTTTTCAGCCTTATTCTTATCAGTGGATTTTTCCATGGCTCCTTTTTTTTAGGTCCCTTGAAGAAAATAACAAACGTGATAATGCCCAAGCCCTGGCCAGACTTTCAGACTTTGAAATCTCCTACACCTTTGCTAGCAAGCAGCACACTTTTTGCCTATTTTAACTTTTTTTTCAATTTAACAAGCTGACTTTTGACTAGAAATGATGGTGCTTAAATGATACAGCTTCTTTTTCACGTAGATGATCACATTCCTAAGCAGTTCATCCAAAAGCTTTGCAAAGGCAATTCAAGCACATCTTTTTACCTGGAAGAAATGGGCTGTTATATCCCAGAGGCAAACACACCCTGATGCTAATTTAAACAGAACTCATGAAACTGCGTGCTCTGCTGTGAATGGCTAAGGACCATTAGGGCTTACATCATGTAGGTATCCTAGCTATGGTAATATTAAATTCATATTTTTTTATATATATATGAAATAGATATATGAGTTGAATATCTATGCATGCTATGCATGCACCTCCCACTTTAAACTGGAAATTACTTTCTTTGTAATAAATGCCTATTTTGAGCAGAGTGTTTGGAAAAGAAAAATCCTTCCAAGTCAGGGTGTACTCCAAAGCAAGTAGGAGAGGAAACAGGTTTTTAAACCACTCCTTTTGTTACAAAATGTGAAATGCATTTTGTTTTTTATAGTTTGCAATTGGCTCCAGTGAGCTTTGAACCATGCCTGCAACATTTCTGAGAACAGGAGGGAGGAGGCGATGGGAAGGAAATCTGTCCTCTCTGCTGGCAAAGGGAGGGATGTAAAAAATTTGGGGGGGGAAGGAGAAATATAATAAATAAAATATAGAGAAAAGTGGATGCGAACAGAGGGGAAGTGACATGAAGAAAGGAATTGAGAAGTCAGTTGTAGCAAAAATTAGCAAATTGTTTATAATAAAGGTCCCATAAAAGGAGCCACTGAAGTTGTGGAAAATCAAGCACAGCCTCTGGCACTAACCTGGCATAGGCAGCCTGTGCTTGGGAGGTGGTAACTCACCCTGTGCTCCCCCTTGCAAGGTGAGGACCACACCAGGGAAGGTGTTGGAGATAACAAGCAGCCACATCAGCTTTCTGCTCTGCTGCTGAGGATGCAGGGTGATGTGGGGCAGCCTGTACCCACAGGTCCACCTCATGCCCATGGAAACTGGTAGGCAAAAGCTGACAGGAGCCTCTGTGAATCTGAAAACCTTCCTGGGGTCTCACCAAAGTCACTGCCCTTTCCTGTGGGCAGGGGGAGACCCCAGCTCCCCTTTTATGGTGCTAGTGCAGGATTTTAGCTGCTCTCCCCAGCCTTAACAAGCACTAAGACAACTTCAAGCACTCAGTCTTGTCTTTAAACTGGCTTTGGGCTTTCTCTCGAGTTAATGAGAAACAATTCCTGAGCTACTCATCTAGAAAAGTGTCCTTCTTCAAAGCCCTAGCCAGGTGCCATGTGCAAACAGTAACAGAACCAGGTTCCCTCTTTAGATCTCAATTCTCTGCATCCAAGGACTGCTCTTGGGAGCCATTTCAAAGGCTGAAGTGTCAGCATTAGAAAGAAAAGAGGTGTGTGGGTGTGAAGTTACTAAATGCAAAACTGTCACTCTCCTTTCATTTACAACCCTGAATATGCATGCATGCAAAAATGTAGGGCTTACATTAAAGTTTTTACTCTTGGAGCAGAAAATATCAAGGAGAAAGAGACTAAAAGATAGATGAGGTTGTGCAGGTGAGAATTCTCTCTCAGCTAATCTTTTCTTTTTCATCAATAATTATTTCTGTTAATAAACCCTGCCCTGCCTTGAATTAGACAGTGTTTTATCATCTTGGGGAAGGGCACCATCAGCAGACAGACACATTGGTGTTGCTGACTGGTCAACGACAGTAATGAACAGCAGATGGATTTTTTAGTCTCTTACTCATATATAAAAGGTGTGTGGAGAATTACTGATGCTTGACCCAGAAGAACACTGGCTTAAAAATCATCTGAGAGGGGGTTGGGGGCTGTCTGGAGGTTCATGGTAGAGAAGGCTCCCTGGGCTCTGCCCTGAGGTCCAGCAGGTCGCTGTGGTGGGAAAGGGTACCCAAAGAGTTACCCAAACACCTGGGAGAGCCGTGTTTACTGATCTACCAAACACATGCACAAGCACAAGGACACACACATGTCTTGGATGCTCAATACCTGTACCACCCTTTCATGATGAAAATTGTTGGAATGTGCACTGCTGCTCTTCAAGCAAATACATTCCTTATCCTAGCTTGCATCCAGGAAGGATGAAAACTTACCCCATCTGATGGGAAACCTGCATACCTCTCCTTAGTCGCTCCCAGACTGCATTTCAGCACAAATTGTGCTGCCTGGTGGTGGCTTGGACATGTCACCTGGTCAGAGTGAGGGGACGTTTGTCCATTGGCTCAGTAGAATATTTGCTAATGTCCCTGGGGCAGCTTGGATGCCAGGTACCACCACCATGTTGCCATGATGCTCTGTGATAGCTGAGGCTCCCTGAGCTGCTAAAACACTTACTTGCTGGGATATAAATGGAAAAGAGCAGGGGGGCAGAAGTAAAGCACCAAGGACTGAAGGCGGAACATATCTTTAACAGATACCCCCAACATTAAAATGGAACCTATTTGACAGCTGCATTTATTTAAGCAACCATGCATTCTGCTGAGTATCTAAATTTGCAGGCATTTTCCAATAAGGATGCTGGAGAGGGCAGAAGAAGATACCAAATCTCAGTTGGAGGATTTTTGGAGCAAACGTGTCCCTCCCAGCACCCGAAGCCAGTGCTCTACAAATTGTGTTGTGCCTCTCGCTGAATTTCTTTAGTGCATCTGGGTTAGCAAAGAAACACTCGCTACAACCAACAGACTAATGGTACCATCCAAGCCCCTGAAAGACAAAAGACACATAGGGTAAATGGTTCCATTTTTTATTCTGCACCATATTGCATTATGATAGGATTTCTCAGATAAGATTTTTCAGAATAATGCAATTAGCTACATGTGGGGGATGAAAATTAATGAGAATGTCTTTCCTTTTACAAAGAGCTATGGTACTTTGATGTGCTGGGTTTAAAGGAAAAGCTAAGCATTTAAAATACACACGTGCATACACACAAATACATGCTTTCCCAGTTCCCAGTCCTAGAAACAGAAATGCTGCAGGTCGATGCTGTCCTATCAGCCTTCTGCTCGTAGGATCAGGGCCACAGCTAGAAAGCTAAAGCACACAAATTGACTCAGGAACACTTTTATGATTAAAACCCTCACCTGTCCTACAACTTATGGCTGGCATTTAGCTTTTGCACTAATGGTGAATATTTCTAATATGTTCCTACAGTCTTTGATTACAGACATTGCTTTAACCCTGATTTTTTACCACCTTTACCCATTATGAGCAGCAATACGCACAAGCAGAGCTCTGGCAGCCAAAGCAGCAAACAACTTCCACATATATCAGCTTGCTGGATGCAGACTGCTTATTAAATACTGCTGTACAGTAGGTAAGGTAGCCAAGAACACCAATTGACTGCACTCCTGGCCTCCGAACAAACTCAATATTTCAACGAGACTTCTCTGATTCTGACCCTTCTTCCCATGAGAAACTGCAACACTGTGGCTGTGCTAAAGACACTACTCTTGGATTTATTTTCAGCAGCATCCAATGCTCTGGTGATAACCAAGAGCCCTAAAAATTCCAGATTTGGGCCTTAAAAACAGGCAGTTTCACAAACAGCCGCTTGAAGGGAGCCTCGTTTCCCAGGGTTTCCCAAGCAGTTGGGTTCTCTGGTGTCTAGTAAAGCTTAAGTGTTGATGGTTCCCATCCTGAGGACACTCCTGCTTCCCCAGTGCCTTCCCCTGGGTTTGGTGAGAGCCATGCTGCAATGTTCCTTTCTTTCTGGCCAGGAGCAGGTCAGCTCTCTCTTCTTCACCCAGCTGCCTTATTCCATGAAAATTGCAGGAATTTAATACCTCTGCAAACTGCACTCACAGTGTATTTTGTCGGAACTAGTTAATGGATTTTAATGTTATTAGGAGTAGAGCCACATACATCACCAGATGACCAAGCAAACCCACAAACAGAGCATATATACTTAAGGAAACAAGGCAACTTTGTTCCAATATACTTCTCTCTGATATATTTTGTAAAGAAATAAATGTAAATAAAATTCTCCAAAACACCTTATTAGCTTTTCAGCAGTCTGTTGTCATGTTGCAGCAGCTATATTAAATTTCAGGGAAAACAGAAGAAAATAAAAGATGAAAAGAAGATGTGAAAGTTTTTTAACAGGCTATTATCTGTGTTTAAATAAAACCACGACTTTTGAGTCACCATGCTTTCTAAATCATCTGTGATTTCTTTCTACACTCATTATTAAATACATGCACTCTCCAAGGCCCTACAAAATACACTTCACTGTTGTGCTGCTGTAAAAAAAATCTTAATATGTCATTTGCTAGTAACAGATTCATTACAACTGAAAAGTTGCACTAGCCAAATAATGTCTCAAACATTTTTCTTACAAAGCACTTCATAGGAAAATTGCCTTACTTAGGAGCAGAAAAAGATAGAAACAGGTAAATCTAAATTTACATCCCACCAGATGTCCTTGAGGTCCTATCACCAACCCCACTGTCAAAATAAAAGCAGTGACTCCTGAAATTTAAATATCCGGTGCTTGCTGTCAGTCAAACCTTCCTGGAATTATTATACAGAATTTGGAGGAGAGTCAGTTGAAGTAATAGAGAAGTTTTAATACCCAAACCAAGCAAGAACAATTTTAATAAGGCACAAAAATAACTGTAGCTTTTCACCTAATACCGGTCCTCTTTGCACTGGATGTGGATCTCCAGTCCTCCCTCATCCCTACGTGCCTGATCTCAACCAGCCTTCCTTACTGCACCAGGTACACTGATGCAGGCAGAGGGATGGACTCTTCCTTTGCTTTCATCCACTGCAACACACTCAGACAGAGAGGAAAAATCACTACATAATAGCCAAGAACTTGGGAAAGGTTTCTTGTTCCACCCCATGGTGATAATAGCTCCACTGTGCATTGATTACTGGGCGCTAAAGAGGTACTTTCGTTTTTCCAGGTTTAAATGAACTAAGAAATGTCCACACATTTGCATGTCAAGATTATTTGCTAAGTGGGATATCAGGAGCTTGCTAAGGATCATAATATTATCCAATAAAAAGTCAGCTTGAAGAGCAATGGGATTTTTGAGTGGTTGCTTCCCTAGCACATGCTCACAGAGACTCATACAAAAAAAAGGAAATCAAGGAGTAGAGGAAAAGAGCCAGTGGAGAAGACCATGCCTCATCTCTTTCCAAATACTTACAAACAAATGAAAATATCAGCACGAAGACCTGACCTCGCTGGAGTTAGCACTGGCTTTGACACTGTCAGGCCATAGCTTGGCCAAGCACTAGCATTTCATCCTTCTGCGCGCTGCAGTCTCAATGACTCGTGTTCAGAGATTTAAAAAGCAGGAGACATGAAAGTATTACTACTGCTCTTATCCTTTCCCCAGGATGCAACCAAACTGAACATGAGGAGTTCGGCTATTTTTAACTATTTTTTTTCTCTCTCTGTCCTACAAGACCTATGTGGGTTCAAGTGCCTGAGAACAGACTTGGCTCATGGACATTTGGGGCTTACTTTGGCTTAGCAGAGAGATGATTGGATGGCTGCAGTGTTTAGCTCCCAATCTAGTCTCAGATCTCTCCCCACCTCCTTTTTCAATAATGCCTGAACTGTTGAGATGTCAGATTTTGATACAAGCCAATTTCTGAGCTGTTTGCACATTAGGCATGATGTAAACCAGCGATTTCATCAGTTTGGAGAAGAGGCCAGAGATACTGAAGTTGCCTTCATTGGGAACCTCTGAGAGAAGAGATGAGGCCACCAGGACTCAGAGGTTATATCCCACTTCACCTCCTCTGTGACAATGCCTTAATAGGGCCAAGAATGAGTTATAGGAGCCTGGCTCACCCCCATACCACATAGTTTCCAGCTGATGCAGCATCTTGTGCAACGTGGCACTTGGTATCAGCGAGGATGATCTGCGAGAGCAGCCAAGCACTCTACAAGGACATTCTGCAAGGGGCAGTTCCTTCATGCTTGAGAGCAGGTACCCAACATCCGAATGGATGGTGGCTTATCAGTCACACTGAGAAATGAAATGAGCTCCTCCGAGCTGAACCGCCGCTGGGTACAGCATTCTTCGCATTGTGCTTGCTGCAATATATGGTGTCACACAATGCCAAGTACTGATAAAACATGTCCTAAGTGACATCAATAGTGAGAGAAAGCACAACATACAAAATAAATACTTGGAGAGGTGGACACTGGGACAGTGTGAAATGTGCCACTCCACACACTCCCTCAGATGGTTCCAATTTGCTGTTTGCACATCCCAGTGCAACCCTTCCTGCATCAGCAGCACCCTCTGAAGCAGTGACCAGGGATGCTGCTCTAATCAGGAGGCTGCTCTATCAGAAAAGGGCTGCAGTGACTGCTGAGTGTCTGACCATCAGTATTCCAGTTGCAATCCCCTATCATTTATCACTTGACCATAAAAACAAACCCTTGGTGGGACTTGGCAGGAAAAGTTGGAATGAGGTTGATGGAGTCTGGATGTAGGCGTGAATGACCCCTGTGACTGTAGATTACAAAAACCTTGGGTTTCCTAAGCAGAAATACAAGTTGCTACTCTTAATATCCCAACTAAGTCAAAAAATACAGCCTGATCATAAGACCAAGCTTTTGCACAAGAATACCTTCTGAGCGGGAATGGTAGCTTCTGTGTGATAAACTGGAAGAACTGGAAGAGGTACTGGTATTATCAGGTGACATCTGTGCTGCATGCACGTAACTTTTCAAGCAGAATGCTCCACTTCTAACTAGTCACAGCAAAGCATTATTTACATCTAAGTCTTTCAGAAATGGTGCAATTAGCCTTAGGGGTACAATTGCCTCCTTCTGTATCTTATACACCAATGTGATCAACAGACTAATACCTCCATATCAGTAGAAAGTGACAAAAGAGTCAAGAAGAACAAATAAAACTTGAATTGAAATTGAATTCATGCCATGAAGTTAAAACTTTCCTTCTCTTAGGAAAGAAAAGAAAAAACCAAACAAGTAAGCTGTCTTAAAGCCAGGTTGAGCCTGAGCCAAATTTTTTACATTTGGAAAGACTGTCACTTGGAGAAAAGCCCTGAGATCTGGCACATCTCTATTTCCATTGTTTATTTACCGGGAGCTTCCCTGCCCGCACCCCTCTCCCCGCCCCCCAAACTCAGCTGAAATTTTATTCCATGTTCATTTGTAACTACATAGAGCTCCACAACACTGCCTAAAGTTTTGGGTGTTGTCCATCTCTATTCTTTATATATGGATTTATATGTCATACCTTCTGTGTAACAGATATGTTCCTTAACATTACATTAATAAACTAAAATATATAAGATTGGTAGTGATGCATAAACATTATTTCAGGAGACCTTTTCCAAGGAAATAAAATCTTATCAGACTTCCAGGACCTTGAAGATTAGAGAGAAATTAAATTTTCTGTAGCTTTTTGAACCCACTTTCCAGGAATTCACCCATTTTTGAAGTACCCAGTGTAACCTCACCAAATTCTCTACTTATAAGAGTAATTTGCGCTATTTATTTATCCCCTGTATTTATTGCTGTCCTACAGAAAGGGAAGCTTCTACCTCCAGCTTGAAGTGCTTTGATTTGGGTTTAAGAACTGTATGATCTGTAAAACCTCACAAAACTCTCTACCAACAGAGCTTTAAAAATGCTGCAAACAGCAGTCAAATGACCAAACTCTTTTCTTTGTCACTTGTGTGACCTTGCTGCAGATGACACACCGAAGTGGGTACGTGGATGGTAAAACATGAGTGGATCCAAGGCACAGGAAACTTTCAATTTTAGGTTACTCGGCCTTTGTTTTGAAAAAGAATAGAAATGTTTGGATTTGGCCATACTGTAGCCAACAGTTTTCAGAGAGATCAGTCTAATGACAACTTAATTTTACCAACATTGCTTGACTCAGTAAAAACGTACAGATTAGATAATTGCTATATCAAAAAGTAAAGGCCATAACTATCACAATTACCCACATTAACTCCAATTGTTTTGTAAGAGAGGCGACTGCTGTTTAGAAGACTGTCAGAGCCAGAGGGAAACAAAACAGCTCAACAACAGAAAGCCTGATATTAAATGAGAGGGAAAAAAATCACTTCTTTTGCTGTCATTCCTGTAATAATAAAATGACGGGCTGCAAGTGCAGAGGGCTTGTCGTTGGGTAGCAAATGAAGCTTCATCAGATGATTCACAGCCAAGCCAGGGTGACTGCACTCATCATCTTCGTTAACAGCACAAAGGGAGGTTAGTTTCTTCAGTACAGGTATTCCCAAGCCATTTCAGATCAAGACCACCTCCTTCTCAGCTGATCTTCAGGGATTCACCATGGGGAAATTACTGTATGGCTTCTAAACACAGCACAGCCTGGGTTTGATGATAGAAATGGTGCACAAACACGTGCTTTTAGTGCATCAAATCAATGCTGTTCCGGAAGATGTATCAGCAGGGTAATACCCTCTCCCTGCCACTGCTGCTGGACAGAATTTTGTGAAGAAAAGTATTATTTATAGTTAAATTGCAAAAGCTTGAAGTTATAATAAATGCTTGCCATTCTGGTATTGTTCCTACAAGCATAATTAAAGGAAATACAAACTGTTACTGCAACACTTAGAGAGTACAGGTGTTTTTTGGCATCTCACTGATTAGAAATGTAAATTTGGGAAACAATTAACTAATGTGGTAGAAATCAACAATTTGCATAAAGCTCTTTCAGGTCTTTTCTACTGCAGCTCCAATAATTTCCCCAAGAAAATGCCTCAGGAAGTCTGTGCTGAACTCTGCTGCCCATGGAGCAAGCTCCCAGACTCTCAGTCTAGAACACACATTAAATGTTTGTTTCACGCAGAGGCAGCTAAAGCATAAATTAAAGTCAAGATTTTTCAAAAATAGGTGAGTGAAGTTGGCTCCGGTTTCACGACGCCCAATGGTGGTAACACAGACGCAGTCATCCTTGCTCGTCTGTGACACCAGGCGTCAGAAGATGGTTTGCTGTGCAGACTGGTGAGCTTTATCACAACACTCCTGGTGCTGCAGAAAGAGCCTGCTGCTTGCCTTCCCCTGCACCTGGAGAACTAGAGATTTCCATACGGCCTGCCAGAACATTTGAAGTCCTAAAAGTAAACATCCAAAAGTGCAAGGTGCTCCAAGAGAGGGATCTTTTCTGAAGAACGCAACACCTGTGTCTGCACTTGATGAACTATTTCATAGGAAAGCATTAGCAGTCCAGCTACTGCATGGCTTGAAATGGGCATTCAGCTCCAGATGAAGCTGCAAGCCAAGAGCTCAAGTCTTGCCAGTGACACCAAACAAATCTGCTGGGCATCCAGGACTGAGGTCTTCTGCTCTCCCTACTCCTGATAACCATTCCAGACCTTGGGACCTGCCTCTAGGCAAGAGGGGACTTTATTTTATTTTATTAAGATTCACTGGCCTCCTAAATGCTCTGTTCAATTTTGAATCGGACAGAAATTTCATATTGCAAATCAATGGCTGCCTTGTCCAGATCCCAAAAATTGGAGTTAAATGAATTCTTCCTCTGGCAGTCAGTCAATGAAACTGCTTGCTTGAGTAAGGATTACTTACATGAGAAAGGGTTTACAATATCAAGCCCATTAAGCTCTTAGTTCATCAGGTGAAGGGAACGGATCTGCACTTTGAACTGTGTCTATTCCACCTACTAAAATTTCTTTGGGTTTTTGTTCTATTTCAGATCATTCACTTATTTACTCTGAGCTTACTGTGCCTTCTGTCAGTGTCAATATGGCTCAGCTGGCAGCAGATGCTCCTCTAGATCTGAGCACACCGGTGTGAAATGAAAACAGAAAGAGAATTGATGTGAACTTTTGCCTAAAACCTGAACTGAGACCTTCCTGTTATAGAAAAGTTTAAACCTGAAATTAGAAACTCTGCTTCTAATTCGTGTGCCAGCTCCATGACAGAATCTCATTTTAAAAATACAGCAGGTCTTCCAGTTGGAGGCTGCGAGTACCGGCAGGGAGAAGAAGAGCTCACACTTTAAATTTGCTAGACCAATTTGGTTAAAACATTAGGTTCTGGATTTGCCATTTGAGTGCCCTCACCAGTTGTTTTGATGTTTGCCCATTCCCAGTCAGCTCAAATGCACTCTCCCACCAGCACGGTACCACCAACACTTGGGTTCAAGAGGAACACTGCTATCTCATAACAGGAATTTTTACCATCTGAAAATGCTCAGGGAATGAGGATGAAGGGTCTCAAGTGTCTCCCTCATTAATGCGCATTCAAAGTCATCAGAGTAGGGAAAGGGGACAGTCTTCATAAAGCAGACAGCCTCTTGTGCTGCGCTTCTGAAACCAGCTCTCTGATTTTTAGATACCTCCCGAGGCTTTAAATAAACAGAACTGTAATTCACCAATTATCATGTCTGTTTTGCTTAGCTCCCTAGTGGATTTAATTTTAGAAGAACCGTACTGCTCAATATTCAGGGCTGTTTGCGTAAAATTACAAAAATGAAAAACAATGTGCTAGCACCTGTAGCAACCACAGAACGTAAAATATGAAAGGTCTTATCTGTTCAATTATTTAAACCATCCAATCTGCTGGTAAAAGCTATTATATTGGCATTATATCCAAAGACTCCCTAATCCATTCTAAATTTTGGATTCCTTTGTTAATCCTAGGTTGCCTGATGAAATCAGTTCAGTCTGGAAATGCAAATTTCCTTATACAATTTTTATTCAACTGACTTTTTTTCTTTCCCAAACCCTTTTTGGATTTTTCCATCCAGGAATTCACCAGGCCCACCTCCAAGCTTCTATATGGAAAAGTTAGTTTCTGAAACCAAGGCTTCAAGGACACAATATAAATATGACATCTTTCCTGTTTCCTTTGTCCTTGCTTCTGTTATCACGAGGTTTATCCTGCTCTCTAGGACTCATACAGGTGTCTCTGGTTTCAGCTGGGAGAAGTCATGCCATGAAGATGGCATTCAGGCGCCTTGAGACTGAAGTAACAGAGTAGCCTTTGGAAACCTCCTTCAGTCGTGCTGCAGTTCCCAAAAGCAATGACAAAACTCAGAAACTGGGGGATAACAACTCCTTTTTCTTGCCTCCTCAGTTTTCCTTAGTAGACATTTCAAAAGACACCTACAGAAAAGCTGGAGAGGGACTCTTTATCAGGAGGTGGAGTAATGATGAAGGGTAATGGTTTTAAACTGAAAGGGAGGAGATTTAGATGAGATTTCAGGAAGAAATTCTTTCCTGTGAGGATGGTGAGACTCTGGACCAGGTTGCCCAGAGAAGCTGTAGCTACCCCATCCCTGGAGGGATTCAAGGCCAGGTTGGATGGGGCTTTGAACAATCTGGTCTAGTGGGAAGTGTCCCTTCCTTCAGGCATGGAGTGGGACTCAATGATCTTTAAGGTCCCTTCCAATCAAAAGCATGGTATGATTCTATGCCTCTTGACTGACAACACTGAGAATGCAATCTGAACTTTTACATTCAAGCTGGATTCTCAGCTTTTGCTCCACATCACTTGCAATAAAAGTTCTGCCAGGAAAAGGATGCTTTCATTGGGTTTGCGAGGATGTAAATGGCCAGAAAGCCGTAAACTTTTCTCTTGGGGCTGCCAAGTAAGAACAGAACTGAATTCATTTCCTCTTAGTACTGTTGCAACTGCACGCTACATGAAGGTAAAAAAAACACAAAAAATGTGTTTAATAAAGTCATTCAAATACCTCCACATGACAGATCTGTAACTGATACCAGCCCGGATTGATGGATAGCAATTTTGGGGAACTCACCTGCTCTTTATGCACATTTAGCACAGGAGTTGCCAAATGTTTGTCCTGGTGCTGCTGCAACAGCCAGAGCCAGAGCTCTGGGTCCTGCCCTGCAGCAACAGGCACACACAAGGAACAGGCACACTTCCATCTCCTCCATCAGCTTTTCCTACAGCCCATTCTCACCCCAGTCCCATACTCTCACCATAAGCATTTTTTTTTTTTCCCCTTGCATATCCTTAGCCAAGGTTAACTAACACTTTTGGCTACTTCTCATCAAAGCACCAATAGACTCCTGAAAACTAACCCATAAAGAAAACATCAATGGGATGTTGCAACAGGACTGACCAGTGAGGGCACACCTTTCTGAAGTCATTGGGCTGCCACTGGCTAACTGCAGATGCTTATGGAACAGTATAAAAAAAAGGGAATTTTATCCCAATATTTTCCTAGCACGCTTCCCCAGTCTCTGGTGAGCTGTGATTTCAGGACATTTCTAAGCCAACCATGACATCGTTGTATTTTGCAGCATTTTTCTGTCAAAAAATCGCCTGAATTATATTTGAGCTCATAAAAATTATCAGCATGCCCAGCTCAACGGTGTGCTGAGGGGAAAAATGCTTTCTGTGGATTTAATAACCGTGATGAATGCTCGTGTTTCAGTGTCATCCTGGGTGAGTTTCCACTAAAGTTTTGAGTTTGTTTTCCAGCCCCAACCAACTCCTGTTGGTTTCAGGGAGCCCTTGGAGACTGTCTTTAATTGCTCGGGGTTCCTTGTTTAGATGTTCAGCCTCACACGGGTGTTTCTAGCAAGCGTCCGGCTGTGAGCACCGGTGGGGCTGAGCACATCTCGTTGGCAGGTTACGGAGCGAGTGTAACAAGGCAGAAGCACTGCTGAGTCACTGTGACAAGAGCTGCTCATTAGCTCAACCTGCAGCACAAGAAGGGGGGTAAGCCCTTCTGGGCAGGAGACGGGAAGGCAGACAGCTTTCTAGAAGGAAAGGCAAGCGTAGGAAAAAAAGCTGAGATTTCATAATGGTATTTTTCTGTTAATTAAGCCACATTCTGAATAAAACCAGGTTAAGTTGGGAAAGTTATCTTGCTTCTGATCTTGAAGATATTTCATACATAGCTGGGGAAAAGCCCCCAATAACTCAAAAATCCACATAAATACTAATATACTTACTTTCCCATCAAACTGCAAAAAAGCCCAGTCCTGCAGGGAAGCAGGCACATGTATCACCCAACGGGCACCTATACCTCAGTCACAAGGTGTAGCACCCACCACATATTTAGGAGAGAAAAGCGGCACATTTCTCTCTGGCTTTGCCGAATCATAGCAACAGAACCTGTCCTTTGGTGATCTGAGTATACAATCCCAACTGAACATGCCAAGAACCTGGCAATGCTCTTATTCTTGCACTTTGCAACTTGAGCAGCCTGCTCAAGTTGTTACCTTACAACCCATGCTCATCAAACATGCTTTCCAACCCAATGGTGGAGAGTTGTGAGTAGCCTGGAAGTCCTGGAACTCTATTCCTTCCCTGCTGGAGCAGGGCTAAGCTGTGATGCTGGAAGCAAGTGGTGTGTGTTCCCGGTGCCAAACTATCAAACTTGGGTCCAGCCCCAAATTCTGCCAAGGCAGGGGTTTTTTTGGCATCACACTGGTTTTGTGTCACTGTGACCCCAGTGAGCAGCCTAACGGCCTGAAAACCTGGGCCTTATGAGTTACATTGCCATTTCAGCCCCATTTTGGAGCTTCCTGAGTGCCAAACTTCTGCTCTGAGCAACATCTAAGCTTATAAAGACTTTCTGTCTTTTCACCCGAGGACTTTGGCATTGATTAGCAAACGACTAACAGAGTGGATGCACTTTTAGTCTTTTATCTACTTCACGTGTGTATTATTTATCTCATGGGACTTTGAAACTGCTCCAAGGCTTTCAGTTTGCTGAGTCTCGTACTAATTGTCCCACATGAGGGTGATGCCTTTTCCCCTTTGCTGCTGGAGACCGCAGGTGATCTGTCTCCTGACATCTGGAACAACCCTGCAGATACAAGCACCTGGAACAGAGCAGCACTCATCTCTTCACCCTACCACTCAGCAACAGCACATGTCATTAAGACAGACCAGCACATATCTCATTAATGAAGATCTGCTGCAGGAAACCCCACTGCCACCCCAAGGACCCAACCCCCAGGAATGTCCCACACCACAAAGTGGGGCCAGACAGCCACAGCCAGCTCAGTGACAGGCTGTTGGTACCTTGGGCAAGTGGGAGACGAGTCTGTGAGCAGCAGGTTCTGCAGCTACACTGCTAGGCACAGTACAGCTCACAGCCAGCCCCCAAACCATCACGGAGCCTGTAGTGTTGCATGGAGACCCACCAGGCTTCCACCCTACCAGGCATCAACTAGAACCCACCTCTGCGCTGCAACACAGCTGTAAGGCTGAACCGAAGGATAACTGTTTGCATCCAGCTTAGCTGTCAGCATAATTAAGAGCAGGGTCCATGGGTGAAGGTGTCAGAAAACATTTATCAATTTTGGCTGGTCCTACACTGCCTGGGAATCTCCTTATAATATACTACTGTACCAGCATTGATCCCAGACCTCTCCCATCACTGCAGTGGGACGGTGGGAGCAACCTGTGCTGTCAGCATGACACTGGGTCACAGCTGGACCCAAGCAGCCCTCCTCACCATGAGTGTGTTACATGTTTATCCAGTATAGAGCAAGAAAAAAGTTCTGCAGCTCTGAGACCCTGCCACTGAAGAGAATGAACTGTATTAAGGTATAGTCTGCACTTGAGCATTCACGGTAAAAAATGATTTATACTGACATGCAAATGTAACTAGATGAAGCTTTTGATTATTTCCCCTATCTCTTGGTTTGTGCTATTTCCCTGAGGTGGAAAAATGCTCTTTGCCAGTAATTCATTATAAATGCCCCAGCCATTCCCATTAGCTACAGCAGGTCTCCACTGCACTGCTCAGTATTAAAATATGCACAAACTTCTCTTCTCTCCAACCCACCAAAACCAATTTTTGGATCACTCTGAGAATTTAATCACATTTCACTTCTCTTGGCTATAATCAACCTGCATGCATGCTTCATACAATATTTACTTTCTGTGCAGGTGCCAAACTTACATATGAAAATCTATTTTACATACAAAGGACAATGTTAGCTGAATGCTCTCTTAGGGTAAATTATATAGAAAATTCTGCATAGGGTAGTATATCACAGTGTTCCTTAAACCAATGCTAACTCTGTACTGAGTGCATCAGTCAAGAAACAGCAAAATTAAGCCACATACAACAGCTCAATTAACTCAAACATATTGGACATCCTAGAATAGATAACAAAGCAAGCATAAACAATTCTGCTGTGTAGCATTCCTCCTAATACCCATCCTACAAGAGGACGAATGCCCTGAATTTCCAATAAATGAGTTGAAAGGTTGCAGGAAGGACAGGCTGGGTCCTACCATACATGGTCAGGACTACTCTTAGACAAGGACTCTCTCCAAGCTGGGAGAAGCTGTAAGCTTACTCGCATATGACACTGTTAAATCAAATGCTTTGGGAAATCACAGGAACCCAGAAGAAGACAAGATGGAAAACACTCTTAACAAGCCTTGTTACATGGCCCCTGAGACGAGCCAGAAGAATGCAATGAGGAGCACACATTTAATTTTACTGTTTCTTACAATGTATCCAGGCTAAACAAGCACACAATTACACAGGCTGAAACCTTCTATAGGAAAAATACTCATTTCACTGACAATCATTAAATGATTTTAAAAACTCTGACATGATGGTTCATGGAAAATACATGGCTTGATGTTCTCAGGTTGGTTTATTTTTTGTATTTGCTGTACTTTGGGTTATGTTTCAGCCTATATAGAATTCAACCAGCACACCCAATTCTCTTCACCTACATACACAGCTTCCCTTTAATGAACTTCACTCAGCTGCTGCGCTGTATCACCACGAGCCTCCTCCTTCACATCACAGTCACTTTAGTGAGAAAGCAATAGCTCTAGGACTACATGTCTGACAAACAGCTCCCTAAAATATTTTTCGCTCTTTTGTTGAAGACAAGGAAAGAACACAAGGAACTCATAAAACTAAAAAACCTCAAGGGTAGCATATATGGTGGTCATCTGAAAGATGCGGTTATTCATAGAAAGAAAAATAATTAAAAGCCATCCTAAAATACAAAAGGGCATGATTCATTGCATGGTTACGTAAGACAGCAGTGCCATAGCACTATTTAAGTCATCTTGCAGCAGCGCGACAGTGGTTTAAGAAGGGATGAATCAAACCCTGTGTTTTCAATTTAAAAGGATGTTCAAGCACCAAACAGCAGGAAGAGCTACAGCTTCAAACGTCTCCTGACAAGGTCCCTCCAAACACAATTGTGAGGGTGGGTTCAGCTTGGGAGATGGAGTCACACAACTCCCTTCAGCTTTGGTAGGAAACTGGCTACAAAAAAAAAAAAAAANAAATGATAGGAAGATGTGTTTCCCATCTGGTGTGGAGAAGAGGCACGCACTGTGCAGAGCGGGGCAAGCAGTCGCTTCTCTTCGCTGCTGTCCAGGACTTTTAATGCACTTCTACAACAACTGTAGATAATTATATATTTATTTTAATGTAATATCTTTTTTAGCTGAGTTGCTGCATTGTCCCTGAGCAGCTTTTATCATTACATTAAAGATTTTACTTTTGCTCTGACAGGTACCGCAAACTATCTATAAACTCTGGTAGCCAATTATAGATATCTGTTCTCTGCAAATTTATTAGACATTACTGATCCCCTCGTGGAGCAAATCCACCTCCTTCTTGAGTACAATCACTGGATCAAAAGCAAACCAGTCTACCTTTGAGGTCAGATACCTGAATTCCCATCCTGGCAGAGGGAAGAGGCAAGGCCAATGCCAATGCTCAACAAATTAGCAAACTGGATCTACCAATATTCTCTATCTGCCAACCTCTATAATGGACTGTGGCTAAGACCTATTCTCTACACGTTATATGGACAATAAGACATGTTCTCTACATAAGACACATTCTCTACATAGGCCCCTCAGAATCAACTAAACCAATTCTGTTCTGCAAAGCCCAAACCTAAAAAATATACCATAAGGAAAAGAATACAACAATTCACCGCAGTCGTTTAAAGGAAAAGGAACTGTGGTTTACTACTACAAGTTAGTGCAAGATACATAGAAATGGGACACCTGGTATGTTAGCCCTAATGTGTTTTCCTGTGCAAGTGTGGAAAAGCACTTAGCTGAACCCCCATTTATCCTCCTGGAAGCCAGATGTCTCGTTACCTATTTACCATTGGGTAATCGCCGTGGACTTAATGGCCTTTTTATCAGGCACAGTGTTTTGGAAGCGTTTCAGGCTAAAAGGCTCTATCAAGTGCAAGGCACCACCAGTATTGTGGGGCAAGGAATAGGCATGACATGGTAGTTGGGTGTTTTTCAAAGCATTTACCAAATGAGCCTGCGGCAATGCAATCTGAAGGAAATTATTCTGCACAGACACAGCATGACTGTAGTGCAAGAGTCGCAATAAAACCCAAAGCAAGCGATTTTGACATAAACCACAATATTCTCGCTCCTTGTTACATTGCATCATCAATGCTGATTTCATTTCTCTCTGGAAACAGTGCAACTACCTGTTATAGTTATCTACAATTTAAGTACATTTCTGTATTTCCCCATATTCTTGCTTCAGGAATTTGACAGTGCTTTGTGGGGCTTTTGCTCCTGATCAATCCCATGTTGCAATCTGTCAGCTCCTGACAAATCCCCATCAGGAACACATCTCTGTAAGGGCTTGGAAACCCTCAGGATGTGTAGATGGGATGTCATTTACTTGAGCTGATCTGTTCCCCAGACTCCCTGTTGGCATCCCTTAAACAGGTGAGTGTTCAGCTGGTATAAATCAGCTCAGCTCTCTTGGGACTCATTCACATCAACCAAGAATCCAGACCGAAATATAGAGCTAATTTCCCATGCATCAGACTGTCAGACCGTATCCCTGGCTGAAAGGACCATTATCAGCAAAGGAAGGGTTAGAAATGCTTTAAAAAATGGTGCTGGAACTGCCATTCTGGTAACTTTTTTGCCCAGCAAGAGAAGCAGGGGCGGCTGCTCCTCACTAGCCCTTGTCCATTCCCTGGGAGCATTGACAAGAGACATGAACCAGGTTTTGCCCACCAGGGCAGTTTCTTGCAATTACTGTAAAGGGCAAAACAACCAATCCAGGACGCACCAGGTGATAAACCCAAGATCATTGAGAACTTGGGTGGGAATATTCTTTGGAAAACTAGATCAATGTGAACTGGACACCTGGCTTTGGGAAGAGTATTTAAAAATATGAATTTGGGACACAACAAATTTGACACACAAAAAACTTTGTCATGACAGAAGTTGTCTTGCCAAGGCCATCAGGTTCAAGAGGAATAGAAGGATAAATGTAAGAGTATAGCTGCCTAATAAAGAAACAAAAATTACTATTGTTACTAAAGGGAAAATAGAGGAACGTCACCAGTTAATTTTTGCAATGGAATGAACTATTAAAATCACAGATACTAGAATCATAGAATCATTCAGGTTGGAAGAGACCCTTGGGATCATCGAGTCCAACCATCAGCCCTACTCTACAAAGTTCTCCTCTACACCATATCGCCCAATACCACATCTAAACAACTCTTAAACACATTCAGGGATGGTGACTCAACCACCTGGGCAGCCTATTCCAGTGTCTGACCACTCTTTCTGTGAAAAATTCTTTCCTAATATTCAGCCTAAACCTACCCTGTTGCAGCTAAAGATTAAAGCTAGAAGATTAAACTACCTATTTAACTACCTCTAATCAATGCAAACACCAAAAATTACAACCAAAGTGAATCTCTGAGCTTTGCCTAGGATGCCTAGACACCGATCAAACTATAAACTGGACTTAATCCAAACAGGGATTATATCCTGCTTCTCCTCCTCACATCGAGGGATACTAGAAATGTTACTTCATTCTCTCAGTGGTCCCTTTGACTTCAGGGATGCATTTCACAACGAGAAGTGGACAGCCAGGGAGGAACGCTGCTAAGGATGCTAATGTCAGTGAAAACCCACAGTGCTGTCAAAGGTACATTTGCAGTGCAAATGTAAATGACCTGTGACTACATGGGATTAAAGGGATTTGGCACAATCCGGCTGTGTGGCTACAGTCCAGCAAACAGAGCTGGGGACTAACTGCACTGAGCAAACAGGCAGAGTAAAAAGAAAGGTAAAGTTTGGTGCCGTTCACTGAAATTTTACTTTGCCCCCATCATAACTGGTCCTAATTTGCTTTTTATCTGGCAGAGGCAAGAGGAAAAATACAAAAAGCTGCCCCTTGTCCCAGCTGTCAGGACTGCAAAACAAACGAGAGATTTGAATCAGTTTACTTAATTGTTAACAGTATTAAAGGCGCATTAAGGAAATAATTCATATAAGAGAATAATTTGTAGCAATAATAAATCACATTTTCCTCTATTATCCTCCATGGGAAAAATCTATTAAGACTTTATAATTAAAACTCCTGAACACAGTTCAACTAAATGTTTTCAGTTAAAAAATGGTCCATTTAAAAAATGCACTTCTTTATTTTTTTCTTAAAAACAGTGTTTGCTTTCTTGAGGAGTGCCACTGAAAATTATTAACTATCACTCCTCATCAAAACTGCTAAAAAACCTTTTCTTTACTCACTCAGCAACTTGAAGATTTTGGCACCTAATTCCATTTCTATTTGA
Source organism: Nycticryphes semicollaris (assembly GCA_013400055.1). NCBI lineage: Eukaryota > Metazoa > Chordata > Aves > Charadriiformes > Rostratulidae > Nycticryphes > Nycticryphes semicollaris. The sequence continues at coordinate 157,167 of VXBJ01007826.1, forward strand.
AAATCCTGGCCAAACAAACAAAGAAAAAGGTTTCTCTAATCCCTTTAATAACAGTAATAGAGATTACTTAGGAAGATATAAAACGTGTTCAGGCAAGCATGTGATTCACAAAGTTATCCCTTTCCCTCTGTACCCTGCACTGATTAGTCCAAATAGTCCACAGTGACCAAGAGAGAGCATCCTCTCTGTTTGGGGTTTTGCTTGTGAGTTTTTCATTGTATCACACTTAGGGATCATTAGTTTGCATCAAAGGCACCACAGTTTGATTCCATACATCCATATGTATTCATAATGGAAAAAGTAATAAGCTAAAAACAAATTATCACCACATTGGCTACGACTACAATGAATTTGCTGGAACAGTAAATTATTCATTTACTAAATTCTTACCATAAATTTGGAGAGAACAAAATGAAAAATGTTTACTTACTGATGTATATAGGTACCCTTCACTGTTCATTGCCAGATACAATTTTGTTTGAACCCCCTGAATCGCCACCACTCGTAAACCCACAGGTATGAGGTTAAACAACGCTAGGAGAGAAAGGAGATAGAGAGCAAAATTAATCCTTTAGAGTATTCAAATTAGATAATTAAACCATAACTACCAGAACAAAATAAAAAAATGCCCATTCACGCATATATTCATTTCTATGGGTGCAATATAGACCGATATCACCTTCTTCTATAGCAATTTCCACCAACAGTTCAGAAATTATCTACAAAGGGTATCAGAGTATCTCCAAGCAAAAAGTTCTTCAAGATGATAAAAAACATTTTTTTTCAATTTCAGATCAAATTCAGTAAACATTTCTGACCATAAGGAAGGAGCAAGATGAAATTCAGAACACACACCCCCCTTCATTAACATCTCAAAATGTTTCCACTCAAAATTCATCGAGTTTTTTTTTTCCCTCTTTTTGAGAGGAGAATGGGTTTGAAAAAACACAGTTAAATAACTTCAAAATGAAATGAAATGACAGCATATTCTTTAGATCAAGTCCTAAATCTGTGCTTTCAAAATTGAGTTGCTTCATTATGTTCTGCTTGCATTTATGCTTGTATACATGCTAATAGTGGCAGCATTTATAAGCAGAGAAACTGTTCTTCAAAAAATGAAGATTCTGGTTTATAAAGTAGCAAATTGTAGGAAAAAATCCCACAAAACCAACAAACAAGCAAAGCTCTGCCATAACTTAGATTTATGGATATGTTAAAATTGAATGCAATTAGGAAAGAGTTGAATACAGTACTCTATGTTCAATCCGTAGGATTAAAGACAAATGGGGGTTAAGAAATTTTTCAAGAATTTTTATCATAACCCAAAGCATCTCCTTTTGGGTTATTGTATAAATGCAGAGATATGATGAAGTAATATCAAACTGGCTTTTATTTCCAATGGTTTGTTATCTGGCTGGAAAACTCCAGTCTGCTTCAGGCTGGTCACTGTCTGAAGCTAATTTAAAACTGAATTATGAATTTGATGGATTTTTGATTTCTAAAAGTATTACCTAAGAATTATGATCCCTTATAAATTCATTTTTTCAGCCTGGCAACCCCCAAATGGTTGTATTTAATTAAAAGAAAATTTGCAGCCTGACAGCATTTAATACAGATCCTAAATTCTGGCTGTGGAGTCGTCAAAAGTGTATCCCAAAACGGGGCTGGCAGCCGACAGGTGCTCTGCTCTGAGGCTGGGGCATTTTTGAGCATTGAATAAAGGTGGAAATATGCAGAACTAATGACTGAGTGTAGGGGATCATAAAATCCTATCTGTGTTTTTCTTTCCCTCTCGTAGACATGAGGTTCCACACAGCCACACACACACAGCCCCTCATCATGCTCACCTTTTGTAAGCACAAAATCAACAGAAATGGCTTTCTCTTCCTTAAAACAAAACCCTCTAGTTCCAGGCAATTTTTGACAAACAAAACTTGAGATTTTCAGTAAGGATAGTGGATTTTGTCATTTGTTCTACCGGACACCTGAATTTATTTAGGGGAGAAAATAGTTCCTGTTTGACTCAGTAAATATTCCCTTGGAGGGCCCTCTTTTAGCAGTTCAACCCCGAAAAGCAGCATCTGATCTCCCTCTGTGTAGGCAAGAGAGCATGATTGAAAGCTCGGTATCCAGGCAAAACCTGGAGGACTCTTTTGAAAGGTGCTTTCTTAATGGCATATTTATGAGCAGGGCAAGTGGTTGGGTATTTTCAGTACAAGAGATGAAAAGTCTGGGCTCTGCCATAAAAAGTGCAAGGAACCTGTCAGTGGATGGGCTGAGGACAGAGGGTGGAGAAGATAAGAAGGTATACCTCACAGACGCAAAGACTGGTTTTCGTGAGCAATTCCTGGCTGGGCTAGGGTTAGCAAAGCCAGCAGAGACATGAGGCTGAACAACTCCTGCCCAACGAGGGCTGGGGCACCCACTGCCATAGGTGTTCAGCACTTGCCTCCAGCAGCCAGATGTGTTTTCCTACCATAAATGTCTGTGCTCTATTTTGAGGCAAGATGAGGGCTAGGACACACTCAGAAGCTGGTTTAGACATCGGTGGGAATAGCAGCTGTTGTGGCACAGGCTCTAGGAAGTCGCAAAAGGGCTGTGGAGGAGTGACAATGGCTCTGCCAAAGGGGACAGGGACCAGCTGGTAGAGGGGGGGCACAGCCAGACATGCAGCCAAGCTTCCCCAGCCAGTGTCGCTAGATGAGAGAACATTGGCACTGGCTCCTTTAGCAGCAGCTGTTATTCCCACGATCCTTGCACAGCAGCAAGCTCAAGTCCTGCTTCTTTTGAACAACCTGGTCTAGTGGGAGGTGTCCCTGCCCACAGCAGGGGGTTGGAACTGTATGGTCTTTAAGGTCCTTTTTAACCCAAACCATTCCATGATTCTGTGAGTTAGTGCCCTTTCCACGACCAGTGAATGGGATGGGGCCAAGAGCCGAGCCAGGCAGCCCCCTTCTCTCCAAGCCCCCAGTGCCACAGACACTGGGTTTGAGATGTTATCACATTTAGAATCATAGACTTGTCCAGGTTGGAAGGGACCTTTCAGATCATCAAGTCGAACCATCAACCTAACACTGACTAAAACCTTCACTAAACCATGTCCCTCAGCACTATGTCTGCCCGGCTTTTAAATAACTCCAGGGATGGTGACTCCACCACTTCCCTGGGCAGCTTGTCCCAATGCTTAATAAACCTTTTAGTGTAAATTTTTTTCCTAATATCCAATCTAAACCTTGGAGGGGAGGGAACACAACTTGAGGCTGTTCCCTTTAGTCCTAGGGTTGACCCTCGTGTGGGCCAGTGTGGCAGAAGGGGTGGAAAAAAAGCCACAGGTAAATAAGTTGTTTGCTGCTGCAATCAGTTTTTGTTAGCATAAAATAATACAAAGTGATTTGCATCCTAGCCTTTCCCTATTACACTTGTGCTGTTTAAAATAAGGATATAATATCCAGCATAATGAAAAACTTGGTGATGCCTAAGGGAGAGATAATCTTTGCTATGGCCCTTGTGCAATACAAGTTGACAGAGAATTAGAGCTGCAAAATAAGAGGCAGTGGCCCACAGCTGGATTTATGAACGTATACGTTACTGTGAGGCCTGTGCCACTCTTGGCTGGGCCACCTGGACCTGCAGGGTATTACTTCCTATATTTCCTTATTTTATCAGTCTTGAAACCTGTTTATCTTGTCAAAATTGGGAAATAAATTCTGCCTTGATTTAAACTTTGCCCTGTTTAACACATTTAATGAGAAAAATATCTTTCTCATCCAGGAAATCCTTTCCATGAGGAGCTTCCTCAAATTATAAGGACTCTTTCCTAAATCCAAACGCTATGGCTCCTCAAATCCACATTTCACTTCCTGCCTAAACTGTGCTCCGAAATCTCAGCTCTCTCTGAAACTCCTTGCAATTGTGGATGCAGCCTTGGTTGTGTGAAGCCTGGGTGCAGCAGGGGGTCTGCAGAGCTTGAAATAATTGCTCTTCAGGAGCCCAAGGGGTTTCAGGCAAGCTTCCCACCCAGCTCTAGGCAGCAAACAATGGGGAAGATGGACTCCTGGCCTCATGATTCTGTCAGGAGTACAAAACAGCAGCTGGTTATCGGGGACGGCAATTTCTCCCATCCCTACCATAAACAGGGAAGAAAAAGTCTGAAATTTAAACAAGGTTGACCAAGGCTTTGACTGTAGACCAGGTGGACTACGGCTACGGTTTGCTCTAAAAAAAAATGCAGTTTTAGCATCCTAGTGCTGTGCAACTGCTTTTGTGGCTAGAGCTGACTTTGAGGACGTTCCCCTTATTCTTAAGGAGACTTTTAATTATTGTCCTGCAAATGGTCTTAAAGCAAACGTTCAGTGAAGGTGATGAAAGGGAACAGCAGTGATATCCCTCAGGAGTGCAGGGGAGAAGAGAAAGGAGCAGAGAAGGGGTGCCCTTTGTTCAGAAGGGACTACAAGCTCTGTGGCTTCCCTGAAGTGCATTAATATGGGTTAAATAAGAGATGTCCCTGGAGATATTGGAAGAAGTAATTTTAAAGGGCCTGATCCGCTTAATATTCCTGTGGGCAAGGCTTTAGGAGAAGCCCCTTATAGGGACTCTGATTCACAGCATCAGTCAATCAATCTCTTAACTAGTTCCATTAAAAATATGGCAATTGAAATAAAATCAGGACTGCAGGACATTCAGGTCTATACACTCACCTTACGTAAAACAGGAATATATACAAAAGCAAGTGAGGGGTTTTTTTTATGATAAAACCATCCTCTGAACACTCAGATACTGCAGCCCAGCTGCAACCATTTCTGGGATACTTCCATTATATTTAAGTATTCACCATTTTGGAAGGCTGGTATCCAGCAACAAGGAGTTTTTATGATTTACTTTGTAATCTGCCAGGTTGCAGGAAATGGAAGAACAGAATGAAAACAAAGATACCTTAGAAACAGACACATTTGTTTGAATGTCAAAAGGCAAATTCCCATAAATTTTATCTTCTTTTGAATCTCAGAATCCTTATTAGAACTGCAATCGAAGTACCTGAATGAAATTATCACTTTAAAAAAAGATGGAATTTCAGCTATTTGCTCTGGTACATTAAGTTTATAATAATATCATGCTTTGATGTAAATTTAAAGTTTGCCTATTTCTTCTTTTTTAAGATAATTAACAGAATTACCCTGAAATGCTGAACGATCTGTACTGACTTTTTATATCATAAATATTAGGCCATTTACTTGAAAGAAAAGCAATGTTTAAAGTCTGTAAGGATCATTCTTAGAGCAAATTTTGTGGCTGCACTGAGGAGAACTCACTCGGATGGCAGTGGACACCCAACCCTGCACTGATCTGGTCCTTGTGCCACCTCCTCTGCAGGTGAGGACATGATCTGGAGCCGTGAGGTGTCCCCACAGATCCCATGCTTCTGCTTTACCTTAAGGCCAGCACCTTCAGAGGATGTTGAGGAGACTCCTTCAGCAGCATAAACGGTTCCCTCCTGTCACTCCCAAGTTAATACATGGATGCAAAAAGGATTAAAGAGCATGCGGGAAAAGTGTGGGAGCAAGTGATAGGACGAGTAAGACAGGATACTTCTTACTCTGCCACATTCAAGTGCTCTGTGAAATCAAACAATCTTTCACCTGCAAATACTTTTCATATGAAAAGCACAAGACTTAAATCAGCACTTTTCAACAATTATAACGAAAGGTCTGCCTGTTGATTTTCCATTTTGTTCTCTCTGTGGCCTGAAATACCTTCTCCAACTCCTTGCTCCTCCTGGCTCTTTTTCAGAACAGAAATGTAGTTTAAGCTAAACAGCACAATTATGTGAAACACTTAAATGTTCCACTCACACAGCAAATCTGTGCTCCGGTCATCTTTTCCTGTTTTCTATTAATTCTCAAAGTTGTTAAAAAAATAAATAATCCAAAACATTTAGAGCTTTTTCACAGAAAAGCTGAGGGAAAGAAATCTGGTTGAAAGCTGATGGTATAATTAAGTGTAGAAGGGGTAAAAAAATAATAATAATAGGGAAATGTGAACTTTAAAATGATGATGAACTCTCATTGTGTGAAATAACATGGCTCTGTTTGAATGAGCCCCTGTTCAAGAGTGGAGATAGCGTTATTCTATTTCAGGCAGTCTGAGTGGGCGAGCAAATTTTCCTTCAAAAAAAAAAATCTAATAAAATCCAAAGGACAGCAATGAACTTCTCTAGATTACCATGGAGATAACATTTGCTTTGTTTGTCATATGTGTCATCATTACCTCCTCTGGTTCATTATTTCTGTAAGTGATTTTTATTTGCATTTCTTGCAGACCTGGTAAGTCTGAAAGGCTTTTGCACCATGAGCACAGTGTTTGTGCCACTTCCACTCACTCAGTCAGCCCAGGACAACAATTTTGAACGGATCCATACAGGAAGAATGAGACACCACAATGCACAAACACACCATTTATTCTCATGTCACTTACTATAACTACTGTCTTCCTCTTTTGTTCCATCAATTGTTCCATCTGCTTGCAACTGCAAGTGGTATCCTTGCCTGCTGTATAGCTTTGTTACTATACCTTTAAGCTGAGGCTCTGTAAAAAAACAATAGTGAGATTAATGTGGGAAATCTTGATGTGCCGTTCCAAGCGAGCAGGATGCTAAAAACCAAATCTCCGAGTTTCTTCTCAGGGCTGAGATATGAAAAAAGACCCCGAAACAAAAGCAGGGCAACCAGCTTTGCAACACTTTTCATTTAGGTTGAGATCAGATTTCTGTCTCTGAAATCGTTACCAAAATTATTAAATGCCACTCTCGATTGTAATGTAGGTAGCACAGTACAATCTGTTTCCAGCGAATCCAAATTCTGACAGTGTGCTGCTTGGCCTTGGCAGCTCAGCCCTATCTCATTTAAGATTAGAAATGAGCTGGCAAGGAGCATATTCTGCCTTTTAAAAAGGTGTGAGTTCTTAAATGGAGAGGAAAAAGAGGACTACTACGATAGCGCTAATAAGAGCCATAGTAACAGTTGAGAGCCTAAATATATAGCAGCAAACGTTTAGCACAGGAACTGCTGCAGCTCTGATAAACAACCCCCCTCCCCCCCTTCCTTGCTGCTCTGAGGAGTACAGAGCATCCCAAGTGATAAACTACTCAAGGAACATATGGAAAATGGAGGGGGGAACCCTGAAATCCAGCAATGTGTGGAACTGCAAAATAAATATTACCATAAGGGTTGAGGTAATTACCTCATCAGCTAGAAGAAGAAAGATCAAAACAACGCAGAGTTTGGATAGATTTCTTTTTTTCATAACCATTCTCAGATTCACACTTGGAGATTATCTCATATGGTTTCAGATCATTCTAGAGCAAAAAGTAAACTGCAACAGGATCTGCTCTCAAGTCTGTCATTTAGGATATCTAGGTAATACACCGGGAGTAATTGCAAAAAAAAGGTCTACTTCCCCTGAATCCCAATGACATCTGCATTGTAGTCATTTCACACAATTATGCCTGGCAGGAGGTGATGCATCTCCGCAGCTCGCTCCACAACAACTTACTTAATTCAGAGATAAACATACTGCGAAGATACGACATGACATTTCGTAAGACTCCCTGTGTTTATAATGAACAGCATTAGGGAGCTCTGCTACTATACGTCATTTTAGAAGGAGCTGAAGGCAAAGCTTACAATAGTTTGCTTAAGTATATTAGAGCTCCTATTAGCAACCTTTAATAAGGATACTGATGGATGCACAATTCTTATCTACCAACTTTTCTGACAATAAATTAATTCAACCCCCTCTTTGGCTTTTTAGCCATAATACACCCCAAAAGCTGTTTGCACCTTGGGAGTCAGGCACCTCTTCTGTGGCCACTGAGAAAGAGAGATGAGTTAAGGGCCAACGGCATCAATGTTTCAGCACAGCAAAGCGATAGCAACATTGCCAAGAGAGTTTTGCTCCTCCCATGTACAAAAAAACCCACTCAGATCAGGGACTGAGTCTTCATGCCTGATCTTTGGCACCTCTGACACAGAGAGCGTTGCGTCTGCAGGGCAGCTGCATGTATGAGATTCCTAGAAAGGAACAGGGCGCCGAAGCAGATCTCTGGAAGGTGCCAGCGAAAGTAAAAAGCCTCGTCTGCAATTGGCAAATAAAGCACAGCATGGGCATTCTGTGAAGCAGGAAGACAAAAAGCAGATCTCTAGACTGCCAAGTTATTTAACAACCAACTGAAGGAGGCGTAGGTGTAGGAACTTCCCCAGCAAACATCTCTCCTACAAATAAATCACGTGTGTTTGTCTATGTGTAAGACAAGCTACTAAATTACTGGCACATGGGTGTGCAAAGGAGGCAGAAAGCAATGGTTTGTGCAAATAAACTGGATGAACAAGAAAGGGGAAGGGACTGGCATGGGGTACCCATCTCTGTCAGATCATACAAGCCAGGAAGGACGTTCATTTTACCAGCCCTGAGGCATCAGTCCCCCTTTTCCCCATGCCTGACATACATCCCAGTTTGCATTCAATTAAAAAAACCAGCCCCCCAAAGACATAACCCTTGCCAACCTGGTCGCCGCCTTCGCCTTTTCTTGGAGCCAAAGAGTTTGACCCTGGAAAACACATTCAACTTGTTCTTGTCGCAGTTTCCCTTGCTCTTGCTGGGGCTGTTGACACACTTACAGGCATTGGACTTCTCCCGCTCCCTGGCTTGTCTCTTCTGGCGGATCAGGGAGCTGGCGATGGCTGCAGCCATGGCCGCCACCGCCCCGGCACCACCGGCGGGTCAGGCACGTGGGGTTTGCTTGCCGGCCGCGGACACCGCAGCCAGCATGCTGCTCGGCCCGTCCCCAATGCCGGGGACGTCGCCGGGCACTTTGGCCAATACCACCCACCACCAATCGGTTTGGGAGCCCAGGTGGTACCGTCAGAACACTCACACCAGAGCCCCGGGTCAGGGTGCAACAGTTTTACTCAAGCTTTTTTGTCCGCTGAGATCTTTCCCCTTTGGGTTTTCTGATGCTTTTTTATTCCTCCCAACTTCTGGCAGGGGAAAGTTTACAAGCAGAGGTGAGCGTTTCTTTGGAGACAGAGCAGATCACTTGCAAGACATCCCTCCGAGCTTCTCCAGATGCGCTATTCACACGCAGACATGGCACATCCACTTGGCGCAAGATCATCGCATCTCTCCCTAGCCCCAATTTCTCCAGTTAACTTTTCTCTCCACCCATCCCCTCCCCATTCAAATCCCAGCAAACACCTGTTAGACTCCAGCCAGGTCTCTGTCCTGTTGCAGGGGTTTATCCGGAGCCTTTTTCCTCTTCTCCCTTCAGATCCGAAGCAAGCGGTGATGGAGACACCAGGAGGGGGTGCCGATACCCGGGAGCCTGGGCTCCCTGCTGCCGAACGCCTCGGGAAGGTTCTTCCCCTTCAATCCTTACAGGTGCCGCTGCCAGCGCAGCCTCCCTTCCGCGGCCGCCTCGGGCTTGTGCATCGCCACCCTTGGTCGCCAGGCGATAAACAGCCCGGGCTCCCCCGACGCCTGGTCGCCGGCAGCTCCGCGCCGCGCTGCAGCAGCCGCCGTGTTCAGGCAGCCGATGGCACTCGCATCGTCCCCCCAACCCCCCGCCCT
>VXBJ01007826.1:166808-184396 GCA_013400055.1 Nycticryphes semicollaris
CCCTCCCGCCCCTCCGAGCTGTGCGCTGGGTACAGAAATGATGAAGCGACGCAGCAAGCCCCTTATCACCACCCTCCCCTCCTCCTTCTTTTCCTCCTCCTCCTCCTCTCCCAGCGGGAGACTTGCCCGGTGGCTGTTGCAGAGAGTTGCGGAGAAGCCTCCCCCCGGGTGCAGGCAGACAGGAGGCAGGGTCTCAGGGTGGGCAGTGGGAGGTGGTGCACCTCATCGCCCCCATCCCTCTTAGCAGCCCCACAGGCTGTGGGTACCCGCTTTTGGCAGAGCCACCTCCTGGGGAGGCGCAGACACCCAAACAGACGTGACTGTGATAAGCAAGTAGCTGGCACCAGGGGTTCGACAGCAGGATGAGGACACCTGAAAGGGGGTTCGGGTAGACAGGCAGGGGAGCTCCCCCCTGCCTTTCCCTCATCCTTACAGGAAGGCCCCTGCTATGCCTCACTAATATATTGGAGGCTTTTTACCTCTCTTGCCTCTCCTTCCCCCCTGGTATCTGATCTCAGCACCACTTTTCTACCAGAGACTAGAAAATCCTCAGAGAAAGCAATTCCCTTGCCATTGCCATGTTCTCCCCTTTGTCTCCCACTCATGGTGCCTCTGTGTCCCCCAAGGCCAGGCTCCGGGTTTATCCAGCCCTGGCTAAGTGAGGGTACCAGGCAGGGAGAAGCAGTGATGCCACGATGCTGGGAGAGGAGGATGCTGTCAGAGCTTGGCACCGTACTGAGGGTAATGTACAGTGGTTGCTAAACTCTGCACACATCCACATCCCAAGGCACAGGCAACAGAAGGCCCTGGGGGTCCCTTTCCAACCCACTCCCTGCCCTTCAACATGCTTTCAGCAGCTGGAGCCTAAAATACGGCCAATTCAGGCTAGAAACAAAACTGAGATTTGCAACCCTGAAGGCAAACAGCTATTGAAAGAATTTCTCCCCGTGGCAGAAGAGATTCACAGTCACTTGCAGGTGCTGAGGCAGAGTGGGATGTCCTGCTGAGGCAGGGTAGGATGTCCCCTGAGCAGGAGGGGGAGGCTGTGGGATGGTTTCTTGCAGGAGATGAACTCACCAACAACCATGATGGCAACAAACTTCAGTCACTGAAGCTCAGGACCTGCATCCTGTGTACCCTGGCCTGGCCCTGGGGTTCCCCTCAGGCTACCAAGACAGAAGTGATACAGGTGGATCAGTGCGACAGCGTTATACTTCCGATAGAATTTCAGACCCTCCCAGGCTTCACAGGATGCCTGCCCCTTCTTCCTCCTCTCCACACAACCTCAGCAAAGTCACGCCATCCTCCTCTCTCTCCCCAAGGCTGTACACAGTGGCCCCAGACAAGCACATTGCAAACCATGTCACCCAGTATCTTTACTTCAAAAAGCTCAAGCTGTTTGTTGGAGCTCTGCAAACATTCCAGTCCTTCCTTGGACTAGAAACAGCTCCTGGTAAGCCCACATCTCTTTCCTCCAACTGGGAACTCTTGCCCCAATAAAACACATTGCACAACCAGGCCTTAATAACAGAAATGCCCGTAATGCATAAGTTTTGAGACAATGTCTGACAAAGTACAACATACGCCATCCCAGCCCGAGATTGCAACAGCTGACATTTTGAATTTGGCAGCCCCACAAACCCGTCCACAAAACTGCTTTTCCACAAGAAGTTCATATGTATTTATACATAGGCGAATACATACTCACTCACCTCTGTTTATGCGGCAATTTATGGCATCCATATAGTCATATTGAATAAATACTAATTTCTTATTTGGGTTAAACTATAGGGTAAAAATAACTGTAATTCACAAGTTCCACCACTAGCCTCATCTGCCAGTCCACATAAGACATGTGAAATCCAACCCAAGAGACAGACAGTTGGGTATTATTAGTAATAACTCATCCTACTCAACTCACCGGTAACATACTATGAATTTTGTCATCTTTCCACTTCCAATACAGTCACACAAGTGGGACTTGTTTTCCCTGAGACTCGCCTGTTACTTCCCCAGTTTGGAAAGCGGTGTTTGATCTTCAGATCAAAGCGAAGCCGCTTCATTGTGATCTGTCCTACAGGTCAGATCACATTTCATTTTCACAATGACTAACCAGAACTCAGAATTCGGCTAACCTTGAAAATCCTGGGGAAAAGCAGTATATAAAAGCAGCATTTAGGATATCTTTCTGCCAGCATTCCAGCTTGCATGCTTAAAATCCATGAAGAAAATTCATTTGCACAAATGTTCCTTGACAGATAACTAAAGAGGGGAATAAAAATAGCATATATGCATAATCAGATTTAAGTATCAAAAAACAGTCCTCCAGTTTTTTTTGCATGATCAGCCTCTCCATCTATCGGTACTCCTACAAACATGTCTTCATTTACTATAAATGGCACATGAAAATTAAGATCTCGTTGGGAAAATGTCTTTGGTACAAGACGGATCTTTGGACTAATTCATTGTTACACACATAAAAATCTCAAGAAACAGCTTTATTTTCTTTGAACAGCAAGAGAGGTTCACTCCCCACATCCCAAGTGAGTTTCTGAATATAGAAGGCAATCAGATACTCCGTAAACATATGTCCTCTTTGTGGGAAAGAGAAAGTGGGATTATTGTAATGGGGCAGACTTAAAGCTAAAGAGTAAATTGCCAGCCCCATTTCAATCAAGAATTAAGCACCTCTTCAGAAATCAGCATGGGATACATCTGCAGAGTTACTGTCAGAGACAGGGCCATGAGCTACCCAGAGCTGGGATCTGACCCATCAGTAGTTCCACTGTTTTGAAACAGAAAAAGATCTCACCCGCTTTTAAGTTTTTTCATCCCAGTCATCTGTTGAATTTATTATTTTCAAAATTCCAATCACTAAAACATACTTGAACCTCCAGAACTTGCCAGGATTGGGCAAAAGGAAATGGGATCATGCCTCCTCCCCACCACTACCCCCCAACCAGGACTGGCTCTTCAAACACCACAGGACGCGGTTTTGGACCAACACAAAGTGGCTGCTGGCCTCCTGTAAGAAAAGGCATCAAGCCCCCATCAGTGGCCCAAACTGCACGCAGTGGTGACTCTTGCACCAAATTAGAAGAAAGTGCAAAACTTCTGGGTTTTGCTCCATCCTCCTTGAACCACTTGAATTGCAGCAGTTCCCAGACCACCTCCTGTTTTCCATGAGTTGGAGTCTACCCTGAGAGCAAAAGAAATATAGCCAGTCCTACATAAACAAGTAGATGCTGCGCACAAACACTGCACAAAAAGCAAGACCAGAAGGAAAATCATAGGCCAGCTCCAGACTTCACTGTCATGAAAGAAGCACATGAACCCAATGTGTGACTTATGTAGGGTTCTGAGCTCTTCTGTGGCCTATAGAATCACAGAATATGGAGGGGGTGGAAGGGGCCTTTGGAGATCATCCAGTCCAACCCCCTGCCAAAGCAGGGTCACCCAGAGACCAGAACACATCCAGGCAGGTTTGGAGTCTCTCTAGTGAAAGGGACTCCACACCATCTCTGGGCAGCTTGTTCCAGGGCTCTCACACTTTCAAAGGAAAGAAGTTTTTCCTCTTGTTCAGATGGAGTTTCCTGTGTTCCAGTTTGTTTCCATTGCCCCTTGTCCTATCACTGGGCACCACTGAGAAGAGTCTGGCCCCATTCTCTTGACACCTGCCCTTTAGATATTGATCAGCATTGATAAGATCCTCTCTCAGTCTTCCATTTTGCAGGATAAGCAGCCCCAGGTCTCTCAGCCTTTCCTCAGCAGAGAGGTACTCCAGTCCCTTGCACATCTTTGTAACAAGTGTCAACAATTCCCATGACATGTTGCCATAAAGCAGAAACGTAATGTGCCCCGGGTCAAAATATCCCACAACCTCAGGCTAAACAGCACGGTCAGTTATTTACTCTTCCCGTATGAACAAATACCAAAAGATTTATAATAGGTCTGATATGAACATGTAAAAATGGCTTAAACCTCCCCCCCCCGCCACCCCAGCAACCCAAACCAAAAACAATTGAAAAAAACAGGGCAGAACAAATGCTGCATAAACATCAAGACCACAACAAAAATAAGAAGCCCAATCCACACCTCACTTAGCCCAGCACAAGCCCCGAGCCACCCCTTTAAGTTTACAAGACTGAAGCTGCTTTTGCTATGACAGTAAAATCTCAGGCTGACATGAGATGCCAGGAGTCCCTCCTGAGGCTCTCCTGTTCTTGCTGGGGTAACACCAGTGGCATCACAGAACAAGCAGAAAAAAAAAAGAAGCTTCAGTACTCAAATCTATGGGCTATTTCCAATGCTTACACTCCATGAAAGTAGAAAATTATTTTCTGAAAAGTGCCACAAGGATCCCTTCTCTCTCTTCTCAGACTGAGATAAACAAGACTTCATCCAGTCAAGTATGACACAGCAGCACTGAGGCCCCCAGTGATTTTTCCCTCCTCTAAGTAAACAGAATTGCTATTCACCAGGAAACAGAGCTGTTCAGACCTGAGCCCCGGCATCACTTCACTCCTCTGTGAAACATCCCGTGGAAATGACTCAGCCTTTCCTCCGCAGCCAGCTCCACAGCCGGGCACGGGTGCTGCAGAACAGACAGTCGCAGGGTGCCAGTTCACTGCCCCCGAAGACCTACTTTTACCCTGAAGACAAGCCAAATGAAGAGTCAACCCCATGTTTATTTCTGAGTACAAGGTGGAAAAAGGTATCAGGAGAAGAACCAGGCCTTCAGGCAGCTGGAGGCCAAGAGCTCAAATTTGAGGCTATTTTAGACCAACCAAAATTAATGTTAATAGTAAAGGCCAGCTTCAATAACCCGCCGCAGACCTTTATACGAACTGTATTGCTGTAAACAGAGGTATTTTTATGCTGAGACTATAAGGGCATTTTTAATAGTGGCATGGATGTTCCTGTGTGTGTCTGTGTCATGCTTCTTTATCAAGGCGCACTGGGAAGCCCTGCTCAGTAACAGGAAAAAAGAACAAATTCCTTTGACACATCACCTGGACCCACTTTTTCAAAGAGCTTGTTTCTTGTAAAGCAATTAGGCAGCTGGTTGATTTTTGTCTTCTCCAAGTAGAGAATCATGAATCCCAACACCAAGAAAGACTCCAGGACAACTGGTGCAGAGGACTGGATGTGCTGAAACTGGCCCCCATCCAGCAAAGCAGAAAACACATCTCCATCTTCAACATCTGAGTCATCTCACTAAGACTGCTAAGATATTTAAAAAATAATTATGTGCCTGATGCATTACAAAAGGTTCTCATATCCTAATTCTGTTCTCTTATCAGAGCTGCACAAGTTTGCGACGATAACATTCACTATCTCTGATGAGAATTTGGGTCTCTTCTTCATGCAAAATGCTCAGGATGGCCAGGAGATCTCACATCAAGAACTCCAGTTTCCTCTCAGGTTCCCAGAAAAAATACTAATGAGAGAAATCCCAGTTCTGCCCCTTCCCAGCTGTGAATTCCGATTCCTTTACAGCCCTGTCTCCAGTCAAAACTGGATTTGATCTGACCTGGTGGTGCAGGCATTTTTGGATAAGGAGGACATTGTTTGAAGGTAGAAAAATGGAAATATTTTTGCCTAGGTTAATCCATATTCAGTCAACCCAAAATGTCAACCACAAAAGATCGTCTATCCGGTGCATAAAAGATCAGTGCCAATCAGCTGGGAAAGGTCACAGAACAAACAGAAGAGATCAGCTCCCACAGCTCTGCAGGCTCCCAAATTGGGAACACGTTATTCTGGTGTCTCTGGGGGCCCAACCTGAGCCAGGAACTTGCAGCAGTGGCTGACCGACTTCTCTCTGCCCACCTCAAAGCCAGACTGAAAAATACTCAGGAGCCTCCCACATCAGTATGCACAGAAGTATCTGTTCATTCACCTCTCAGCATGATGACTCTCAGAAACATCAGTGTAAATGACAGCATATCATCCCTGAAATATTTACATCTCAGCATGGGACACACAAGAAGTGTGGGCTATATACCACTGTCAAACTTAACATAAGGCCACTTTACACATGACAAAACACATAAATAGTCCTTCACAGACCCAAAGCAAGTTGCCTAGAGATTGTCACACAACTCAAATGGGTCATTCTCCACCTTTTCAGAGATCTGATGGTTCATTCTCTGTCAAGAGCTTGATGAAAACAGACTCACTAGGTCTCCACTGAGTTGGAACCTCTGAGAGTTCTCCTCCTCCCACCTGCACCCAAACATTCCTATCAACTTCTCACAGCCATGGCCCTTGCTTTGCTCCACAGCAAAGTTCTTCCCCATCCCTTGACTTTGTGTAACTACAGAGCCCAATTCACGGCAACCACATGATGAATGCCAAGCTTGCTGCTTCCCGTTGTTCTGTTAACGATGTAATATCCATCTGTTTTCTAATAATGAAACCAAATTACCGGGGCTGGGATCAGAACAGCCTCACCAAGGTTTTCTGTGACTTACTTGACTGCTGAGATCGTGGCACCAAGTTCACACAGGACAAATGAGAACGTGAACAGAGCTAGCCACAAATGAAAGCGACTTTGAGGAAGAGGTACCATGTGTTGGATGAAGACAGAGGTCTTCTGGAGCTGGACCCCGTACTGGGTTGTTGCTTCTGCACATGTGCCAGTGGGGCATTGCTCCATTTAGTCATGGAACTGGAACCAGTTTACCTGGGGAAAAATGCTGGTCTCGGTTTCAGAAACCTGAAGGAAGGTATATCCTTGAGTATTAGGAAAAGGGCCATAAGCCTGAACTTCTGCATTCTGTCTCGGTTCACCAGGTAATAATCATGACTTTAGTAGCAATGTGAACAAGACATATCTGACCTATGTTCAGTGACATAACACTATGCTCATCTGACCAAATATCAGGGCTGTACAGCCAGGAAAGGAGAAAGAAAGGCACCTCAGATGGCAAGTCATTCCCATCCAAAAAAGCAGCATTATTTTCACAGCTGCATGGAAAACACTACCTCTACCTTACTGTACTATCATCGTGGGGTGTTTCTGGCCGTAAATCTATGTAACACATCTTTATAATTAATATTTATCACTATCAAAACTAAGTAATCAGTTAACAGAAGTTCAAGTAGCTCAGTGTCTTGCTTCTGGCACTGCTCAGTAATAAATGTGAATATAAAACCAGGCCAAGCAGTCGCACAGCTGCACTTCCCACATGCACACATACCCTCCCCAAGTGGCCTTGTGGCAACTCCAGGCTGCTGCTGGCAAGCACAGAGCAAAGGTGACGTCTACAGATCCCACAGCAATTTTGAGGTGAAAAATACAACTTATCATAAGCAAACAGAGAAAATTCATTAGCATATGTTAGATGTACTTCTTCTGCAAGCAACACTTAGAATTAACATCAGCTAATGAAATAGGAACAAGAACCACCAGCCAGCATTTGCTGTGCTGGATTTAAATAGGTCTGGAGACCAGAAAAATTGTGTATGAAAATTCTACATAAGCAAATTAGAAGAAATTCAGAGAAGTCAATTCAGAGAAGGAGGCTGATAGCAGAACATCTGCTGCTGCTCCCAATATTCGCATTAGGCGGCTTGGTATGTTTCTGGGGACGCAGGCGTCATCAAAAAGCACAGAAAGGTTTTGTTGCTATGCAGAGAAACAATGCTTAGAAATCAGAAAACCAGATACAAACCTGCCCCAGCTGACCACTGCTATTCCTTGCTTAAGTCCAGCTGAACTACAATAGGGACCCATGTGCTTGTACAGAGACTGGGTAACTGTGCAACTTGTAGCTGTGTTTCTACCTGAAACCACCATAAAACTAGTATAGTAAGCTGCAGAAGTAGATATGAATATAATACCATGATATTTTAATTAAATTCCCAGTTCATACGTATGGCTTTTACAAATCCCCAGTCATACTGCTAAATCATCCTGAGCTAAACCCACAACAGAGAGACACCATATTTAGCAGATGATGATGCATCATCAGGATTTCTATCCTCTCCCTTCAACCTTCTCCCCTTTGTTTATCGTTCTCATTTTCTATCTCTTCCTGTCAGGATCTTCTTTCTTTGTTTCATTAAAAATTACAACAAGCTTCTAATGAGCAGTAGCCATGAAAACCATCAGAATCTCAATGTCCTTATCCTTCAGTTGAGGTCAACTTAATCTTGTTTACAAACAAATGAAGTTAGTTTAGCTTTATCTACAATAAAACATTCCAAAGCCTGGGAGCTTTTTTGTGGAAAGAAAGAGCAGAATTAGATCCCAAGGCACAGAACTAAGCTTTGCTGGTTTATAAGATGTTATCGTGGCTGATCTTCCAATGCTATCATTTGACCAGTTCCATTCTGCGCATTCCATGTAACCGCAAGGAAAGAAGACCTCCTTGCATTTTCTTGTGTCCTATATGGGGTAAGTATGAGAGGGCAAAGAGTCTAATTGTAAAGCAACACCTATACATACAGCTGCACAGGTGAAACATATAGCCACACTGAATTGATTACATTCTGCAGGACTTTGCAAGGGATTCCCAGGCAGTTCCTCTCATATGACTGGAGCAAGAGATCCTGCTCCCAGAGGTTGCTGGTATCTGTATTTCCTCTAGACTGGAACTGGGATTGGATGACTCAAACCTCTCATAATAACTTAAACACAGGCATAGTTTTTTCTACCTTTCTTCTCCTTGAATTGCAAATATGAGCAAACTCAAGATGTTTCAGCAATGCTGAGATGCACAATCACCAGGGAATCAGAGCAGAGCTGTTAATGCTGGCAGAAACTTCCACCTCTCACAGTCCTTCTTACTTTTCCCAGCTCTGTAATATATGAAATATCTTACTCAGTGACTATATTTTTAAACCATTATTGCCATAATTTTAGTCTACTTAAACAGTTCTGATGTAAAGTCTTTTCAGGAGGCTTTTAGCAAAATATAGAGTTTCCTGTACAGGAAGTACACTGTAGAGCAGTAATTTGTAAACAGTTACAAACCAAACAAACGGGACAGATTTCCAGTACTTTCAGTCGAAAAAACAAACATATAAAATTACTGCTAAAACCAGAAACAAGAGGGACACCTAGGGTTAGTTCTTGTAACTGCCTCAGCAAGGTCATTCACTTTCTTTCCCACTTTTGTTTCGGTCACTGGCGGTATTTAATTACAGCCAACACCCCGGGTGCCTGCGGCTGTTAATTAACAGCAAACTTGAAAGCGCAGGGTTGGGTCAAGCAGGGGGAGACGCTGTGATTCTCCTTTTAACACTGTGCTGTTACATTTACCCGGAGCCCGGTAGACCCTCCCCTTCCTCTTGGTGGGACCCCAGGGCGGTGCCAGCCCGCACGGTGTCCCCCGGGGGGCGGCGGGCGCTGTCCGCGGTGCTGATTCTCACCCTGCCCCGCTGCGCCTACACACACCCAGCTCCGTCAACACGTCCCCGGGCCTCGACACCAGGTTTACAACCAAAGGTCCATCATCAACCACCAGCGTGTCTTTCGTATATCGTGGCTGGGCAACACGCTCCCCAAAAGCTAGCCTACAGCAAAGTCTTCTGACGGTTTCAGACCTACTTCTTTTTTACTGTTATCATGCTATAAAAACTTGCCGCTTTTGCAAAAGAGCAAGGCCTTTGGTAGTTAAGAATCTGATTGCATATTAAGTCATTATATTTCATAAATGCATTTTTAACCTGCAAAAAACCCTGCCCTTCATGTTCTATGCTTTATGATACTTAGATTTACTACATTAATTTCGAAGAGAAAAAAAAACATGGATGCCGCATGCAATGTCATAAAAGTTATTTACTAATCATGTTGAATTATTTCTAATAAAGAATAATATATGACCCAAACAGTTAATATCTAAGTCTCACAGTTAATATCTAACTCTCTGCACACACAGACAATCAAATTATTATTTGATATTGGGGCATTTTCCAAGAGTCCTTGGATTTGTTTTTCTCTTCTAGCCGTAGGGCGTTGGTTTTTACAGTAATCTGATCATTTCACGTACCAAAGGCAGAGAACATACTTTTTCATTATTAAAGAAAAATAAATCGCACCATCTTAAGCCTTTAGCTAAGACATTTGCAAAAGAATACAGAAATGCTAATGGTTTTGTATTAAAAACGTTTTCAAGTTATTAACAACATAACAAGATTGTCTTCAGTTAACGTTAAGCACAATACCCTCATGAAAGGCAATTAGAACAGAACTGGAATCATTGTTCTTTTTTCCTTTAAGGCAAGTTTTATACCTGCCAAAAAGCTTGGGAACCCGTGTGACATTCGAAATACATACTCAAACAGGACAAATTTGCCAGTTCAGCAACACATTCAGTATATTTACAGTTCCAATCACTAGGAATTAACAATAACACTTTCCTTTTCCTCCCTAAGTAGTGCATTTTTAGAGTTATCAAAGAAAAATCATTAAGTCAAAGAATAACCACATTCTTAATATTAACAAGTATCAAGCATTAATTTCTTTGTATAGAGATTCTACAGAGGATCAGTTACCAGAAAATACCTTCTCATTTTTTCCTGTAAAAATATTGCTTAAATACATCTTACCTGAATAAGACTTTCTTAACCCCAAAGCCATGCTGCCTTACAAGCTGCTCCTATCCAGACAATTGCAGTCTACATTTGGAGCAGACACACAGGGAGCAGATCAGAGAAAGTTTAAGGCATATTTAAAGTATTCTCTAAGGTACTGGCCAGAAACATCAAGCCCATACTCGTGGTATAGAGAGATCATTAATGGGCATTAGTGACAGACCATTATGACTTTCAGAGATCATTAAAGATTCATAATGTAGCTGTATTGTTCTGGCAACATCTGACCATTTCTTGGACATAAATGTACATTTCTCCTACATGATTTACCTAAACTTATTATTTTTGAATGTCAAATTTTATTTTCTGCCTGCTAGAATTACAAAGAATGCCTGTAACAGGATACTGTAGCACATTATGCCAGCCACAGGAGTCTGGTGCTTGGTTTAGTTGATACCTTTTATTCTAAGGCATTTTGCAATATGAATAGCTCAACAACATTCATGAGGTAGAATATGTACCATACTTTCTTCTTTAAATAACCTTCATTATTGATGTGCCGTATATGTTACAAGTATAAAAAGCACTTAGAAGAATTACATTTGCTAACAATTCTGAAATAATTACCTTTTGAAATGTTTAAGATTTACCTCTGTGTTTCAGAAAATCTCATTTTTTGATATTTGGATTTAGTGAAAAATATAGAAAATATTCTTTCTAGGGGTCAACCAAGCCAGCTACTCCTAATGCAATTTTGACAAGTGAAGGAAACACTGAGATTTGGTTTTGAAGATGTATGATACCGCCAACATCGTGTTCGAAAATGTAGTTACAGTTACACTGCAATTGTGTTAATCAAGGGCTAGATTTGAATTTTTTGTTGTTAAACTTGACTGAGACCTTGTTTAACTCATCCTTCTTTGGCACACCAAGTTAAGCCTGTGTTCACGTATTATGCAAGTAATGAGTTTTAGGCAATTTAGACACAGAGTCAGATTTCCAAGTTATATACTGTCTCTAAGTGTGATTTGGTCATTGTGGAATCATATAATTACAAGTAGTAGAGAGAAGTTATCTATAAAGGCTCTGCCTCTTCACCAGGAGTTTACCACTCCCTCCAAGATATGATTACAAGACACATGTGCGTGAGTTTGGTTAATTTTGTGGTACAATGGACCCGCAATGAGCACATATGAATTTGTGTACCAGGAGGAAAATCACTGAACCCCAGCAAATCACTGAACCCCAGCTGAGAAGTAACTTCTGAATTCCTCTAACACAATCACTTGTTAATGCATGAGATGCATTGAGGATCCAACCCTTAAAGACATAGACAGGTAAACATCTTCCATATGCTGAGCTTTAGGCACTAAAATGAGATCTAACAAGTCAAGCCACTGAAGCATTTTAACACATTTTAGCATATATGTTTTGCTGAATCTAGACCTGAAAGGTGAAGCACGCCAATTTAGTACTAATAAACAATTTTCCCAAAATATTATTGCAGCGTTTACTAATGCCCACTAACATTTATGTACTTGGAATTCACAACAAAAAGGATGCAGAAAGAAATCATGCTGTGAATTGCACAATTTTAGAATATTCCCTGTTTATTGTGTCATGGTTGCTTATAATCAAGCTGTGAATATTGCCGATATCCAAATACACTGAAGTATTTACAACATCCTTAAATATTGCTGCCGGAACCAAACAGTACCATACCAAGAAAACTGCAGTAGGGCAAAAAGTGAAGTTAATTCTGAGACCTATTCACTTGGAAATGACACTATTTTCTCAAAAAAACATATGGAATAAGAATGTAGTCAAGCCCATCTCCAATTGCCTGATGAATTTGGTGATTTCTAACAACTGATCTTGAATCCATAGGTTTTATATCACCCATGTCAATTATTGACAGCCAGTCAAAAGCCAGCAAAGGCATTGCTTGCTGCCTTGCAAATATAAACAAGGTTAATTTGCTTTTAAATGTAGTTCTTCTTCCACAAGCCCCAGTGCATTTAACTCCTTTTCCCAAAGTCTACATGAATTTGTAATGACAACTCCCCAAAATTTACCTATTTCTTATTAAAATTTCAGTAATCTGTGCCCTTCAGCTACCTCAAGAATGGTTTAAGTGATTCAGAATGAATCTTATGGTTTTACAATAAAACTGGAGTTGTATATTTAAGATATAACCTATGTCTAGCTAATCCATATTAACATCATTATTAATTGCATATTATCTTCTTTTACTGTTTTTATTAATAACAACTAAAAAAAGAAAGCTTGTGTCTAATCTCCGCTTTACTTACTTTATGTCTATTATGTGCCCTCAGTACATGACTGGAAGCACCTGGCATAATGGAACACATAAAGGATCTTCTCTGAGATCCCTGCATTTAGACCAACGAAGACCTTACCTCTACTGAGTATCAGTTACCTTTGTGGGCTGTCAGTTTAGAAAAGCAACTTTATAGTGTGGTGTAGGACCAGCCACTTATATTTTTTTCCTTATGTATCAATAAAAAGCAAGCTGGTGTTTACTAGAATGTGCTCATTGGAGAATGCCACATTAAAAAAACTGCAGATGACTGATGAGTAAATAACTAGGAGAACGAAGGAAAAACAGTTCGGAGAGGGCATTCCTAACCATCCAAAGAGAAAAAGTGAAATCAGCCTTGCAAAAGAGACAGTAGTGAGTCAAACCCAGCCCTTTTAAGGCATAATTTGATCAGTTTACCCATGGTATTATATGCCCCACTATTTGCTTTCCAAGTGACCAGAAGAGACGGTTTGGGAGGCGCCAGTAGGATTTGTGGCCCCATGTTCCCTTACTGGCTGGAATGGGGATAGTGCAATGAGGACTCTATCAAGCAGCCAGAAACCATGGTTCTACCTGCTGTGCATGTTCCCCACGACAGACCTACTTTGTCCAGTTTTCATCTAAGCAATGATTCATGCTGAAATAAGGGCCTAAAGAAGCCATATCCAAAGAAGTTAGTGTGGGGACAAGAGAAATGACACACATCGTTGATCTGCTGTAGCAGAAAGAGAGTCCCTTTCCAACACTGCAACATGGATCAGATCGATTATCTTCAAACTACTAGGCATTCCTATTTTAATTAATTCTACATTTCAGTTTTGAACTATCTCGTCCAGAAAAATACCCCAACAATCAGGCTTGACCTTTTCCCCTGGAATCCAAAAAGAAAATCCCCAACTGCCAGGAGGAAGCTAAGAGCTGTTGCTCCAGGTCTGCTGCTGCAGTTATGACCAAAGAACCTCAAATGCTACATGAGCAAGGACAGAACTGCTGCCTCCACAGTCCTGTACCAGCATCACGCAACACTGAACAGCAGCTACAACAGAAACCTTCCAGGAAAACACTGATGATGAGTAGAAGAAGGTTCCTGCCTCCTTAGAGAAGGAGGAATAAGGAGAAGAGAGTGCTCTGACCTGCTCCCCAGCCAGACAAAACCCCCATTTGGGATTCTAGAACCTGCCACCCTGCATAGACTATTTTCCTATTAGTGATTATTATATTTCACAGTCATTCAGCTGTTTAAATTTTAGCCCCCCCCCCCAAAGTGATGCAATTAATTCTATTTTATATGCATTTCNCCTTGAAGAGTGAAACTATTTAATATTCTGATGTAGGGAATGTTTCCCTTTCTAGGTACTACAGGGAAGCCGCGTGAAGTCAGGGCAGCACTAGCCCTTTATTTCCTTGGCTTCATCTGCCACCTGGTGGTACAATCCCAGGGAGCAGAAAACGGCATTTTTTCTGAGAATACTCTGCATATTCCAAAAGGCACCTGGAGTTAAGTGCTGATTAAGTTAAGGCTGCAAAAGACAACGAGTGGCATTGTGTGCGGACACGAATTGCGGTGCAACATGTTTATAAAGTGTTCTGCAATTAAAACAATGCTTTAACAGAAAGGGCAAGTTTTAAATTCAGATTTTTCAGTGTATGAAGTTAAACAGCTGCAAACTCCTAGGTGGCAGAAATTGTTCCAATAATTTATAACATTTAGGACAAGCTCCTGAGCCTAACAGAAGATCAGTTATAAAAACAGGACTCACAGTCAGACATAGGATTGAAAACCTGCCTTTGAAAACCTGCCTTCAAAAACCTGCCAGCGTGGCTGTTATGCCATGAGAATAAAGCAGGAAGCACAGAATAAGGACTAACCTAAACTTTTTAAGCTATTGTAATTGGAATACAATGTTTATTTTATATTCTATTCAGAAGATTTCAGTAAAGTTGCAAAATGAAGTATAATCAAAACTTCTATTTTCACACTCTGAAACCAACAGCCTTTGTTTTTGTTGTCCCACATGTGGCACAGGGACAGGGTGACACCGAAGCTGCCCTGCTGTGGTGACCCAGCATCTGCAACACATCCCTTTGCCATTGCAGATGGGAAAGCAAATAATCACTACAAGGGGATGGCCCCTTGGTGAAAACCTGAAGGCCAAGTCTGCTTGGCAGAGCGTGGTAGTGTGCAGTGATATTCAGGCTATCGTGGGCCCAGCAGAGTTACTATTAATTAGAAGACAGAATGCTTTGTCCAGCACTACCGAGATACCAGAGAAAGTACAGAATCTTTGCACTGCCACACTCAAGGACAGGCATCTTGAATTATTTCTATCTCTGAAATATGGGGAAAATAAGGCAAATATACATCAGGTTACTGGCCACGCTGTCTTACAGCCTGTGCATTTACAGAGGCTTTTGGCAGGATGACTCTACAGCAGCTCAGAGCAAACACCTTGCTCCTTTCTTGGCTCTTATCATACCCCAAGGACAGACACCTGCATAATGTGAGCAAATGCTGATTAACACAGAGCAAACCTTTAAAAAAAAAAGTTACAAGTATACTGTCAGCCACCTGTGTGTTTAGGTCAGCCTTGTGACACCCTTCTGATACCTGGAAAGCAAATTTTGATCACAGATGCAACCTTCTAACTCAAACACAACTTTTACTTACTCAACAAACATTGGAAAGAAAACACAGCAAATGTCTAATCCAAGCTCTCAAGGCAGCACTTATATTGGGTACTACAGGACAGAAATTCTTAAAGCTAAATGGAGTGTTTTCCCTGTTTTCCATTACAGACCAAACCTAAGACTAACCTATTGTTGAGGGTTAGTAATCCCCTGTTCGGGGAAGACGGATGCTGCATGTATGTTGGTGATGGGGTTTGCAAAAGCACCTTTAGGTACAGAAGAATTGGGAGCATAAAACTGATTGTATTTCCCTGACACCCATGTATCAAATTCTCTAAAGTGCTTTTGAAAAACCCCACTGAAAATCACTTTGAAACAAACACAAGGAAATAGAATAATAGAATTATATAGGTTGGAAGTGACTTTTGAGATCACCTAGTCCAACCATCAATACTGAGCAGATGTCAGGGATGAGTAGATGGGCAGAGACTCCATCTCCATCCCCCTGAGACAAGGCACCAGCAGCCCAGATGAACTGAGTCTGGTGGTGGTGGTTACCAGGAAAGATGGCTGAAGAAATTCCTAAGACCCTAATCCAGGTCAGAGTTGAGCCTGAAGTACCTAAAGCCCTGGCTTCCCAAACGCAGCTGCAGCATTCAGTAATGAGCAGATGCTTTTGGAATGACAGAGCCTCTTACCAAGTCCAACCCATTCCAACTCCCTTGGGTTCTGCATCACCAATCCCATTTCCAAACGCTCTGCACAAACACAGCTCACAAGGAAAGCTCTTCTCTCAGCAGCCTGAAAATATTTACGGCCAAAATCAATACGCACATCAGTGCTTGTAAAAGTAATTTCATTTACGATAATTATATAAATTTGCTCTAATAAAATCATGATTTAACTATTTACGAGAGGAAAAGAAGGGGTTGAAAGTCATTTAATTTGAGATAAACTTAGGGCTGGGTCTAATCCTTTACATTTTATTCTTCACTTCTGCTCACATTTCGTAGCAGTGTAAATAATTATTATTTTCTTTTCCTGAGGCAACATATGAAAATAAAACTACTGAAAATATTGACCTAAGCCCTGGAGAGAGAAGGGTGAAGTAAAATCAGCCTGAAAATCAGCCTCAAGTTCCCTAAATGCATTTCAATAAAAAAAACCTGAACACTTTGCAAGTGGATTGAGATCATGTTCATACCTGGGAATTCCTGATGTGAAGACAAAGAAGTACTGTATTTGCACAGGTATAAATGAGACGGAAGACTCAATCCTTACCAGGTAAATTAATGCCTAGAAGAAGTTTTATCAAAGCACAAAATTCAATATTTTTGTGTCCCAAATTTCCATTCCACAGACAAGATGTGCCACTATCACCCCACAGGCCTTCATTCTTAATAGTAAGTACACTGTCCGGGCACTATTCTTATCTGGGGACGCGGGGCTGATAACACAGGAAAAGGTTTGTTACTAAAAGACGCCAGGTGTGTTTACCACAAGTACAAGCACAAAACCTCTATCAGACAAAAAAAAACCCCTCTCACCACTTATTTTGCAGACATCCTTCTGGTCTACTTTCCTCATTAGAGCAAAAAGCATGTATCAACTATCCAAAAAAAAAAAAAAAAAAGTCAATAAAACATTTGCCACTAGAGGAGGCTATATCACAATTTTTTTTCCAGCGACATCTGTACCAGGGAAATTTCAGTGGAGAGTTTCTGCAAAACCACCACTACTGTTTCCCACCTAGTCCTGTTATGACTAACTCGGAAATCAGCAAATTTCTCAATTGCTGTATTTGTACTTAATCCTGAGCCAAAGGAAAAATATATCCATGAACCTCTAGAGTTCATAATCTGGGTAATTTCTGTCTGTGTTAGTACGATGGTACATTTCACTGCCTGTAGAGCTGCCCAAGGGAAGATGTTGGTGAACAAATCAGAGGATTTCAGGGACTCCACTGATCTGTAAATATCATAATCCTCAACAGAGAAATTTAAGCTGGATAATTACAAATCAAGCCCTACCACCAGAAAGTGCATCAGTTTTCTTCACTATTTCCCATCTGTTTGGCTTTTTTTTTTTTTTT
>VXBJ01007826.1:184407-224120 GCA_013400055.1 Nycticryphes semicollaris
TTTTTTTTTAAGTCTTTTGAGTACCTGGCTCCAGATTAATATCTCAGATACCCTGAGACTCCAGGCCTCAAAACTTCCCTTGGAAAACTGTGTTGTCTTGCATTTCATTCCAGATCTGAATAGAATCAAATTTTAAAACATCCCAATTTTGCATGAAACATATTTGCCCTTTTTCTGTCTAGGTTAAACATATATTAAGGGAAATGGGCTGTGTAATTCTGCTGGGAAAATCTAGTGCTCATAATACATCTCTGGATGATGGTCCCAGAAACGGATGCCCTTTCTTTATCGACAGAACAAGCCCATCCCAGAGGAGATCAGCACAGCTATGGGAGAAAGGTCTGTCCAACAACCCTATCTTTTGATGCAAGAGTCATGTAGTATCTCTAGAGATTCCTTCTTGCTTGTTTTTTAACTTCAGCCACAGAGGCTGAGACTTGGGTTTGGACCATATTTTTTGCTACAATGCCCCATATTCAGTTAATGCTCATGGTCAGAGAAGTTTTTAGCAGAGGGTGACAGCTGTAAATTTCAGCCACAAAATTCCAGAGCTCACCTTGAGCTTTTCTGGCTCCCAAAGGAGCTCCAACAGGTAGAATCAGAGAATCACAGAATCGTCCAGGTTGTAAGGGACCTTTAAGATAATTGAGTACAACCATCAACCTGACATCGAAGGTTCCCAGGTGGCAGCCCTCCTTTAGAAACAATCCAAAAAAAGCTACTGGTGTCTTCCACAAGCCAGGCAAGGAAGTGCCTCATACGCTGGGAAAGGTTGGAAATAATATTGCACAGGGCTTAACAGTAAAACCCACCCCTCCCACGGTAGCACTTCAGAGCC
The DNA here is from genome assembly GCA_013400055.1 of Nycticryphes semicollaris. Taxonomy (NCBI): domain Eukaryota; kingdom Metazoa; phylum Chordata; class Aves; order Charadriiformes; family Rostratulidae; genus Nycticryphes; species Nycticryphes semicollaris. Next base: position 185,246 of record VXBJ01007826.1, read on the forward strand.
CCAGTGCTTCAGTAGGAAGCACTCAGGTTCTTTTTTGGGGACAGAGCCTGGAAAGCGGCTACCTGGTGACATCTTCCGTGCTATTCCTCTGGCTTCCAACTCATAAACTCCAAATCTGACTCTGCATCATTAAACATTCCCACCTCCATTTCCTTTGCAAAGGAGCAGCTGTAAAACAAGGTAATTTAATTTAATTGCAATTTTTTAATTAAACAACTATGTAACTAAGTCCTCAGCTGCAGTGATGAGAGCTCTAACCCCACATTTCAGCATTAGAGGGAGTACTGCTCCCATTTAATTCTCTTTGCAGAGACGTGGAGGAAAAGTTGGACGCGTGGCTTTAGGGAACTGCATCCCGGCAGTCAGTCAGCAGCGCTAGAAAAAGGAATAAGGAAAAAAACCCGAGAGCATATTTCATGCTCTGCAGTGGACCCACAGCAGCACAAAAAATCTGGTCCCTCTCCTCATGTCAAGCATCAGCATTCCTGCTTGAAGCATCCCTGCTCTGAGCTGTGGTGCTGGAAAGACAATTCACGCAGATATTCAGGTTCAGTGACCTTGGAGATACAAAAGTACACATTTGCCTTTCAAGTGACTAGTTTTTATGTTGACGGGCTTGGAGAAATCTGTCAGGCATGGGCAGACAGACAGGATTCACCCCTCTCTGGTTCTTGGATATTATGGTAATGACTGATGAATAGAGACACCCATAAATAAATGGGCAGATGACTCCAGTGACATCATGTTCTTAAGTACTACAGCAAGAGAGGCAAGGAAAGTAGACAGGCGGACAGGAGGTGATCCAGTCATGTCCATTTTATCTTTTTCCACACAGATATTTAGGGTTGTACCTGGAAAGCGACTGAAGGCGTGCACAAATTTATCCAAGAGAAGTATTTGCCAGTGCCTTGTCTACAGAACAGCATAGGGCCTTGAAGACTGCTGCATATTCAAGAATCTGGACCAGATCTTGACATCAGGGCTTGGATTGGAGAGCACAAGCTCATAGACCCTCAAATATTCCTTTCAACCTTATTTACTTAATAGACCCCGTGTGTTATTCTTTTTTATTTTACCTTTACATATTCTGGAACTGGACTTACAGTTTGCAACACTCCATACCCAGTAAGACGTGGTAATGGGAGCCAGCTAAAAACCTGTTTCCAAAATATTACTCTGGACTCTACTATCATACCAGTGGTTCTGCAATCAACAGCTGGGCAAGAACAGCTTCTTAAAACCAATTTTAAAACAACAGCAGCAGCAACAACAACAAAATACCTCTGATAAGGAAACTACAAGCCTATTGACACGACAGCTCTGAATTCTTCTGCTCTCCTATCTCCTGAGCTTTGTTTGAGCACCAAACAGCTTCTGCTGAGCTAACCAAAAATAAGACCAAGTTAAGCTGAGGGAGAATAAAAAGAGCAGCTAATTTCATCTTATGTTTCGGACATTGGGAAAATCCACTCAGACCAAGAGGGGCACTGAAAGAGGAAGGACTAGGAAGATGCTCTCAGTGCAGCCTATGGTTTTGTTTTCATAGAATGGTGTAGGTTGGAAGGGACCTTCACGATCATCTAGTTCTAACCCCCTGCCATGGGCCCTCCCACTAGACCACATTGCTCAAAGCCCCTCCAGTCTGGCCCTGAGCACCTCCGGGGATGGGGCAGCCACAGCTTCACTGGGGAACCTGGGCAAGTGTCTCACCACCCTTACAGTAAGGAATTTCTTCCTTATATCTAATCTAAATCTCCCCTTTTCCAGTTTGAAGCCATTACCCCTCATCCTATCACTACATGCCCTCTCCATTTTTCTTGTAGAGCCCCCCCAAAGCCTTCTCCAGGCTGAACTCCCCCAACCTGTCCTCCCAGTAAAGAGGCTCTGAGAACAGGCTGTTTATGAAAGCATGAGCATCTATGAGAAATTATTTAGATAATTTGAAATGGAAAATGGAGCTTCCTTTCCCTTGCTCCTGTTTGAACACAGCCATGAGCATCAGTGCCTAAAAGCTGTCAAGAGGCAGAGGCCATGGCCCTGTTGAGAAACAGATTGCTTAAAGTCAGGCAGCTAAATTTATGCCTTCATGTCCAACTTAGAGCAAGGTGAGCCTCATGCCACAGCAGCTTCCCAGCTCACCAAGAGATGGTCTCAACTCGTAAAAGCTACAGGCTGACAGAGCAATACAAACGTGCTTGCCTGAGGACTGGCCATCCAGGCAGCTGCCACCAGGACCACTGCCAACTTGGAGGAATCCAGCATGGAAACTCATGCCCATTTTCCAACAGGTTCTGGGAATCAACACGGCAGCCATGAGATCTTCTCAGGTATGGGACTTTGTAGGACTTAAAGGTATCTGGTTTTCAGCAATACTAAGTGTCACTTGCATTTCTCAATGTGGGCACACACACTTCATCAGGTGTCAAAATAACCACAAATATCAGAAATCTCAGTAAAATACAGAAAAGAGCTAAATTCCAGTGAAAATTTTCCATCTAAAAATTCTAAGCACGGATAAGCAAGCATTATTTTTAAGAGCATAATGACAAGAACATATCATCTCTAATGTCAGCATCTTGAACAAACTGCAGATTGTGCTACACTAAATTGCTGTCCAGCACAGGTGGCTGTTTTGGGGTGGCTCTAGGACCATGCTGCCTTAGAATTACTTTAGAGAGAAAACAATATGTTGGATGCCCTGACATAAATATTTCAGAAATACACAGTTTTCTAGAATTTTCTTCATTTTAATTCTAAAATTGGTAACTCAGGATAGAGTTATGTCTTTTTTCTTTTTTACTTCTTCATGTATTTAAATGATGTCTTGAATTGGGGTGACTTTGGTCAGCAACAAATAACTTTAATAGGCTTATTACTTTGTTATCAGAGTTTGACACTTTCATAGAGAAGATGATTTATCCCTTTGCCAGGTATTAGAGGAAAGGTGCTAATTCAAGTGAAATTTTGAAGTTTTTTCTTCTGTTTCTAGAATAAAGTAGCGAACGGGGTAAATGTTAACACACTATCAATGGCAGTTAAGAACTATTACACAAGCCTAACGTATTTCTAAGTTAGTTTTTCTGCAACTTCTTATACCATCTTTTCTGTCAACAACCATTTTTGGAATGAAAGGTCCATCCTCTGCAGCTAGTGTCTCACCGGGTATTCAATTGTATTTTGGAACTCAGATTCTGGCTTCCAATTTGCCCACAGTGACAATTCCTTCCCTGTACCCCCAGCTTTGATGTGGCTAGGACACAACGCCTCTGGTGTGGCCACTGGGGCTAGATTTCTGGGAGGAATCATTCAAACAGAGCAATGCTGGTGATCTGGTTGCTCAGAGAACCTGTGGCTGCCCCATCCCTGGAGGGGTTTCAAGTCCAGGCTGGATGGGGCTTTGAGCAACCTGGTCTAGTGGGAGGTGTCCCTGCCCATGGCAGGGGGTGGAACTCAATGATCTTTAAGGTCCCTTCCAATGCAAACCACTCTATGATTCCATGACTTGCTCTTCACACAACTCTAGACCTAGCCCAGGAGGAAACTGCCTCCTCTGAAGTTCACCCTCGTGACTGTCCAAGGAACCTTGAGTAGTGCCACCACAGGTACCAGGTAGCTTTCTGCGGCATAATATAGGAAGCCTATTAAAACCTTTCCTCCATAAACCAGTATTCTAAGGAAAATTTAAGGGATATATCTGACTTCAAAGAATTCTTACTGATTTGGGTCCTGGGTGGGAACTAATTCTCCATTGCTGAAAAGCTTAGGCCAGGCTTAGCACAACTATCTGATGGGAAATGGAGAAGGACACCTCATATTCTGCCCTCGTTCCAGACTCAACCTGGAGAGTTCAAGACAGCAATGGAATTTGCTGGGTAATTTGCTGCCTTGCAAGGTCTGAGAGCACAGGATTTTCTTAACAACTGGAGGACTTCCAGGATCATTCTGTTAACTCAAGCTTTAACTGCCCCAGAGAGAGGGCAGGAGATGCTGCAGTCTTACTCTTGTGTGCATGTTCTCTCAGCACTGATGACACATCACTTAGACTGATGGGGGTATGCATTTTCTGCTATTTTTAGGCTCCCACAAACCAAAAGATGGGATAAACAACACTACCCGAGCTGGATAAAACAAGGTAACACTGAACAGAACAAGTCATATGAGGAAATTGTGTGGGATGTCGATTTCTATTATCTATTTCCTTAATTTAAAATACATGAGAGCATATTCTGTGCGTGAGTGCAGCTGTCACTCACAAAGGTGGCCACTTGAACATACGACCGATGCACTGTAATAGTAACTCCTCTTTCGGCAATCCAGCCAAAGGAGTCAATGGGGAATTTGAGTACCTACTTAAAGCACTAAAAATGGCTAAGTGCCACTGCAGACACACACAACTATTTCACCACACTTTGCGGAAGAAAAGTGGGTGGTATGGAGAAACCAGGCACTGATGACACTGTGTCTAATGTTTTTTTACCCAGGAATATCTTACATATTTGATTCAACTCTCAGTGCTGACAAGTTTTCCCAACTCTTTTCAACTTAAGCCAGAGAACTGGTGAAACTAAAGGTGAAAGGCAGATTACTATTCAGCTATCGCTATGCCAAGTTTTGCCCCAGATGGTGGGGCAAAAGGTGGGGACTGGGGCACCCCACACCAACCCCTACTCTGCGCCCAGCTTCATCAGCTGTGGGGTGACTCTCCTGTGCCGATGCTGCTCTAAGAACACAAAACATTTATTTTCTTACCTCTCCAGCCGCTAAGATGCTATTTTAACAACCAGACTGCAGTTCCTCAATATAAATCAAGAGGCAAGATTAAAACAACATTCTTTTTTTATGCTCCACTCACATTTTGCTGAGCTCTTCCAATCAATCTATGCAGCATCGAGTGTTTGTTTTTATGTTTGGCTGCAATTAAACCTACTGGAAACATGTGGTAAACGTAACGTTCCCACGGGGAATATTACTTTGCAAGCCACTGACTAACCACTAGATAAAACACCTAAATGACACCAGCATCAATTTTTCGCAAAGCAAGACTAAGATGAACGTCTCACAGTAATAATGTTAATTGCACTTGGTGGATAAAATGAGGAGAAAAACACCCAGAGAATTCAGCGAGGGATGCTAAGATATGTAATGCTTAAATAGCTAAACGCAATTAAAAGACTCACTCTTTAGTCATCAGCACATTTGCAGTTCTACCATAGGACACAAACACTGGAGCCAGTGCACTGTGACAAAGGAACAGATTTCTGCTTCGCTCTACAACTGACAATCCTTTATCTGTGGGATGTTTGACATTTTATGTTTGGGATTTTTTTAAATAAACTTGGCAAAACTGGACAATCAGGTGAGTGTAACAATTAGTAGCTATTTCCCAAAGCAATCATTTATCCCGTCAGTTCATATACGATTTTTAGATGTGACCAAGAGAATTTTAATGTCAAAAAACAATTAGGGATCTTTACATGAGGCTAAAGTACACATGTTGGATATTCAGGTACATGTGGTAAAAATTGAATATTCCTTTATTATAAAAATGAGACTGGCTGTCATTCCCCAGAGCAAGTATATAAGGAAATGATAATTTCCCACCCACTGGCACCATCCAGGACAACCTGTCCCCAGTCATCCCCTCACACAAGTCTGTCCACTTTATCTCATCCTTAAATAATGTCTTGTTACTACCTTGCAACATGTACTTCAGCTCATCTGCCTGAATTGCTTGTTGAAATACAAATGTATTCTTTAATTACCATAGTTTCATTATTTTTACAGCTAACTGCAATCAGTTGCTATCAAAATCAATTCTGGCATGCAGCGCGCACAATTATTTCTCAGGAAAATATCCTGACTTTATTACCGTTTTTCATCCGTAACCCAAACAAGGTCACTATAATTTTCTGGGTATTAGGTTGACTGCCATGCATCAGCGTACCCACAGTTCATTCACTAGAGCAAAACAAGCAGGACTTCTCAAGCCCTAGTTTCCCTGTCTATATGCCCACAAACTAGAAAAATAAAATAAGAACAAGTCAACATTTTATTTAGGTTTCTACAATTAAATTAACCTGGTAAGAATAACTTTAAAAATTAGCCCCTTATCTTTATGAAGTCCAGTTATGAATCACACAGATACAAAATATGAAACAGAAACCTGTTGTCAGACTCATGGAATTACCTACAACTGCTCTCAGCAAGATTAGATTACAAATCAATGACAGAGATGCCCAGAGCCAAATTATGGCTGACCCTGAGCGAGTACAAAGATGTGAAGTATGTGCAATACCTTCCTTTTTCCTCTATTCAGTTTCCACATTATATTGTGCATAACCGAACCCATTTAGCTTTCCTAGGCAATTGATTTTTTTCAGTTTCACATTGAGTAAAACGTTCCCTTTCTCCTTAAAAGTTTTGTTTTAATGTGGTTTTTCAATGTTATCACACGATCTACAGCACTTCAGAACAGTATCTCATTTTGAATTAAAAAGCCAAAATGTCCCGTTTTAAAGAACTGCAACACTTTTTTCTTCTAACCAGGCTGAAGCTACTTACTGAGCATCACTCATTCACCTCCAAACTGCAGATCTGCAGGAAAAATGGTTTTGTACCACTTTCTTCCTAATGTTATGGCTAATCACCCAGGAGGTTCCTTTTCCTTATGAAATTTTTAGGTCCCTCAATGAAGTTTAATTTATAAAGGTAGTTTGCAAGAAACCCTATGTTATTAATCAAAGGAGACCAGCTCCTCCACAGAGGGAAGAAACTCAAGTCCACCTAGGTGTGAGTGCTCTGGCTTGTCCAAGGGGATCCAGCAAAGTAGGGGCAAAGCCAGGACTAAATTCTCAGTACATCCTGGACACACTCCCACTCACATGACATGCTTTCCCTGTTGCACTGCTCATTTTTCAAAACCTGATACTCCCAACATGCTGCTGCTTCTGAACAGTCAGGAGGGGTGGCCCAAGGCAAATTCAAATTCAAGCTGATAAAGGCACTCACCATAGTGGCAATGGCTGTCACCAACAGAAGAAGTAATCATAGAATCACAGAATGGTTTAGGTTGGAAGGGACCTTAAAGATCATCCAGTCCCACACACCACCCTGGGCAGAGGGACACCTCATGTTGCTCAAAGCCCCATCCAGCCTGGTCTTGAAACACCTCCAGGGATGGGGCAGCCACAGCTTTTGGGCAACCTGGGCCAGGGTCTCACCACCCTCACCAGAAATAATTTTTCATGATATCTAATGTAAAACTCCCTGCATCCAGTTTAAAACCATTACCCCTTATTCTATCACTACACTCCCTGATCAAGAGTCCCTCCCTCTCTCTCCTGTAACCCCTTTAGGTACTGGAAGGCTGCTATAAGGTCAACTCCAGCTTGGTACATTAAAAAAACCCTCCAAAATGCTCTCAGCTACCAAACATACACTGTTAAAAATATAATCTGTTCAGCCTTAGTGGCAGGTTAGAGGAGAGAACTCCAAGGTTCATGTTTCATCATTTCCAGTGTCATCTGTTCATCTCACCAAATGACTGAGAGCACAGAAGGCAAGCAGTGGAAGCTTTGCAAAATAAATACTCCAACATCTGGTGACAGCTTCTAGGCACTCAGCTAAAAAAGAAATTATTTGTCTTCAAATTGCACATTAAGGTTTGGGAGGGATGAAATTACCATCTTTGTCATCAGATAATGCCATATTGGTAATATGGTAAGATCTAGAAGCCACAATCAGGTTCATAAACAGCACCTGCAATGGGATTGAGACACAGATCCTTCTCTGAACAGACGCATAGCACTGCAAACTGACAAACCATTGTTTCTGCCGTCAATAACTTGACTTACATTGTGGATTGAGACACAAATAGCTACCAACTGTATCTTTTCCCACTGTTCTGGCCATGCATGCTAGAGTTTTATAATTAATGAACCCACTCAACTGGAAGAAATGGATATCTACTCTCAGCTGAAGGAGGAAAGATTTTGTAGTTTCATACAACCTTTCCCTCTTTACATCTTGCCTTTTCTAAGCCTCTCTGGAGCACACATAGTGACAAAGGTGTGATGAGCTAGTAAACCATTTTAAAACATGGACAGACTAGAATAATTTGATTAAAAAAGAAATCTACCTTTTTGGCAAATTAGAGTATCTGATCATTTAATTTGATGAAATTCAGCTCTTTGCAAAGGTTAATTTTTTATTTCTCCATTTCCAGCACCTGGAAATGGTGTTCAATGGATATATCTAAGTGAAAGTTTTCCACCCACTGATTTTTTTCTCCCCCCAAGTTTTATTTTTAAATGACTATTTTACCAAAATCAGGAAGAACTCATGAAATATTTCAGTTCATCAAGCCTTCACCCCAAAAGATGACACAGTGAAAACAGCTGAAAAGTTTTTCTACTCTTAGTGTACATCCAAAGGAAGTGATGGGGCTGATGCAGGACTGAGTGCCCAGCTACCTGTAGGTAAGAAAAACTTGTAGGTACGATGGCACAGAATGAGTACACTGTCATCTCCACAGGGTGGTAGCATCGGGGACTAAAGGAAACCCTGCCTCAGCCATGATGAGTGAATTATGCATCTTATTTCTGTGGTTGTCAACAAGACAGACATAGCTGTGAAATTTAAGCTGTTACAAAAGCTGCCGATATGTACGTACAGGCTATAAACAACTGGCTCCTTTCAGAAGTAAAGAAAGACTGTCATTTTTATTAAGCAGGAACAATCAATAAAACACAAGAAGAGACACTGAGAAAACTTATGTTCCAGCTACTATAGCAACATTTTTTTTTAATCAATAGGGAGAATGCAAAGAATATGCAAAGCAACAACCGACGCAGCTGGAATTACTACTTCACGTGGGACTGTACTTCATGTGCATTGTGACATCCAATCAGTCAGAATTAAATTTTGTGTGCTACCCTCTGTCCCCAGATCTCTCCTTCAGCTAATCTGTCACATCCTTTACAGAAGTGTTACAAATAAGATTTATCAAGATGACAAATGGAGCTTTCCTCCCTACTGTGCACGACACTTGCCGCGCTCGGCGTACAATCGGCAACTCAGCTGCTAAGCAACAAAAAGAAACAGAGGAAGGAAAAAGTCCCACCTCTCCCCGCGCTCCACCTCCCCAAACTCCATCAGAAATGTCCATCTTTTGGCACACCAAGTAGGAACCACCACTGTGATAAAGGGAATCAGTTGCACTACGGATATTCCGAATTCTCACACATAGGGGGAAAAGAAGTTTTGCTTATTTGCCATGTGTCAGGTTAACAACAACCTCTGTGTGGGTCCTACCCTTTTTGAAAAACATGATCTATTCTCCCTTTTTTTTGAGGCCAACTCATAAAATAACTGCTGCCTGGGGCAACGTAATGCCTGCTGTTGCCCTCACCAACACGCTACTCTGACACTTCATACTCTGCCAAGGTGCCTGACACTTATGTTCCTTCAATCGGGAGAACACCCAGACAACGCACATAACACGGAACTCAGCAATCGCATTTCAGAGAGATCCGCTTCTGAATTACTTTAAAACCACTAGTAAATTTATTTCAGATTTCCTCCTCTCCAGTCCTTGTTAGAATTTACTAAGCAGTGCATAGTACACATTCTATTTAATATTAATAGTCTTCTTTGTACTACTTTATTTCCACTAATCCAAGCAGTAAATGTAATTTTCAGCCCTGCCATATATCTTTATAACAAAACCAAACTATGTTTTGCTATTCAGCCAAAACCACTCTTACCACCATGGGAACTGGCAGGGGAGAGGTTTGAAATCTGCCATGGTTTGTACCTGTAGGTCTAAAACTGCCCACAGCAACAGGCTGCCATGTTACAGATTTCAATTTTATAATCAAAATAACTTTAGCTCCATCACAATGTCTGTGACAGTCAAGTGAAAAACTTGTAGCTGAATTTACGAGCAAGTCATAGCAAGGAAACCAGTTTCTATAAGCTCATGGATCCAAGTTTCTTCATTGCACTTGGTCTTCGCTTCTAGAAAATAAGGAACAATGCAGTTCATTTATTCTGTTTCTGTTACATTTAAATAAATTGAATAAACTCCATCTTCTTCATTATCTTATATACAAGAACCTATGATGTATACTTACTCTTATTTTCTCAGTTCAGCTTTCATTTATGTTGCATTATATAGCAGACTTACCACAATACTTATCACAGGTTACAGAATTAACTCCAGTAGAGCAAAATAGATGGCTCTGTCTACAAATGTTGTTATGGATGGGATAATTTAGTGGAACAATGGCTTAGAGACACATTTAAGAACCTGAATATTGCCTAAAGAGCTACATGAGTAGCTTTACGTGATGGTTCTTAGCTGGCTCCTAACAACTGAAGCATTTATCCCTCATTTCAAATGCCAAACAGCCCAACCCATTCTTCCTTTAGCTCTGATCCTTGTAGCACCCAAGTGCCTCCTAGTCTTTGATATACATATCTTTGCAAGATTCCTTTTAAGCAATTTTGTGTGTGGAGATACGTATGTGGAAGGCATCTGTTATCCCACACAGCTCTCCAAACAGCCACCTTGCCTGACTCTGATTGCTGTCACTAAGCAGCAGCAAGGCTGCCATACCCAAGGTACGTACTATTACCTCTGAGCTACACTATGATGAAGAGTCTTGGGAAGCTCTGCAGACAGGAAGGTCTACTGAACAGGAGAGAAATACAAAGTTCAGTCCATAGATCATAGACTCTTGAAAACAGTGATACAACACTGTAATCACATTTAAAATAACCAGGACTTTAATTTTTCAAGCACAGCCTTATTTACCTACAATGGGACAACATATATAATATCTAACAATGCATATAATATCTAACAACTGAGTATCAGAAAATACTCTACAATACTTACCACTGTTAAGAGTAACAGGAAAATAAAGGAATTACCATACCAGGTAGAAACAGAGATTGACCTACCTCAGATACTACAAAGGAAAGTATATTCACTCCACAGTAATGATTCCTTGTCTTCTCTCTCCTGCCAACTCTGTTTGATACTATGAGAGTTGTTTAAATCCTAAAACATCTGAATATGAATTCCTGCCAAAACCTAGTTGCAATTAATCTACAACTGGATATTTTGATCACTGGCACTTCCATGGAGACACAAGGATACCAGAAGTCCAAGCACACCACGTGCCAGCTATGTCCATGTAAACTCCATTTGCTAGAGGACCCAGTTCAAATTTATTTTTTTTAACTAATGGAAAAAGCTATAACTTTCCATAAAAGTTCAGCAAACCAATACCCAGCCCCAAAATGAGCAGTCTTAAACAGCCTTGGCCAACATAGTACCAGTCTGAGGGAAACTAAATTCACATCTCAATCACCAGCTTTAACTACAGACACATACATTTTTCAATGGTGAGAAATACAGTGACGGTCACTCAGATTAACACCCTCCCACATCTGAAGTCTCCAAGCAGCCATTGTTTGTCAGGGCCAAAGCCAGTTGCAGCTGAGGGACTATGAGGGAATGTCTACACTCTGTTAACTTCAGGCTCAAAGCCAACTTACAGATGAAATTTGGACCATTTGCACATTCCTGGCACTCTCCGCCTGCATCTCTGGGAGACCTGGTCACAGTCAGCATCTTGAGAGAAACCCAAGGTACCACCTCTGCCCTCTGAACTGGTCAATATGGATGGACAGACCTGAACAGGATACGGCCTAACCACACAGCATGTACTACACATTGAGCTCTTCCTTACCTCAACCTGAGTGTTCTGAGCTACAGCCAAATTAGCAACCACCATAGCAGGCAGAAAGAAATCATGAGGCCCAAGGTACTCAACCATTTTTGGTTGAACTCTTCGGTTCATCTGAAGTCTCAACTTTGCTGTTTCAATAGACACTGGATCAAAATGCTCCTAGGGCCACCTGGTTTGACTTTGCTGCATGGTCTGCATCAGCACGTAGCTAGATAGTTTCCTTATTGAAATTTCTACATATTAAAAGTGCCAGAAAGGTACCTTTGAGTCATGTTGATAAATCCTTGTTTAATAGCTGTCAAGGGAACACGACAGATTAGCCAGAGGGGGGATCTCTGGGCACCCAGCACTCACAGGCGTATCATGTACGGTAAAATGCAGATGTAAGGAATGATCACATCACAGTGCCAGACAGCATCATGTCTGCCAATAACATATGGATATCAACCTGCATAAGAAAAATGGCATCTTAAACCTCAAAGGTTGGGCTACTAGAAGTCCAGAATAGTTTTTAAGCAAGTATCTATGGACAGTATCTGGACAGCTTTTCCTCCTGTCTCATTTAGCGGTCATGGTCTTGCATACAAAATGACTGAGTCCAGATGTAAAATTTGCAGATAAAATCTTAACAAACAGTAGAAAAAAACCCAGTGGGAACATGCCACAAGCCTCTGATGTATAGCAAGCTTAATCTTCCTGAATAATTGTTCTTTTTCCCATACCACACTACTGTACTTTTCTCTATCTTAATTTATTTTAATAAAACATACGTTTGTTTGGAAACAGCATATATTATTGAGCTGCTCCTGGTTTAGAAAATAGAATCATTAACATGATATAGCACACAAGTGCATCTCTAGTTCATGTTATTTTCTGCTTTGTCAGTTTGACTCAGTCTGTTTTAAATTGCACAAGCTATTTTTAATGACCTGTTTGCAATTCAAATCTTCATTCTGTAAGTATAACTGAAAAGATAACAGTTCATTTTTAGCCTTGCACTCAAATCTGTTGAAGGAAACTTTAGTAATTGTTGAATATTCTGTCATTTAAACCACCTTTTTGATGGTATTAATTTTAAAACAAAATTTTCTTAAAGAAGTTAGAACTATGAAATGAAGAAAAACATGAGCCTTGATTTGCAGCCTGAAGGCAGATTCCAAGACCAGTGAGACTGATGCTTCATGACAATAAGTTTGAATTGGAAATTGGTGAGTGGAGACATTTATCTCAAGATTGTTGCGTCAGAGTAATAACAGCACTGAACCTCCATGGCTGAAGTTCCGAGGTTAGACCCTGAAATCCACACCTTGATGAGCCTCTTCTAGATTTTTCCAGCTTCCTCTTTTCTCTCCCTTGTCCACATCACACACCAGAGGAATACTTTAGCTATGTTTTGGAAAAATCTCTGTTTTCACTTACATCTCTTGGACTACCATAAAGTTGCGTGAAAGCAGAAGAAAATCAGCTGCCTCCTCACCCATGTTACTGTTCCTTTGGCTGGAGCCTTGGATCAAGTTATGAATCGCAGCACATTCTGTCCTAATTTAAAGTGATAACTGTAAAAGATATTTGTAACGTATATAAAATTGCCTTGGGTAATAATGATTTTCCTGACTGTGCATAATGCAGCGTTGGAATAATTACTGCATGATTGGTGCTGCAGGGCCAAAGAAGAGCTGGTGCCGGGGAACAGTGCTGAACAAGGCTCAAAAAGAGCTTGCAGGAAAGGGAACTGCCACAGACACATCGCACAATCTGACACACTGTTCTTGCCCATTACTCTCCAGTTACAGTGATTACCTTCCGTGGACTGTGGAAATCGGGGGTGCCTTGGTGTCATTACAAAGTCAATATGCAGGTTAATCTCCAGGTTTACTGATGGGCTTTTGTGGCAGACTCCAGGATTTTGATTTATGAGACTGTACCAATAATTACAATTACTGAATCTCGTTAAGGCCACACAACTCAACATCTCTGTTTTCTGTATTGTTTCTGCTGAACTGGCAGTGATCAAGAATGTTGCAGAAAGCATGGGATAGTGTTTGGGAAGGGTATTCATGCTGGTGAGATAGGAAGCACGACAATTTTTCAAAGCATTGGGCAGTGAACTGGAGTTTGGATGCCAAAGAGAATAGGTGGTGCTGAGCCACTCTCAGTGTTATCAGCAGACCAAATCACAAAGCCCATAATCCTTCAGTACATGGTTTGACCTCCTCTGTTTCTTTTGACCACTGCTTAGTCTTAATAAGAGATTCTAACAGATGAGATCAAATCTATTGCCATATAATCTTCCATCAAAATGGCTTCACGGTTCTATATTCAAAACATGAAAACACACAACAAGGCTTAGTAATTATAGGACGATGTTAAACTCATTCTGGGTTACTCTGGTTTACAAGATCACATGAAAAAAAAATAAAAATTGAAAATCGCCCAAGTACAGCAGCAAGCTCCTACACTCTCCAGATTCCCAAGGTACCTGTGGATGGAGAATGCTTTCATGTCAAGACTCTCATTAGATATGCACATGGCTTTATAGAAATAAAGTTTGCCTTTGAATTCTGAAGCCATAAAAATATCATTAGCAGAAAAAGAGGGTATAAGCAAACCTGTTAGGCATTCATGTATTCAAACTGATGTGTGCACTGAGAGCCACATGAACCAATGAAGATGCCACGCCCAGCCCATGGCACTGTCAGGGAGGCCCAAGCTTTATGTCACAGCTCACTGGCACTTACATTATACCCATTTCACAGATGTGCCTTAAGCCATCACGTTGCCACAGACACATCGCACAATCTGACACACTGTTCTTGCCCATTACTCCAATGGGTCGTGGAGAGCAAGTCTACCAGTAATGGTCCTTCCTTCAGACTGAAGTGTCAGAGAACCACCAGACCATTTTCCCCATAGTGACGTGCAAGTGGCTTTACAGTCCAGTCCCAGCTCCCACACTTAAACGAGTTTCCACGTTTCAGTGTTGACAGTTGGCGTATCTAAGGAGTTATGAGAGGACTATTCTAGAGGGGAAGAGAACAGTCGCTGAAACTATTGACTTTTAATCAATGTTCATTCTTGAATTACTTGCCTTTCTAATTAAATCACTGTAAGGTTGGAATGCTGGAGCATCCATAGAGGTTAGTTCATTGCTCCTATGTGTCTTTTACCTCTAATATTTTATCTTTAAAGGTAAGTTGGACATCTTCAGAACACTTGTTCAACTTCAGAATGTAACGCAAAATTTTTAGTGGGTGTATGTTGCAGGAAGATGTAGAGAATAATTACTGGACCAACCTCACACACAGTTAAGAAGTCTCTTTCTAACACATTGCAACAAGGGTTATTGATCTCCTACTAGCAGCCTGAGAATAGACAGAAAATCATGTGTTTTCACTGACTCTCACGTAGATTTATTATTTGGCAGAAAAGGGAGTATCTACTTAGGTTGCCATGTTTTGGGGTGGGAATGAAATAGCTTTTGTTATATGAGACAACACGAAACCATGAAGAGATATTACCATAATCCAATTACAGTAACAATGTACAACATCACTCCATTTTGCTCTACTGTCTAGCTTAGTAAATAGTCAGTCTTAACCAAAAGCACATACTCTTTACTGATCTCGGTTATGGAGCTGGCACTGCAACCTCTGGTAACCTTTCAAGAATGGTTAAACAGTGGATAAGTATGAGATCCAGGCTATTTGTTTCAGCCACAAGGAAACACAGAACCAAATGGCATCAGGAAAGGAGTCAGAAGTCTTACCAGGTGGAAGGAAATACTGAAAAAAAAGGGGGCATTTATGGCATTCTTTAGGTATGAAGTGAGTAACAACTTTAAGGAGAAGCAGTAGCTTTCATTATGAGTTAAAAACATTGCCTTTTCTGACAAACCACATCTGACTTCTTTTTCATTATGGTTACAACAGCACTAGTATTATGCTACAAACGTATTAGAAAACCTAAATTGGATAAAGTCATCACAGCAATACATTCTAAAAAGAATGAAGAAAAGCAAAGAAAAAGAAAAGGGAAAGGAAAAAAGGAAAAGGAAAAACACTGAAGGCCAAAATGTATAACATTTAAGTGAGGAGGGTAAAGGAACTTTTTCCAAAAGCAAGGCTCCCACAAGTTCACCATAGTGTAGACTATATTGTCCTCTCTTCTGAGCCTTGTACCTCCGTTCCTTCCATCATCCTGCTCTACAATTCAGCCCAGTCAGACATTGCTGTAAAGGTGATTTGCTTTCACAATGGCAAAGAGTTAAGTTCTCAGGAGAGCTCTGCTCCACAGCAGCGGTTTCCCCCTTTGACCTCCCAGGGATCTCTCCAGAGGTTTCCCTTGTCAGTTTCCCCAGTTTTGCCCCAAATTTCGTGAACACACAAACCTCAAATTACATGAATCAAAATTTCCATCTGGCAGTGGTGGAAAAAAAATCTATGCATCTTGTGCCAATGGGCTACAAAATTACAAATGCCCTGCTTCTCTCAAAACCAGGAGTTGGGTTTTCTGCAGAGATTTCTGACCCTTAAGGACCACTTCTGTCCCTTTGGAACCCGCTCTCTGCCTTTCTCATTGGTGAGTGCTAACCACAGAGTGTGAAGTCCTCAGCAGCAGCAGCAGTTCGATAGTCCATTTCCTCTCCCTGCCTTTCCTGCTGAATTGGCAATTTTTCTCCAGTAACTTCTCATTTTTCCCCCGAGTCAGCTCGCTGCAGCATTTAGCTCAGCACTCATTTACTATGGAGTTCTTTACTCCTAGGCTTATTATCTGCTATTTATCAGCATTGAGCTGTGCTGCCCTATTACAACTCAGGTACTCAAAATTAATCCTCCTCATGTATCAGATTAAATTGTTTCTCATTATCTGCTTGACTCTCAATTCAGTACCATTTGTAAAACTAAAACCTACTTTTCCATATCATTAATCAAGAAATTTTTTTGGTGACAAAAAGCTATTGTGTCCCAATCTGAATGATCTAGCAGTTGAAGTACTACTTCTCCTGCTAGCCAAACTTGAATGTTTCCATATTTTTCTTTTCCCTTCCTCCTGAATTCCTACTCTGTAATCAGCCTTTTGAAATGTTAAATTAATTGATTTAATGCATATTTCTCTCACCTCTACTGTCTCTGTATTCTCAGGGATCAATATTTCACATGATCGGATTGATCATAGCATGTGCAGCTGCTCTAGGAGCCTTGATAAAACAATTTCCTGTTGCTTTTCTAAAATGGATTTACAAGGCAATTTCCTTACGTGCTTACTAGTTGTATTAGCCTTCCTCCAGCCTTATAAGTTTGGTTATGCCAATTTCTTGAACTTTATTGTGTTCTGGATTGGGGAGGTATGGGGTTTCAAATATGTGTAATTTTAAAATGAATTGTGAATCACCTTACAATTTACCAATGTTTGAACTCTACTTGGAAACAAAGACAGTAATAGCCCTTTAGTAAATATGTGCATCCCCCTGCTTTATCAAACTGCCTTTAATCAAACTAGCTATTCCTAATTCACCACACTATTAAATCTGAAACAGGTGGCCTCTGTCCCTGACCCTCTCCACCATCTCATCGTACAAATCCCTGACTTGAATGTGATTTGGTTGCTTTGGAGATCTCTCTTGAGGCAAGAAGAGCAATGCAAAGATTAAGCCTTCTTCATGTGCCAGAGATGCAATGATAGGACAGTACCAGAACAGCATGCTTGGAGGAGATAAGAAATGCCTCTTGTGGGTAAATGAACATGAGATTTTGAGGGCCACAGTATTCTGATAACGTTCCCTGTACAGACAGTGGTCTGTAATCATAGACAGTATGATTATTACCATGGAGACAGAATAATTATAGTATCATAGAATGGTTAGGGTTGGAAGGGACCCTAAAGATCATCTAGTTCCAACCCCTTGCCATGGGCAGGGACACCTTCCATTAGACCAGGTTGCTCAAAGCTCCGTCCAACATGGCCTTGAACATTCCCAGGGATGGGGGAGCCACAGCTTCTCTGGGCAACCTGGGACAGTGTCTCTTTGCCCCCATGGTGAAAAATTTCTTCCTAATATCTAATCTAAATCTCCCCTCTTTCAGTTTTAAAATTTTCAAATTATAAGATAGATAAGATCCAAATTGGAGAAGCCCTTAGGGAAAGCCTGCTGACACTTTTGCTCTCTGACTCCAGAACTTATAGGAACATTGTCAGTGTGTCAATTTTATACTCACGATGCTCATTCCCTCCACTCCCTTTTTAAAATGGAGGAGAAGGGAAGAGGAGAAATAAAAATATGCCACATACTTGAAAATTAATTTAAGAATGACTTCATTCCAGAAAAGAACAGCCTTGGTTTATTCAGTCCCTCGGTTATCAAAAAGCACTTCAGCCCTGACTGAAGGGCAGGTCTGTCTCTTGCTCTCAATGCCTCACAGTGGGAAGACTCTCACAGACACCCTTTGAGCATTTCCTAGCACATCACTTCCGCCCGCAGACCTCTGCAGACAAATGCAGGGGTTTGAAATCCCCTGATGACAATTTTCCAAATTTAGGTTCATGAATTAGCTGGAAATAATTCTCTACTGGGTCCCAAATGCTTTTGGAGTAAATGACATTAAAAAACCCACCACAAACCTAGATGACTCCTCAGGAGACCTCTCCAAGGACACAGACAGAGCTGGCCCAAAAGCTTCACGCCCTCCCTGGGCGTTGGGAAGCCACAAGTGTGTTGTCCCCCTCCCCCATCCCTTCCTTCCCTGAGTGATGCTGGCACACACTGTCCTTGGACAGATGCTCTACAGCTGTGGCAAACACAGTTGGGGAACTTCCCCTCTACATGACTCCATACAACCCAATTTTCCATTAACATATCACACTATTCTATGTGCAATTATGAAAATCTTCATGCCTTTCTTTAAATATACTAAAACCCAGTCTGTCTAGAAAATGCACAAGATAAAGGAAATCTTACAGTAAGTGAAGATGATTGCAGTAATGATTTTTCAGAGTAATTTTTCTCTTTTGGGAGGAAAACAGACCACCAAGAATATGTCGCATCTTGAAGATGAGATTACATTAGAGAGATCTATTTGAGTCAAACAAAGTGCTGGGCTCAATACCATAGTTTGGAAGAGATGCTGTGGCCTCCATTATTCAGATAGTCTAATGTCACTTCTGCATCGAGTCATGGCAGCCCACTTGCAATTCAGAAAAACCTAACCCTCTCAGGATCAAAAACCAGTAGGGAACTTACTACTGCACTCTGTGGGTGAGGTTATTCCCATACTTCCTGCTGTAATACTCTTCGATGCAGAATGCTGCTCAGTTCATATACAATTCACGCCCAGAGAGATCTTGTCTCCTTGTTGAATTCCCATCTCCTATTGCCTAATAGGAGAAATGAACTTACAGAACTTGACACCATTCAGCACTTTCTACGCCTAGTCACAACACCTCTGCATTAATTGTCCTAATCAAGGGATTTTACCACAAAGAACAATTTGACTTACTGCACAGAATACATAATCTGGTCTCTGCATTGACATTTTCCTTCATTCACTATGAGAAAGAAGAATATACTCCTGGCTCTCCCATTATTCAACACTAATAGACTTAATTATAGTATAGAGGTTACAGAAAAAATCTCGACTGTCTTAAGCCATTTCACATATTTGTTAATTATTAAGAAAGCACACAATCCAATTACACCTGACTTTTATTTGCCCTTAGTGCAAAAGGAACTAAAAGGTGATGTAGCGTTCTAAAAAGAATAATTAAGGTCATTGCAAGGCTCCTTCCAACCATCAAAATGTGTGAATGACCTAGTACAAGGAAGAACCAAGTCTATTACTTTAATGAAATCACATCCATAAGTGGAAATACACTGTCCTGGGACAACAGCAACTAATGTCACCAGGTAGCTTACCCAGTCAATAATCCTTGAATCTTTTAAATCTGAAGCTATGCCAGTCAAGTCAGCAAGAATAACAGGCTCTTCTCTATGAAGAAGGTGTTTGCTAGTGTTTCGGCTTGCTATCCTTTGAATTCCAGTCCATGAACCCAACAATCAAGGAGGAGATACAATCACTGCTAAACACAGGAATTACACTGATTTTTTGATAGTACTGTCTTTAATTTTCCTCCACACTTTAATTTCCTATCCATTCCTTTGCTTACCATTTGTACTTAGTAATTGTATTTTTCATTTGTACTCTTCTCTCTGCCAAATGCTGTCAAAATGAACACGCTCAATTGAGATATGAGCAGAAGAGGCTTTAGAGTATGCATTTGCTTATATGAAATATAACTTGAACTCACTGAGTGGATACGCATATGGAAATGTAAAATTTGGCCATCCTTTCTTTACCTATGAGATGATTACTTGTTAGCAGTGAAAGAGACCAAAAGATTCCACTGATTTTCCTGTTTTTCTCTCCAGGGGGGAAATTTTTTAAGAAAAAAAGGGGATTTTTTTTTTTCCAGTGAAAGTACTTTTTATTCCAAGGAAAGACACATCTTTAGGTAAACAGGAATAAAAAAAGTAGACCTTTGTATCAACTATTAACATAATGCGTGGCTTTTAAAAATTACATAGATGGAGTTGTGCTATGCAGGAGGAGCATGAAAAAGAAACCGATCAATTCAGCCTAGACTGAAGGTAATATATGTATTACACTTCACTTCTCATTCACTGAGATGGAGAGACAACCCAGGATTCCGATTTAATATGCAAAGCCCTGACTCATGCCCAAATGACACCTTCCCCTAATATTCCAATAGTTTTCTCTATCATGTTGGAAAAACTCTCACATCTTCTACTAGTTCAATCAGTCTTGTTGGAAAAGACAGGTACTTTTAAGATACATTGACATATAAGTCTTCAGAGCAATCTTTAAGAGAGAGAGAAAAGTTTAGAACAACTTTGAAAGAAGACTAGGATAATTTCTCAACATGGCCTCCAGTCTTGTTATTACAGAAAATGGAGGATGAGACGGTTTGTGGCAAGGAACCTCTATAAGCCATGAAAGAAGTCCACATGGGAAGACTCCAGCAAACACTACTGCAGTGCTCAGGAGGGAAAGAGAGAGAGAGAAAAAGAAAAAAAAAAAGTAAAAAAAAAGTAGAAAGTACCTTCTTGGCTTAATTTTGTCCACGAATGGAAGTAATCAATTTTTGCAATACAAAGTTGATAGTGAAATATGAGCCTTTGTAACTACACATTTGCACAGGCACAACCATTTTTTTTTTTTTGGTGAACTGTATTTCCTTTTTAATAAAAACCTTTTTTGAAAGCACGTCCCTCCTAAGGCTTCAGGGTTCATGTTACAGACACACTTAAAAGCTGCAGAAGACGTAGTTCCCAGACAAAATCTCTGTTTTGTGCATATGGATTTCTTCTTGTTCCTCCCACCTCCCTTCTCATTTGTTTTTTAATAGACTGCTGAGAGGAAGAGCTATTAGGAGTAGCTGAAGCAGGCAAACCCATTATCACTTGTTCTCTACAGGACCTTCATTGCAGCTAAGCTTAATGGAGTGGCAGAGGATTCCTAGAACATTTGGCAGCACCACGTATAAAATCAACCTTGAGTATTTAGTCTCTCAAGAAGTTAGAAGAATCCATTAGGAGCCAGGTTCTCGGCCAATACTCACTCCACTCCTGCAATCCCTCCCCTTCACAGCTTCAAGATCCATTGACTTCAAATGGGGCAATGCCAATTTAACAAGTTATATTACACAAGAAATAACAAGTCTTGTTATTACAATGACGGGGAAATCAGGCATCAACTCTCCCATACTCTGCAACATTGTCACCACTAGACTTTTAAAGACCATAAAGAAGTTCTAAACTATTTGTGAATTTGCTCAGACTACCGACTGCAAGAACCAATCTGCTTTGATCCTTCCCTGGAGTCCCATCCTAAATCAAAGAAGTACAACTGAACCTTTTAACTAAAATTTTCTTTCTGCCCAACCTATAGCAAGAGAAGTCTCCTGAGAACTCCAGTGGGTGAGTTTAGATTTGTGTGGTTTTCCTTATAAACCTTGACTTAAAGATTATTAAAAAACCCCATTCCTACAGATTTGTGTCCTTAAAGGTATTCATCACAGAAATCAACTCCAGGGGACTGAAAAGCTGACAATATTCTACGGGGTGCTCCTTCCCACCCCAAGCTCCTTCTGCCTCCCATCCAGAATCTTTTCTCTTATGACTAAACAGAGAGAAGATGGACTTCTTAGAACAACAATAAATTGAGCTCAGAGGGAGACAGAATGACTCACGAAACACAGGCTATACAGAAAGATTGCTAGAAATAAAAGAAGGAAGGAAGGTAGAGAACTTGGCACCCAAGGAAGAAATGGCTCCTGTTAAGAGAGGGAAGCTAAATATAGAACTCCTCTGCAACACCGAGTTAAGTCACTGGTGCCTTTCAAAGGTAGGAGATGAAATCTGTGAGGATGTATTACAGAACTCAGACAATAAGTTGACCTGAAGCCAACTACCGCTCTCACCGCATCCATCCCAGGATGACTGAATTCCAATTTTACCCATAAATAAGAGCCTGGCCAAGCACTTACAAAGAAAAATGTCGGCAAGCATCCATCTCAACTTCATTCTGTTGGAAATGAGACGACTTTAAAAGTTGGCAATAAAACTCCTAAGAAAAAAAACCTGGCAGGAGTGCTGATTGTTGTGCTTTTTTTTTTTTTTAATATGTCCTTTTGAGACAGGTTTTTAAAGGCACCTTTTCAGTTCCATTGAGGCAATACATATCCTGCTATAGGGGAGATTATATCAAGAACAAATTGTTGCAGTGCTGCCCTGTGATTTTCCTCAGTTATTCTCTTGGATAAACTATGAACATGTTTTCATTTGCATGTGCAAATTAAAGAGTTTGCCCATAAAGACACCTGATCAGATATAGATTGGCAGCAGTCTACAGGTGTTGATGTATTTCATTAAATATAAATATGTTGAGGATATGGACAACTACTTGTGTGGCTAGAATCCACTGTTTAGAATATTAAATCATTTAATGCATGTAAGGGTACATACAGAGCTGTGAACGCGAAGTTAAAGAAGAAGCTGCTGTGCTTTGTGCATCTGGCTGGTTGGTTCACGGGATCAGATCTTCACAGGATGAAGCAGAGCAACCCAAGAAGAACAGACTGTTTCTCAGGTGATGTTGTCATAACACAAATGATGTTACTCGAAACAAAGTTGTAGCTAACTAATCTGTTTTTCCTTTAAGATCTCTGTCCTCTCCTGGTCATTTTTTTTTGCTTTTAGGTTACCATCCAGAAGGTGCTTCCAACTCCTCTCTAATGCAGTAGCCTTCTAACTCTCTTGGAGCTCAGGGATCCCTTTCTTTTTCAATTTTGGATCTCACCTGTAGCCAACAAGTTCATCTAAAAGCACTCTGATCACCTGTCCATACCACCAGCTTTTTAACCACTCTCCTAGCAGACTTTTCTTCCCCATCATCGGCCTCACCTTCTCCATATCAATCTCTCCTCCTCAGCACCATGATGCCTTATGGTTCAAAACCTGTCTGCTCCTCCTTACTGCTCTTTATACCCATTCTCCTATCATTGTTTGCCACCCTACTCTACCCAACTTTCTTCTTGATGATTAGTCCACACTTAATTGCAACTTGTGCCCAAATTAAAAATAATAGGAATGGGGAATAGAAGTAGTCTTCAGCAAATAAAAAATATATTTATCTTCAAAAGTGTCTTCAGTGGACATGACCTGTCAACTCATCACAGTTCTCAGGGCTTCCAGCTTGCACAAGTTGAGCATCTGCTGCCATTATGTCCTAAAGATGTTCTGCTGTATTCCGAATCTGAAAGAAATATCATTTACACATAAAACAGATACCCTTAGGAAAGCATGCACCTTAGTGTGCCAAAGAACAAGCAGCCAAGAGAAACTTCTGCAAGAGATACCGCCATCCTTTAACACCCTACTAATTTTGATTAGAAGGTCATTACTCCTAAAAAGGAGGAGCCCATGCTAATTTAGGAACCTTTTGGTGATTTGCTTTGTCTTCCTCAAAGGCTAATCACTATGCCTTGGTAGCTCGTTCAGCAACCCAGCAACAAATGATTTTAAATAACCTCCTCTTCTGTTATATGGAAAGAAACTATCAAGAGGCAAAGGCATTTTTTAAGCAGAGCATCCATGTGAATTTTAGAGAATACGTAACTTCCACTTGAGCAGCAATTGCATATTATAAAGGATATGTTCTTCAGCACCAGCAGGAAACCTCGTTTTGCCTCAGAACTTCCTTCAGCTTTGAAATAACTAGCGCTTTATTTTTTTAAATATCCAGAATTATATCAAACTGACTGTACATTTCATGGCACTTATTATTAAATGCACTACATGAAATTCTTTTCTGTTAAAACAGTAATTTCCTAAACATGTTCCTTTTTTATTAGTACAAAAGGAGCAAAATTTCTCACAATTTTTACATTTATCTAATTTAATATCCAAGTGATTTAAGAAACTGCTTACTAGCATTTGGCAGCTCAAGACTCATTCAAATTTTTGCTTACTACTGTTCTGACAGTGTATTTACTCAAATTTATCACAAAAAGGCCAGCTGTATGAACTCGACCGGGTTCACGCTGATAGTTAATCATTAGAAGGGATCATCCTATGTGAAGTTTAAATATTTTCTACTACCAATATTTGAGAGACACCAGCAACAGCCACTTGTCTGAAATGAGAGAATGATGATACTCACCAGAGGTATGAGCAAGAAGACAGCAAAATTCACATTTTCAACTATTGATTCGAACAAGTGGGAGGTCCAGAGAGAAAGAAACAGCAGGCACCAATTAAGCAAAGGTGCACAGATGTAATAAACTACATTTTTAACAGCTCTCGCAATTGTCATATTTGGCATCTCCTGTTGCAGAAATGAAAAACTGTATGACTGTGTAGAGGAAATGCAGGGTTAGAGATCAGACTGAGAGTCACCCCAAATGTGGTTTATGCTCTAAATACCTTTTTCAAAAGGCAGAAAACTCAGCATTGCATTCGCTGCAGTCCCAGACCCTTTTCCTGCAGGTGGTCTTCCATGGCAGACTCTTCTTCTGCAGCCCCAGCAGTCTTCACAACATTGAAGTCAAAGCTGGTAAAGCTTCCAACCCAATGATGTTCCTGAGGTCAGGCAGGAGATATGAGTGACAAGACTCCTCTTCCTGAACTCACTAGCCCACAATTTACTGGTGTCAGAGCCCTCCATGCCCTCAGAACTCTCCTGAGAGTTGATTGATGCATCTTCAGTGGGTGCTAAAGTACCAGCTTGCTGGATGGGTAATTTCTACTGATTCAGGGATATAGAAACTTTTTTTCAAAGGAAACCACTTAGTTTCATCCTCTAAGGATGTGAGGCTGTAGTTCAATCTAAGCCTCTAACATTTTCACGAAGGCTGCAAGGATCACAGCTGGGCAATAAAATGTGCCTCTTCCACAAGATACAAGAAAAGAAGTGCCGAGACAGGTATATTTTAACAAAAAGAAAAAACAAGCGCAAGGAGGAAGATTAATCTGCTATTTAGAGAATATTTGTTAAGAAACCCAAACCTCAATCAGAGCAATTAAGAGGAAGCAGGGCTGTGCCATTTCATATGTCTTCTGCCCCAGGATTCAGCAAAACAATTAGGATCCTCAAATATTTGTATAACATTGCACTCAGTCACTACTCTGTACACCAACACTCTTCTGACTGCTCTATGCCAAGGGCCACAAAAACCAAATGAAAATCTGGCTGAATGATGCTGGCACAAATCTGAATGAGTGGTGTATGAAGTTTTTATTCTGTTGTGAGTTAAATTTGACCAGATAGTGTAGGACAGTGAGAACTAACATGGCTACACCGATAACCTTTCTAGAAGGGACTGTTGTGTCATGTCAAAATGTCAAGTGTGAAAGACAGCTGGTGCCTAAAGACTTTGTGTGCAGTAAGCTGTATATATTCTTCATTTTTTTCCTTGCTAAATCAACATGCAAGGATTCAGTGCCCTTGGAAACTGTGGCAGACAGTTTCAGATCAGGAATATCCAAGATGCCAGAATAAGGATTTCTCCTTGTTTTCAAATTGCTCCATCATTTTCTTCACAGCAGGAGTTCAAGGAACATTACGTCTCTTCAAGAGGATGTACAGCCACGTGCTGCACGCAACTCTGCAGGTCAGAACCTTTGCAGGTGTATGGCCCTTTTAACCTGTACGGTTTAACCCACCTCTTCCGTAATCTCAGTCTTTTAGAAAAAAAATAAATATGTCTGCTTAGTGTTTTCAAACACATGGTAGAAAGAAATATGTAGACACACTGGGATCAATACCCAGCCATCTCCTGCTCAGTGTTCCTGAACACCACTGCTGCACAGTACACTTTTCTGTCCTGAAGGACAAGACCTGACTTAAAAGATGTGCAAATATTTTGTACTATCCTACAGAAGCTAGGGTTTTGGGTTTTGTTTTTTTTTTTTTTTTTTAAGGATATAGGCAACATCAAACAATTCACACACAGCATGAAAACTCTGTAGATGGGTATCAGTTGCCAAAAAAAACTGAATATGAAACAGTTTGAGCACTGGCTTTTTCCCAAACACCCAGATACTACTAAAAAAGCATTCAATAATTTTACGTAACTGCTCTAGGAAAACTCTGGCCTTTTGCTATCTCTGTTGTGCTCACTGATGTCTGGGTAAAGCTTCTTCTATTTCTTTAGCTTTTGCAGGTCAGAACACTTAAAAAAGAATGAAAAACAGAGGCAAAAGTACTACCACCAAAAGTTAACTACTTGCATGATCATAAAAGATCCCTAACCCACATTACTGCATGGTGTACTCACCACATATTTGAAATAAAATATGCTGCTGTGCAAATTCTTCAGCGTTGCTCTGAAAGCATCCATGGCTCTGCCAGAGCAGTACCCAGAATAAGGAGACGCATGAGAGAAAAACACTGAGTTGAAGAAGCACATGGAGACCAGTCTGAGATTGAAGCAAGACTGAGGTCCTCTTCTTTTCCACATAACCCTAGAGGTCTATTAGACTTTCTGATGAACGTTGACCACTTTCAAGCATTCAAAGATATCATAGTTGCTGAAACAGCTGATGGAACAAAGAGCAGAAACCCCCAAGTTATATATGGGCTGAGCTAACCCTAGAACCAGAAAACATCGACATACTGCAACATAATACTGTGAGTTACTCAAGTTAATTACCTCTGAGATTACCAACACCAGAGCACGGTGCCACACTGGGCTGCCCAGATGTGGGACAGCAGCTCAGGGATCTCCACAGTATGCTCTGCTGTACCATGTAGACATGCCTAAATACTTTTGTATGTGATTAGTGATTACCTTGGGAAAGGAACCACCTTTCCAGCAATGGCTAAAAAGTTGAACAAACAAGTGCAGGGAGAACATCGGTCTCCTGATGCTGGGGAGGAATAACCCCCTATACCAGTACATGTTGGGGGCTGACTTACATGAAACCAGCTCTGTGGAAAAAGACCTGGGAGTCCTGGCGGACAACAGGATGACCGCGAGCCAGCAATGTGCCCTGGTGGCCAAGAAGACCAATGATCTCCTGGACTCCATTAAAAAGAGCATGGCCAGCAGGTCAAGGGAGGTCATCCTTCCCCTCTGCTCTGCCCTGGTGAGGCCACATCTGGAGTACTGTGTCCAGTTCTGGGCAGGGAACTGCTGGAGAAGGTACAACAAAGGACTGTGAAGATGATGAAGGGACTAGAACATCTCACTTATCAGGAAAGGCTGAGGGTCTTTTAAGTCTGGAGAAGAAAAGACTAAAGGGGATTCTGATCAATGCTATAAATACTTAAAGGATACATGTCAGGAGATTGGAGCCAGTATTATTTCAGTGGTGCCCAGTGACAGGACAAGAAGAAATGAGCACAAACTTGAACATAGGAAGTTCCATCTAAGCATGAGGAGGAACTTCTTTCACTTTGAGGGTGACAGAGACCTGGAATGGGCTGCCCAGAGAGGGTGTGGAGTCTCCTTCTCTGGAGACATTCAAAACCCACCTGGACATCATCCTGTCCAGCCTGCTCTGGGTGTCACCCTTCTCTGGCAGGGGGGTGGACTAGACAATCTCCAGAGGTCCATTCCAACCCCTATCATTCTATGATTCTGTGGTCCATTAGTGACAGACCCCATCTGAATTGAAGTGGCACTATTAAATTTGAAATCCTTCTTCTGTCAGAAAGAGGGTCCCCGGACTACCTTTATTCCTTTTATTTTATCTTAATTTCCTCCAGCTATGTCATTCTAGAGATTTAAGTTTGAGAAATAGAACATGGTACGCTCCCCGTTTCCTGGACTGAGAGGTGTGTGACCACACAGGGAGAAGGATTTTCCAGCTGTAATGCTTATTTCAGGTCACGTTCAGTTGACAGTAAGAGCCACATACCTTTGAAACAATCTGTTCTTCAGGCCAGTAGGAATAACCTGGCAGGTGTATTAGTAAAAAGGGAATTAGCAAAGCAAATCAAGAGGATGCAGGAATCAGGGCTGTGTATAACACACTGATCTCCAAGCCTTTCAGGAGCTAAGTAAAGCCCTAAGGAAAGCTCTCGCTCTCTCCTGGGAGGTGGGAGGCACACATGAATTCAGGAACAAAAGAGACTGGCAAGCCATTCAAAATACTACATTCAGTGATTTGTCTTCGAAACCTGAATGCCTTCCTCAATATACACTTTGGAATCATTGTAATACCTGCTGACAGAAATGTTTTATCAACAATTCGATGCCTCCTACTCAGGTTCGCTTTAAACAGTGAACCACCACCTTATTGTTTAAATCATGTCCAGACACCTTAAAATTAGATGTTTTCTTCTAACACAGCTGCTTGTATAAACACTCAGCACAGAGCCAAGAACTTGGTGAAAAGTAAATAAAGTGCAGAAAATGAAAGAAGTCATGCAGAATAACAGTTAAGGATAAAACTGAAATAGGCTAATAAACTGTTGCTGTTCATCATCATCACCTGTAAGGCTGGCTGCTCCTGTCCTCTGTCCCTCAACATGCCACCCCACTCTTCCTGCCACAGCCAGAACCAAGCTCTTCTACTGCTGAGCCATTCGTTAATTTACACAGTGAGAAAAGAAGGCATTTGGTGATTGGAGGGGATTCTGTCCCTCTGCCCTGCTTTTGTGAGACCCTGGAGTCCACCTGCAGTACTCAGTCCAGCTCTGGACACCCTCAACATAAGAGGGACATGGACCTGTTGGAGCAGGTCCAGAGGTTGCCATGGAGCCCCTCTACTGTGAGGCTGAGAGAGTTGGGGTTGTTCAGCCTGGAAAAAAGAAGGCTCTGGGGAGACCTTACAGCAGCCTTCCAGTATCTGAAGGGGGCCTAGAAGAAAGCTGGGGAGGCATGTAGTATAGGACAAGGGGCAATGGCTTCAGACTGGAAGAGATTTAGATTAGATACCAGGAAGAAATTGTTCACTCCAAGGGTAGTGAAACACTAACCCAGGTTGCCCAGAGAAGCTGTGGCTGCCCCATCCCTGGAGGTTTTCAAGACCAGGCTGCATGGGTCTTTGAGCAACTTGGTCAAAGCCCCATGCAGGGGGTTGGAACTAGATGATCATTAAGGTCCCTTCCAACCCAAACCATACTATGATTCTGTGATTAGCAGCAGACCTTGCCAAAGCATGTGTCAGTGCAGAAGCATTCGGTGAGAGGAAAGAATGGCTGGAGGCAGCTGGCAGTTCAGCTGGCACAGGCTGCCACAGAGAAAAGGAAGAAAAAATCTTGCAAGTTTAAATCTAGGGAAAAATATTGTATTTTCAGCTCTGCTGTATTTCCACATGGCTAGAAATGTCACACCTCAATCTTCCAAAGATACTGGTTCAGTACCAAGTACTCAGCTGATGCAGTGGGCAGTAATGCTGAGACACCCAAATGAGTTTTGAAAGTCAAATTCTTCACTTCCCTCTTTACAATGGGAAATGTTAAACTTCCCTGCTGCAGAGCAGCACTATGAAGAAAATCATGAATGGCTGTAGCAATAAGGACCATATAAACTCCTAAGAGAGTAGGAAAAGAACAATTCAAATTAAATTCTATGAGAGGGCTCTGATTCCATCTGCAGACAAGTAAATATTGAGTATATCTTGGATTTTGGTGGAATTACTCTGGATTTGCACTGTCCAAGCCTGAACCCAAGACAGGCCTAGACTGCGTTCAGGTAAGCTCATTAAATACATCCCAACCCCTCTGGGGTCTGCTGGGAGCACTCACATGTTTAAAGTTAATCGTGTGCTTAAAGGCTTTGGAGGATCAGGGCAAAAGGGCTCAGCCACTTACAGGACTGAGCTATTCTGCTTTATGTACTTAAGCATCTGAAGAAAATAAGAGTGCAGTTGTCACCACTGCTTCCCAGTGCCCTGAAATAGAAGGTTATCACTTAATCACTCAAGTCAAAGTCGGCTTCTTTTTTTGGGGAAAAAGCCATTATAACAGTGGCAGCTTCAGACCTTTGGCTTTTGTAGTCTGTGCCACTCCTTTCAGATCATCCTTCACTACAGATATGGTCCCACAGCTGCAGCAGCTCCATGTGCATTCAGACAGACAGGATGTAGAGCTTATTTTCATTTAGTATTGGACAAGGCTCGGGCATTGCTCATTCCTTCTTGCCAGTGCCATGGAGTGAGGAGACGTGAAAATTTCACCTTCCTCACACAAGGACCCAAAAGCAGCAAAATCTGAGTGAAAACCAAGGGTTTTCTGAGGTAAAGGGTGATGATATGAACTTTGAGGGCCTCAGGGCCTGACACCAGGCAGTGACAGACTGCCTGACCTCCCTGGGTTGAACTGCTCTGGGTTAGACAACTCAGCTCCAGCAGGAAAGGCGTAAATACTCCTGTTGACAAAAGCCCTGGCAAATGGGATACCAAGTTTTCACTTTTTACCTCCACTGAAAGCAGAAGACATGATGAAAAACATCATGAAAGATGAGGAAATGTGATTAATTTAGTATCAAGGGACCATAACCCTGATAAAGTAGGATCATATGCCTTAGCAGGAGCCCCTGTTCAATGAGCCAGTGAACTCCTCTCAGGTGGCTGTTGGTCCAGGTTAAAATCGAAGTTTAAAGCACCCAGAGCACCAATGCAAAACCTCCTCAATGGCATCCCACTGCTGAGTGTGCTGGGTCTCAACTTGTCAGACAAGACAGGCACAGGCAAATGTACCTGTGTTTCACATGGCTCATTTACGTTTTTCCCCAGTGCAATGCAAATTCTTTTTCAGTTCTGAACAATATATAAAGTTAAAAAACATCTCATGGTTCCCCATGATTTGTAGAATCAGAATGCAGAAATGCACACGCATTAACAATTAAATGAGAGAGCTGGGCTAATAGGACTGATCTGGTCTAGAAGAAAAGTGTATAATTAGAGTGCCAAGTAACAGTGCTACCAGCGGTGACACGATGCTTGGAGTGCCAAGGGGACAGTCAGTATGACAACACAAAGGCTCTGAAATTCGGCTGGTGAGACAAAATCGTGTGTGCACATAGAGGAGGCAGAAGAGCCAGCCTCCCACATGGTGTGCTTAAATGTCCTACCTTTTCCTCACCGCGGGACTGGCTCTACCACTCATCCCATTGCTAGGAATAAAGATAACAAGCCATTGTCAAGGGCAACCGCAAGGCTGCTTGTTTCACATTAGCATCCTTAACATTTTCTATCTAATCAGATTTCCTCATTGGTTGAGGAAAGATGCCTTTCCTCATTACCAGCTGCTATCCCCAGATTTCCCTCTCCCAATACATATTATACCATGCTTGTCTGCTTTTCTGTGTAAAAAGGTTATGTATGCCTGGAGGGAGAGTAAATGTTAACCAAAAAAAANTGAAAACAGAACTGTGGGCAAGAGGCCAAGACTCTTGATTATGTGACTGTGACTAACCAATGTGTGTTTTTAAAAAACATTTCTCTCATTATATTCCCTCCTCTGGATGTAATAATACAACTCAAATTAGTTTTCCAGGAGCAGACTTCTTTTTTATGTAACCATGTTTTATACAGATAGCAGCAGCTTATGTTTAAACTATTTAAGAGAACAAATAGCTGCAAAATGTACTTCAGATGGCCCTTCTCCTGCTCACAGAGTATTCCTGGCTGGAGGGAAGCTGCAAAAACAACCTGTATTTTGCTGCCACTTGGATGTAATTGTAAACAATGCCCAATGCCCACAGGATGTCGCATCCAGGTAAGGATGTCAGCTCTGCTTGTTTTATTGCGTTTGAGAGATCCACGACATTGTAAACTGTAGAATGACTTTGACAAAACAACACTGGAAGGATGCAGAAAAAAAAGCAGCAGTTTGTCTTTTAACATAGTCCAAAGTTTCCCACAGCACAGGGAAAGGCAGCATCCTCTCTTAACTGGGATCTAGACTGACAGACATCACACCCTGCTGGCACTGGACCCAAATGGGAATGTCCATATTTTGGAAGGATAATATTGTTGTGACTTCCTATTGTTTATTTCCTTCCTTCCACATTTACCACTTAAAAAGATTGTCCTTGCTGTAGGTACTGGACTAATGACCTTTCAGGAATCCTCCAGGTTGATATCAAATGTACTGGCCCTGGACCTAGTCTATTTGAGGCATATGAGTGCTGTGAAAAAAGATAACATCACAAGCAGGCAGGCAGGGTGTCAAAAAAAGAACAGGAAACCAAGACAGTTTAATTTAGGAAACACAGATCTAATTTTCTCATTCCTTCTCTTACTTTTAGAAATGAGCCTGAGATATGAGAAAAGACGGGCCACCTGGTTCAGGTACCGGAGTGAGGTGGTATTTAAGTCTTTCAGCAAACAGTAGAACATTGCCCAAACACCCCTACAAAAAGCCAGGAATATCTTTTACCTGATATCAATATACATCCCTAGGGGGTTCAAATTCTAAAGTGTTAATTGAGATTCCTCAAGCATTAACCCTCTGTGAAAGTGATCAGAAAGTGCAGAGAAGAAATGCGTCATCTAAATGAAATATTTAGAGTTGCAAAGTGAGAAACATGCAGGATGTACTATGTGTTCCCATGTCATTACTTAGCAGATTTTTATACTCTCTGCAGAGTCTTTCAAGCCTGCATTTTTCCATAATACTTCCATTATGACATTTTACTTAGATAGCTTTCCTAGTAGCCCCCCTTAGTTGCCATACTTTCCAGTACCTTCAAAAATGTGTAAATCATGCTGCATTAACAGGTTTAAACATTTATTTTCATTCATCCTTACAGAACAGTTGAGCTGTTAACTCTAGGTTCGCTCTAGAGGGTATTCAGGTAGGGTTTGTTTCAGCCACTCCATTAACTTCAGTGGACTGTTTTACTGTTTGCAGTGAAAGCCCAGTCCAGGTCATTTCACACTCAAAATTTTTCAAGCTTCATGCCAACAAACCACTGAGGATGATACACATCAGTCTTTCAGTGGGTCTAACACCATGGTCAGGAAATTCTCAGATTTTGAAGAAAGCCCAGTGTAGCCCAGGCAATTTAACCTGTAATAGCGACTACAAGGTCTCCTAAACATGTATTTTCCCCTCTCATGATAGCAGCAAAATCTTTCACAGAAACACATACATAAACCATATAACAGTAAAAATGGATACCCCTATGAATTCCCATCAACTCATATGGTTGTGGGATAAGTCAATGGCCGTAGCTTCTTGTACCCTGTCTAGTAATGCAAAATTCCTGGAGAAGAGGAGGAGCAATATAAAGAGAAAGGGGAAAAGGCATTCATCCTTGTATACTGCAGTAAAAGATGAAAAGATTTCCGCTCAGAACTAAACGTTTTCAGAAAGAATGATTAACAATACCATATGTCATGGAGGAAGGAGTAACACAGCTGGTTTTGGAGAGAGACAGTATGTAGATTTATGGAGAATATAAGAAGAGCAACTGTTGGCTTCCAGGTGACAATAAGGCAGAAATGATAGTCCCCAGGTCTTCACTTAAACCTTGCAAGCTTCTCCCAGAGGATCCTGGATTCCTCCACATCAAACCAAACCGTGTCCCCAGGAGACTTACACTCTGGAGGTAAAAGGCCCAGCAGAACTCCACTCCCCTTGTTCCTTTACAAGCCATTATCCCATTACCGGGTAAAATTGTTGATTTATTTACTGAAAATGATCAGACCTAGGTAAGAGCTAGTCCCCAGGAGGAATCCAGGTCCCAGTAGAAGTTCCACTGAAATGACCACCGTCTTCTGCTGGAGTTACACACGAGCACAAGGAAAAACTGAAATATAGTACGTGAGTCAACGCCAAGTTTAGGGCCCTTCTCTTTATATCTCATGTGGAACATTTCATTTCATCTAATGTCACCTCCTGAGGATCCTGAGCACCTCTAGTAGCTCAGTTGTCATCATCTTCCCAGAGGAGCGTGACACAGTTCTGGGCTCATAATTCACTCAAGAACAACACAAACCCAGACAGATAATGAGAAATTCACTGTATTTGCTAATCTAGAAGAGTGTTATGGGATTAATCTTTCCTTCATGTTTACTGAATTCAGAATTATAAAATCATGACTCCTATCAAGTCAGACCCAGAACTGAGAGGAAAATTAGACTTTGTGTTTTCAAAACCCAATTGTAATATTCAGTTATCTCATCACCGAAACAAAAAAACCCTCTCCCCACACCTCCCATCAGTGTTTGTGTCAGACTTGGTATTTCTGGTGAGATGAGAAAGAAATGCTATTTTAAAATAAAAGACACAGATCCCGCAAAAGTGGTACAAAGAACATTCATGCAAAATCTGGGGTATGTAACAAGAGAAAGTAAATTGATTGGATATTTTGAGTGACAGCTCAGCAACCGATGTCCTTCATTACACAGAATAATAGAAGTGATTTGCAAGGAAGGACACCAACCTACCCACTTTGCCATTCCCGCAGACTCAGTTGTGGCAGAATCCAGCCCTGAATATTTCACCTTAAAATACATCTACCAGCAGTAGTATTATTTGTCTTGGCAGATACAGGAGCTTATGCAAAAAGTAGAAGGCTTACCATGTGGAATACGAGGCAGTAACACAAAACACACATGGAACAATAAGAGAAAGTATTCAAAAATATACCTTGATCTTATGTATGCTAGACAAATTAAAATACAGATTCCTCATTAGTAATTTCATATTAGTAAACACAGCATTAGAACAGACCATACCTTTGCTTTATCTGAAAAGGAAAACATTCTACTTGTGTTTTTCTGCTCCGCATGCATTTCATTTTCCAAAATGCAACTTGGCGTGCATTACATACAGATTTTGTCCTGCTTCCCCGAAGTACAGCTGCCATGAGCATTCTCTAGCGCTATGCAGAAGCCTTATGAAGTGAGAGGTGTTGGGGTCAAGCTGAATCTGAGTTCTAAGTGCCAGATTTGCAGCACAGTGCAGCTTCAGGAATGTTTTACTAGAAAGAATTGACTAGGAAT
Source organism: Nycticryphes semicollaris (assembly GCA_013400055.1). Classification (NCBI taxonomy): domain Eukaryota; kingdom Metazoa; phylum Chordata; class Aves; order Charadriiformes; family Rostratulidae; genus Nycticryphes; species Nycticryphes semicollaris. The sequence goes on from VXBJ01007826.1 coordinate 220,484, forward strand.
TGATGCCATTTAAGTAGCAAGCAACTTTTGGCAGCCAAAAAAAGGGCAGTGTGTAATGATGAGAGCTGAAACAAACAGACTTTATTTAAGAAAAAGCAGCGTCACTTTACTTCTTGTCTAGAATGATACCATACATGGCTTATATTATTGTGTCCTGTGGTAGCCGAACCAGACACTAACAGGCAAGCAGAGGGGGACATGGAGTGCATCACGCTGCCTGCACCAACACAGGCTGGAAAACACACAGCACACTCTAGGGACATACATAGAAAAAAGAAAAAAAAGAAACAAACAGAACATGGATCCATAGTGCCACAAACCTTCTGGCTCTGTGTTCTCTTTGAGGTGCACTTGCTTCAGTGGGCAGCAGAAGATTTCGTGACACTTAGCACGAAAAGGGGACTCTTTTTTCTTTAATTCCGCAGATTGGATCGAATCTTGCCGTAACATAATGTACTCCTGTGTGCCAGGGGGAGCGTCATCCATAACTGTGGTCACCACATAACAAAATGAACTCAAGTTAGAGCTTGATGAAAGCAATCTAGAGAATTAAATCAACTACACAATGTCAGGGTGGGGAAAAGAAAGGAAGGGAAGAAAGGTGTATAGGAAAGAAAACAAAATTTAAAGTGCAAAGTATCTTAGTCATGGTGGTAGAAGGGGGAGGAAAATATTTACTTTTATAAACAACGCTTCTCATAAACATCAACACCTTATATTGTTTCATGCAGCTTTAATAAAGAGTAGAACAACACCCGGCTCCAAAAAGCAACAAGGTTCTCTCCTATGTCTTTGCTTTGTTCTCCTATAGCACCTATACCTATTCTGCATGTAGACTAAGAAAAAAAGCAAACACAGCATGTTGTTATTGCCCAGCCACAGGCAATCTCCATGTTAACACCAGGGAGTAATCATTCCGCATCTGCAGGTAACGCAACATCAGTTATCTATTCCCCAAAGTAAAAAGAACATGCCTTTATCTGGGTATGTAATTACACGCAGTTCCTTAGAGCAAGGATGATAGTCCAGTGACATTTGACTTGGTCATAATTTTCAATGGATAGAAGAGTAGATGAACAAATAGAAAGCACATTAATCCTTTGGATGGTTTTCTTGTAAAACAGCAAGTCATATTTTAAAGTTGATCTTACAAATCAATAGTGCCATTAATAATATAAATGATATGCAGCCCAAAATGTTTTCTGAATGGGGCCAGACTATTAAATGGTAAAAAGATAAAATATACAGCATACAGAATGCTCCAGCTACTTCAAACTATGACATTACCGGAAAGAATTGAAACACTTTTCCACTAAGAAACGGAGCCTTAATAACAGAGATAATGAGATTCCTCAGCTTACAGCTTTAAGGCACAGATCATCTCTCAAGAACAAAAACTAAACACTTTTTCAAAACACAGTCTCTAACCACTACTAGATATTTATAATGTGATGCAGAGATATAAAACCACTGCTAAAACCAGTCTGAAATTCTCCAAATCTACAGAAAAAAAAAATAAAAATCCAAAGACTGGGAAAGTAAAATTCCAACAATCTGGAAAGTAACTATTGATAGGCTAGTCTAAAACTGCAGATGCATTAGCCCTGTGTAAGTTTATATGAGTCTAGGAGTGTTCAAACAATTTAACTGTTTTCAGACCTGCCAAGGTATAATATTTTTTAAAAACTCTCATATTAAAACATGGATCCCCTCAAACAAATATAACCCTCTTACATTTTCATGCACTAGATATTTTCCTCTCCTATCAAGAATGGTATTAGTAGGAGTCATACCCTGGTGAGAAATAAGTGATTCAATCTGACAGTCTTTCTTTTCATGGTGGGCAGTCACCTTCTTTCAAGACCTCATTAATTTGTAGGAGACACTTTACACCTTGGCTGTTGTTGCTTCATTAGACTACATGCAGCGTCAGTAACACACACTAATAATCCATATAAAGTGTCATTAAAAAGGATGCAGGAGCTAATAGGAAAGCACAAGTTGTTAAAAAGAAAAAGAGCAGTGGGTCAATGGAGCACAAGGTCTGGTTTTGCCAGACAATTGCTCCCTTAACAATATTCACTTTACTTTGGCTTGTTTGAATGGTACTTGTGTGTTAATAAAACCTACGGGCAGCCCTGAGACAGAAGGGCAATTGCTAGGAATAATGACTCAAGATAAGCCAAAGACAAACAAGTCCTGCTGGGTCATTTCCTCCAAGAACTGAAGCTGCTGTTGCAAGTTTTTTTGTGAAGCCACCACCACAACTCACCAAGCTCAAGGTTGTTATGCTGGACTGCCACTTTAGTGAAAAAAAAAAACAGAAATCAGGCTACAGGGAAGAAGGAGCTACTGGAGATGACCCAGAGGTGTGGAGTAAGGACCTGTTCTTCTAGCCACAAGAGCTGTTTGGTACTGGGCTATGATTTCTCAGCTTTTGTAAGCCCAGAGGGCTCACACAGCATCTGCAGAACTCCACTGACTGATTCCATTCACCCAATGTTTGGCAAATAATTGCTTGAAATCGTTATGTAGGTCCACCCTATCTAGGGCAAGCTCACTAAGGAAGGTCACCTATAAACTCATAACACCACCATTTATTTAAATACGAAGAAGCCACAAAAAGAACCACACCTTCAGAAAGTGAGAAAATGCTGAGATCAACAAAAGCAAATCAGGTTACCAGAATCCGGCACAGCAAACAAGTAAACAAGCCTTGGTTTTGAGGACCATCACAGCACTGACATCTGGAACAAACCCCAGGAGCCACAGCTCTAATAAGGCCTTAATGCTGAATGATGTATGGGTAACTTAATCGATGTCAGTGTTTTGAAGGGAACAGCTAAAACCTTTTCTTAACATGATGAATGGCCTTGACTCAGGTAGAGAATTTATTACAGAACTAGTAACACCTCCTTTTCCCTGCTGTGATGTCAGCCATACACCCTCATGGAGCCACTGAAATCATAGCTATGGGACCCCAATTACGGGTCCCATGAACCAACCCACAGAGAACTTTCAACATCACAGAATCTACTGAAAAAAGCTTTAAAAACCTATGACGTCCATTTTTGATGGCTAAAAATAATCAGTGCACAACCATGAATGGATCATTATTAAACAACTGTGAACAAGCATTTTGGAAAAAGAAGAAATATTGCCAGGAACCTGTTAGGATTTTTCTAATGGGATAACCCCCCCCCCCNAACAAGTAAACAAGCCCCCCCCACTTATGAAAGAACCACACATATACCACACAGTAAATTTTAGGGAATTAACAAAAATCCAAAGCAGTATTTACATACTTTGCTATATAGAGGACATTGTTTTCACTCATCTGTTCCCCCCGTTACAGACTCTTGATAATTGCAAGGCCTCAGATACGCTTACACTCCTCTGCAAAATGCACAGGTACACAAGCTTTAAATCAGCTAATTTGGGTAGCAATCACAAGCCACCACCACGCTCAACAAGGGCAGCACAAGTCATTGAAATATTAGTAAATAATTTGTATATTCTCGTCTGGAAGATGATAACGAAACACTTCATGGCTTTAAAAAAACCACACCCAAACAACATCCTTTCCCCATAATTCAATGGAGAAATGGAAAACACAGCTACTGTGAATACATGAGAG
>VXBJ01007828.1:7206-20763 GCA_013400055.1 Nycticryphes semicollaris
GTTGAGAGTGGGAATTTAGGTTGTTTTTTTTTTGCTCTGGAAACCAGCTTTTCCAGGCCAGGTTAGAGTTGCTTCTTTGGGATCACCAGTCCACCCCAGTGTGAGGTTTATGCTGGTAAGGATCGTGTCCTCATTGGTCCCAGGAAGAGGTGGCAAGTGCCTCGTCCCAGGTGTTGGAGCAGGGGGAAGGTATGTGGGACTGGGCTGAAGAGATTTGCTCCTCCATGGCTGCATCTTTTATCATCAGGAGCTTCCTGGGCTTTGCTGAGGGGTTTGCAGAGGGCTTCGTGGGTTTCCTGCTGAGCCCTTTGATCGGGGCTGCTTATCTGAGGACTCTGACTCACCTTCACTCAGCAGATGGTGGTGACGTTTGAGGTGACTGTCCCCGGGCCCTCGCTGCGGGTGCAAAGGACCTTGTGCTGCCACTTCTGCCGAGTGTGACCCCTCTCTTTCTCAATGGGACCATGGGTTGGATAATGTGGGGGCTGCTGGAGGAAGGGAGGGGGGCCCCACCAAGGAGGAGCATGGTGTTCCCATCTCAGCAGGGATACCCCTTATCAAATCATAGAATGGTTAGAGTTGGAAGGGACCTTAAAGGTCATGGAGTTCCAACCCCTCTGCCCTGGGCAGGGACACTTCCCACCACACCAGGTTGCTCCAAGCCCCCTCCAACTTGACCTTCAACCCCTCCAGGGATGGGGCAGCCACAGCTTCTCGGGGCAACCTGGGCCAGGCTCTCACCACCCTCACCCCAAAGAACTTCCCCAAATCTCAGCTCCATCTCCCCTCTTTCAGGGTCAAACCCTTCCCCCTCCTCCTCAGGCTCCCCTCCCTCACCAAGAGTCCCTCCCCAGCTTTGCTGGGCAACATCTGATCATCATAGAATGGTTTGGGTTGGGAAGGGACCTTAAAACCCCCTCAGTGCCACCCCCTGCCCTGGGGGCAACCTCCCACCAGACCAGGTTGCTCCAAGCCCCCTCCAACCTGCCCTTCAACCCCTCCAGGGATGGGGCAGCCACAGCTTCTCTGGGCAACCTGGGCCAGGCTCTCACCACCCTCACACCAAAGAACTTCTTTCCCCACATCTCAGCTCCATCTCCCCTCTGTCAGTGTCAAACCCTTCCCCCTCCTCCTAGGGCTCCCCTCCCTCATCAAGAGTCCCCCCCCCATCATCTTCCTACCCTTCAGGTACTGGAAGGCTGTTATAAGGGGCCATTATTCCTGGTGACTTGCCCAAACCATGTCCCCACTGTCCCCACTAACTTTGGGCTAAGCATCATCCCGGCATGATTAACACTCGGTGGGGAACGATGTGGGGAATGGGGAGCTCTGGGGTGTCTCGTTGATGGCCCAAAGAGAAAGCTTTGCCATTTTGGGGTGGTTTTTTGAGCAGCAGATCTTGCCCCTTCGGGCTGCCTGCCCCAGAGAAAGTGGGATATGGAAGCCAGAGGGGAGGGTGTGTGTGAGGGGGGGGCTATTCATGCTTTTCAGAGGCTGCCCCCCTCACCCTGTCACATTGGGCTGCTGGAGCTGTGAATTTTAATTATACTTTGGGATCAATACGGTGGCCTTGGTAACGAGCTTATTGCTGCTGCAGAATCTGTTTACTTCGGGTTGGTGACAGCCAAAGAACTTAGGTGGCCGGGGACATGATGTTCCAGCTCGTCAAACAGGCTGCATTGTAATTGGGGTGAGGTTCCCGCGGTCCTCGGAGGTGGCTTCATGGGGACAGCTTCACTTTGGCTGCCTCTTGCAGCCCCAGAGCTCTCGCTGGCAGGACCCATTTGAGCTGCCTTAATTCAGGAGCTGTGATTTGGTGGGGGATGACACACGACTGTGGGAGCCTGGTTTATCTACCACCTGGAGTGATGTGTCCAGCTCTGGGGTCCTCAGCACAGGAGGGACATGGAGCTGTTGGAGTGGGGGGCAGAGGAGGCCACGGAGATGCTGGGAGGGCTGGAGCCCCTCTGCTGGGAGGACAGGCTGAGAGAGTTGGGGCGTTCAGCCTGGAGAAGAGGAGGCTCCAAGGGGAGACCTTGGAGCCCCTTCCAGTCCCTCAAGGGGCTCCAGGAAAGCTGGGGAGGGACTCTTGGTGAGGGAGGGGAGCCTGAGGAGGAGGGGGAAGGATTTTAAGGTAAAAGAAGGAAGATTTAGGTTAGATTTGGGGAAGAAGTTGTTTGGTGTGAGGGTGGTGAGAGCCTGGCCCAGGTTGCCCAGAGAAGCTGTGGCTGCCCCATCCCTGGAGGGGTTGAAGGGCAGGTTGGAGGGGCCTTGGAACAACCTGGTGTGGTGGGAGAATTCCATGATTTTTAAGGTCCTTTCCAACCCAAACCCTTCTATGATGCTTTGATCTGCAAGATGTGGGCATAGGGAATAGCTCCTTCTGTAGGCAGAGAGGAGGTAGGCAGCCTGGAGCAGAGGTTCCTCAGGGCTTTGTCTTGCCAAAATCCGTGTTTTTGGTTTAATTCCAGCTGGCCTGGGGTGAGGTTCAACCTGTGACTGGTGTTTTTTGTCTCCTCCTTTCACCTCCCTGCAGGGAGCCCTGAACCTCACGCATTCTTGCACCGTGGGGAGAGGTTTGTCTCCAACCTGAGCGTGTTTTGTTGGAGCGAGAACCTCTGGCCGATCCCTGTTGACCTTGGAGCCCTCAAGCCTCATGCCGGCAGCGCAGTCGGCGTCTCCCTGCCTTCCCCAACCCCATCTCCAACTATTTCTCTGAGCTCCCCGTCCCAGGGATGCCATTTCTTATCCCTCCTGCCCTGTTTAAGAGAAAGGGGCTCAATCTGTTTGCAGAAAATGGGGGGGGTCAAGCTTTGCTCCGACATGAGGAGTCGGGGTGTCTGGGAAGGTGATGGTTGTCCATCCTGGTAGCGATTCCTCCAAGCCCTGAGCGGGGAACAGCCTGAGTTGAAGCCTGAGGTTTCTCTCCTGCCTTGCCTTTAAACCAGATGCATGAAAAACAAAATCTTTTCCGGGGCTGAAAATAGAGTATTTTTGATAAATGAGAGATGGGCAGGTAGCTCTAGGTGATGCGATGCAAGGGGCTTTTGGGGGGCAGCCGGGGGGGGTGTGTGTGTGTGTGTGTGGGCTCCTGACTCTCTGGGATGTACTGCAAACAGGCTGCTCCTCTTTTGATGCCGTGGCAGAGGGATGGAGGGTCTTCTCCCAGGAGCTGGAGCCTCCCCCCTGGGTGGTGGTTGCTGCGTTGGTGCCTTGAAAAGCCTAAAGGGGTTTCCAGACGCTGTGATTCTTCAGGCTGGATCTGGGGGAAGAAAAGGAGGCAGGGGGTGCTGCCAGGTGGGCTGATTCCTTCCCCAAAACGCGGGCTGCTGGAGTATCACGGAGGAGATAGGTTTGGCCCTTTCAATTTGTTTGGATTTTGGGGTTTTCTTTTCTTTTTTCGAGGTGGCTAACCCTCTCTTCAGCCCCGTGTGGTGGAGCTGCCCCAGCCCTCTGACAGCGCTTCCAGGAGGTGCTCCATTCCCTGGGTCTTGCACAAGCTGTGGAGTTTTCCAATTAATTTAAAAAGCGATGCTGATTCAAGGTGTTTCCCTCTCTGCTCTTAACACACAAACACTTTTCCCTGGGCTCCCAGCTCCAAAACAGCCCCGTTGGAAGCCTTTACTTCCTCGGTTCGATGTTGCAAATGATTTAACCCCCAGTCCTGTCCATGCAGTGCTCCCGGCGAGGTCGTTCCAGTTAACACCAGTTGCCCCACGTTGCCCAAACACTTGGTGTGTCCCAGCTGCAGAGCTGGGAGAGCAGCGGGGATGAATCCAGAGGGGAGAAATCTGAGGATGTCTTTAAAGCCAATGGCTTTTTGGGCTGGGGGAAGCCCATGGTTGCCCGTCCCAGCAGCCGTGTTGGCGCCGTGGGAGTTCCCTGCCCTTAAAGATCCCAGTGTGAGACTTTTGGGGTTCCTGCTGGGAAGGAGATATCCCTTTGCCTCGATTCCTGGAGTCCAAGGACTCGATGCCTTATCGATGCTGGTGGGTCCTTTCCCTCTGCTCCTGCTGGAGGCAGCACACCTTTGACCCCGAGGTGTTCATGAGGCAGTAGTTAGTCCCAGTTACTATTTAACAGCTGGGCACTCAAAAATCACATTTATTTTATTTAATCCCGCCTTCTGTTTGTTTTTCCTTTAACTACCCTTTCCACTGATTCCTGAGATGGCTGAAATCTCGGCTGGTGGTTTCCCAGCCTGTTAATCTTTGGAAGGGGCACGTTTTCATGCTCTTCTTTTCTGCTGAGCTTCGGGATTCGGGTGAAAGTCCTTCAAGTCTTTAATTCTCCTCTTCTACTCACGGAAACTTTATTTCCCCCCTCCACCCTCTTCCCTGTCCCAGTGTTTTACCCAACCAGCCCTTCTCTGCCGGGGAAGGATGGAGGGCTTGGCCCATCAGGGCTTGGCTGGTTTATTCTGCCAGGTCCTCAGTGCCCTTGATTTCCTTGTCAGGAGGGGTGTAAAGGTTTCCAGGCAGAGATTTGGCTGCGGTTCCCGCTCGGGGAGTCGGAGAGGAGTTTGCCAGGCAGGTCTCTGCCTCTCCAGAGAAGAAGGGGGGTGTGGAAAAAAAACAACCCCAAACCTGCCCTGTGAACCCTTTGGGAGCCAGAGGTTTCAGCTCCAAAGGAGGTACCGAATTCCACGTTCATCCTGCTTCCATTCCCGAAGCAGCGCGGCGCCTTCGGGCAGCTCTTCCCACCTGCTTTGTGCAAACAAAGCCCTTTGAGGTTTCTTCTAAAGGTTTGAGGAACCACCAGGAGAAAGTCCTGCTGTCACAAAGGCCACCCCTGGAGCAGAAGCAGGTCCTGCTCCACCGTAGAACTTCTCTAGCCGGGGTTGGGCTACTTCTGGCTCTGCCCAGGGACCTTGGGGTGCTCTGCCAACGGGCAAGGAGGGTCAGGAGATGCTTGCCAAGCCCCTGTTCTGGTCCTTCAGCATCCCAGCAGGATGGTGGGGCTTTGCTGGTGCAAACCCACACGCCCCACAACACCCCCCACCCTACACCTACACCCGTCTGATGTTCAGGCTGGGTTGTGGGGTTGGTTTTTTTTCTGCTGAGCTGGTTTGAGTGGGAAATCTGGCTGTTCCCCCAGTTTGGCTGCAACCTCCTGGGAATTCCTGCAGCTGCCCGTCACCCAGGTGTGTGCTGGCTCACTTGACCATGGCTTGGAGGTGGTAGAACCAGGGTAGTTCGTGAAGCACAGAGCCAAATCCACCTCAGTCCTCCCCTGGCTGGTGGTTTGGGGGTGAGGATGGTGCGTGGAGCCTTAATGATCCCAATGCCCTGTGATTTTACCTTTCCTTTGGTCCTTATGGGAAGCTTTGGTCCAGAAACGCCCCCTCCGAAGCTGGGTGACCTCCCAGGAGAGGAACCTTATAAAATACCCACGTCTGCCTTGCTGATTTCCACCCCAAAAATCCCCGTGGGCTATCGGGTTGTGGAGCCGGAGTGGTGTCCCCCAGTGTCACAGGAGGGCTGGGGGCTGGGACAGTGGCCGGATGCTGTCCTGTGGGAACAGGGAACATGCTCTCCCAGCCTGGAAGCAGGGCAGAGGGGCTCCGAGGACAACGGCAGCCAAGTCCTCGAAACAAACAGAGTGCCCTGGCACGGTCACACTCACCGGTTCCTCCGGCCACGGTGGGACTGTCGCCAGCCCTGGGGCCAGCATGGAGAGGGGGCAGACACCGGGAACCGATGGCCAGCAGGCTTGGGATGGCTTTAGCCCCTCATCCCAAGGGGGCCAAAAGTGGTAGGAGGCTGTGGGTGGCTTCAGGAAGGCTCTTTCCTCACGGTCAGGAAGCCTGGGGTGCGCTCTGGAACCTGTGTGGCTGCAAGAGAGGAGCCCAGAAGAGTGTTGTCCCCTCTCCAGGGAGTAAACCTGCTTCTCAGCTCTCCTTTTTGACCTAGAATAGAAGAAAAGCCTCACGCTGCTTGGTTTCCTCCTTTCATTTTTTTTCCCTTCCACTGATGCGTGGCTTGAAGAGACCTCAGCCCCCGGGGTTGCCTCGTCCCCTCCCTCGCCGCTGCCGTGACTGAACGCGGTGACTCTGCTTCTTGCGCAGAAGTGGATGAAAGCAACTTGTCACCGAGGCAGGACCCGGCTCCTGGGGAGAAAAACGACTCCTGGGCGTTGGAAAGTTGGGTGTTTTGAAGGTGTCCAGCTCCAGGTCTGCGAAGTTCAGCCCCCGGTAGAAGCTGCGGATCGCGTCTCGTGTGCCAGCCGGGGGCTAGGAAGGAGGATGAGGGCTGATTTGAGTCAAGCAGGGTTTCTAGGCTGGCTGAATTTCCAGAAATGACAAAAAAAACCCCCCAATGAACTTAAAAGAACGGGTCATGTCAGGGTGTGGGCAACCGGGCACTGTCCTCCCGGCCTCCACCAGCGAGGATTTGTTGGGGAGAGGTGATGAAATGAGGGGAAATTGGCTGCCCTGAATAATCCTGGGCTCTGCTGCTGCTGGTTTTGTGCAGTTAAAGGAAAGGTCCCAGGACCCTGGATCCTTCCAGGCTTTCTCTTGGGAGAGTAGAAGTGGGTTACGGAGAGTTTTTCGCTTTTCAGGGGTAGGGGGGGGTTTGTGTTGCTGTGACAAAATGCTCTGCTCCGGTTTTGCTGTTTCTCCCTGGGTGACTGTGCTGTGTTGTCACGTCCACGGACGTGGTGGAGGAAATTCAGGGTCGGGCTGGAGGGTTTTTGGGTGCTCTGCTGCTTCCTTCTCCTCTTGGGTGACGTGCAGAGCCTCCTGTCATCACCCCTCTTTCCTCCCCCCGCCATACTCTAGGGCTGGAAGGGCACTTTTTTACACCACTGTGGATGTGCTGTCACTTTTGTTGTCCCTAGTGAAAAATAATCATAATAAAAGAAAGGTTGCTAAGGCCCAACCTGGTGGTGGTAAGAGCTTTGGAGCTGTTCCCCAGCGTGTGTCCTTTCCCCCGTGGAGCCTGTCCCTCCATGAATGGGGTCAGTGTGTGACCCCCGGGGGTGGCTGTGGGTTGGTGGATGCTTTCCAGATCCTCCTCCTCCTCTTCTTCCTCAACCTGCTCCAACGCCGTCCCCTGAGGCTGTGAGGGATGCAGTCGGGGATGCGTAGCGCGGCAGAGGAGCCGGAGCATCCTCTCCAGAGGCTTTTTGGGGAATGCAAAGAGTTTTCAAATTAAAAGTGGGGTCATCTTGTATGAGAGGGATGTGCCCGGCTCATCTGTGCCCCGAGGTAAATTTACAAAGCCCTCTGCAGCTTAGAGGGGAGAGGTGGGGGGGGACACGACACTTCTCTTTCTCTGTAGGCTCCGAAAGCTGCTCTCTAGCTGGGTTGCTGGGGAAAAATGCCGGATAAACCACAGAGGGTGGCACACCCAGCAGTCACAGGCTGGTAGCGGTCCAGATCTGGAGTCTGTTTGCCCTTCTGATGTTGTAATAATTAAACAAGAGAGGCTGGATGTGCCAGGGGTGCGTGTGCTGCTTCCTGGGTTCGGGACCGCCCTGGCCCCATGTGCCCACGTAGGGGCAGGTACCTTCTAACGAAGGGAGAGGCTCGTTAGAGCTGATTGTGGTGGTTTTGGGTAGGACTGGCCAGTGCCAGCCAAACCAGGCGGTCAGTGTTTGTCCTGGGGGGGAGCACAGCTGGGGGGGGAAACCCTCTTTGGACCCTTCACGGGATGCGGTGCCGTATCATGGCAAGGCCGATGCTTTCTCACCTCCTGCCTGGCCAGACCTGGGTTGGTTGGAGCTGGAAAGGAGCCGGAGCCGTTGTTGGGAAGGGTGGGATCTCTGTGGGAATCAGGGATGTTCAGGCCTGGTTTTACAAGGGCAGCAAATGTATTGCAGGTGGGAGCGGGCAGCGTTCAGCCCTGCTTTGCGAACAACTCGGCAGGAGGTGTCGGATCCCGGTGTTTTCCTACAGGACATCTCCCCCAAAATCCTCCCTGCTGTAGCATTCCTGGCACAGAGCTCCATCAGGACCCCAGCCTGACGGGGCAAGCGACGCTGGAAAACACCCCGGCTCTGTTTCTGCGGGGAGAAATCCGGGCTGTGGTGTTTTACTTCCTCGGTCAGGAATGGCTGGGGCTGAAAAAAAAAGAGAAATATATATATTTTTCCTTCCTCTTGTGCTCCCATCTGGCTGGAACAAACCCCCTTCCAGCGAGGATTGAAGTTTGGGATGTGCTCCTGCTCTCCCTAGCCTTGGATGGCGGTCCCCGTCCCGGTCCCTCCTCATCCTCAGCTCCCCCCGCCCATGGCCAGGGATGTGGTTCATTCCCATTCCCGTGACAAACCCAGGGATTAGGAGATTTTCTCCGTCACCTTAATGCAGCCGGGGAGCCCGCGGAGGCACGTGGAAGGGAACGCGGCCGCCGGTCACGCCCGTCACCCGGTTCAACTCGGTGGCTTCGCTGTGACCTCGCCACCCGCCTTCCTCCCCCTCTTCATCTTCCTCTCGGGCGGCGTTAATTTGCCGGGCTCGGGAAGGGGTTTGATGAGGCGAACGGATGGTGGGGTTGGGAAAGCTGCCCGCGGTGTTTGAGGATAATTTTAGACGGGGAGGATTGCTCTAAGCTGCGGAGTTGGGATGAGCTCTGCTAAAGCCACGGCGGGGATTAGTGCCCTTAATTCAGCACTTGGTTTCTTCAGCAGCAGCCATTTCCACCTCCCCAACCTTGTGTTCAAACCCCTGGGTTTTCTTTTTTAGAACTGCTGTTTCTCTTCAAAAGAGAGACCGGGCCTTGGAGCTGGTTCGACACCCGCAGCCGGTCTCTTCCTGATGGTGACCGGTAGATCCTGGTTGATGTGGGATCGTGGAATGGTTTGGGTTGGAAGGGACCTTAAAGATCAGTGAGTTCCAACCCCCCTGCTCTGGGCAGGGACACCTCCCACCACACCGGGTTGCTCCAAGCCCCATCCATCCATCCATCCATCCATCCCCACCTTCCCCTTCCCATCACATCCCAAACCACCTTTCCTCCACGAGACCACGGAGGCAGCACCTTTCGTGGCAGGGACATGCCATTCCCCGAGATTCCCATGTCCTGGCGGCTGGGAGCAGGGACAGACACCCACCACCCTGGGCCAGAACAGCAAAACCTGGGTTATCTGGGTTTGCTTGGGTGGGTTTTTTTTCTTTTTTCCCCTCCTGGATTCACCTCTTCCCTGGAAACCTTTCCCTGAGATGGAGGAAATTCCACAGCTAAAGCTTTAAGCTGGTTTCACGCCACCAGCTGCTTTATGGGGCACGTTTACACCCTCTGGGTGGATGAGTTGCCAGAAGAAGAGATGGGTTCAAAGGGGTGAAAATCTTGCTGTACTGAAATTACTGACCTACCTTTCTTTTTCCCCTCCCTTTCTGGAATTGCCTCTGAGCAACGTGCCAACAGGGAGGTGGCACAAGCCTTTCTCCGGGCTGTCCTGGGAAGATTGATCCAGGAATGGACCTTGAACAAATTCCAACAATATCATTCCTTGGTTGGGAAACCGCTGGGGCTGCCCCACGCCCCGAGGACACGGCTTTTTACCTGCCCAAGTGATGTTGCTAGAAGTGTTTTCTCCACCTCTTATCTCTCTGTACCAGTTCTCCCAGTGCTGCTGTGGGTGACGGTGCCCTCCGGTTCCTCCCTCCTCACCCGACGCCCTGAACTGGTTGCAAAACCAAACCTGCAAACTCCGCTCAGCCTTCCTGCTCCTTCCACAAAGTGCAAATTCCGTGCAGTTTGTGTCAGGATTACATGGCATCTGCTGGGAAGTAGGTGGCCAGGGCTGTAATAAGGATGGAGGAGCTGGCTAAAAAAAAACCCAAACCCCAAAAACCCCCAAAAAACCCAAATAAAACCCCACCAAAAATGCCTGGGAATCCTGCCTGGGTGTGAGGATGGGCTTGAGCTGGTGCTGGTCTGTTCTTGGAGGGGAGGGGATGCTGGAGTCGCCTCCATCGCCGGACGTCGTCCCCCAAGTCCTCCCCTTGGACTTGAGCGGTGGGTTTCGCGTCCCCTTCTCCCCTCCTGAGCCAAATACCGTCATTTTTGACCCATCAGCTGGGTTTCTCCAGGAACCTTGTGCTGGAGACACCCTAGACTCCTCCTTTCTGGAATGGATTCTTCTCCCCTCGAAGGCTGTTTCCCCCACATCGAAGCTTTCGGGATGCAGGGTGGGGTGGGGTGGGGTTTGGGATGGTGGTGGGGTGGAAAAAAACCCCTCCTGGAGGCCACTGTGGTCTCTTTCCATCACCTTTCAGAGCTTTTCCCGGGGTCGGTGGGGTTGCTTGGTTAATCCCACTCCCCGCCGTGACGTCTCCTCCTCGTTAAGTGGCCAAATTAAATCCTGCAGCCGCGGAGCGATCGATCGGAGGGAAGAGGCTGCGCCGTGGTGGGAGTGGGGGCATCAGGCTGGATCGTTTACTGGTGTTTTCCCTAATTCCCTTTCATCTCCGTGGGGTTTGGGGTTTTTTTTTTTAAATCTCTTGCAGAAACAGCAATAAGGCTTTTTCTTTTTGTTTGCTGGCTGATCAGAGGGATAGAGCGCAGCAGCTGAGCGGTTTGGGGTTATTTTTTCCTCCTCTTTTTGGCCCAACCTGCTTGAATTTGATGAACTGGTGGAAGGTGCCGGAGCCTTGAGTTGCCTCTGGCCGAGAGCAAAAAGAGGGGTGACTGTTTTAGGGCTTCTTTTACAGTGGAGACGTCTGTAATGTAGAGGAGACCAAAAGGCAACTCTACATCCACTGCTTTTTTTGTTGAAATGTTCTCTCTTGATGGAGTGTTTTGATTTCACCCCCCCCTCCCTCCTCCTGGCCCTGCTTTGGGTGTCGATTTTGGAAGGATACATCATGTTTTTTGGGGGGTTTTTTGTTTGGTTGGGGTTTTTTTTTTGTAACCTGCAGGATCTTCCGTTCCTGGGGAAGAGCCTGGAAGCACCAGGGATCTGGGTTTCTGCTGGGACCGCCCCAGCTTTCTTCCCGCTAGAGTTTTTAGGGCAGAAATCCCTTGGGAATGGTTGGGGTTGGAGCAGGGTCTCGGCTTTTCTGGAGGGCGCCCGGTATTTGTGCTGGAGGAGGAGCCTGACTTTCCTGGAGAGGAACCAGGGATGGGCTAAAGGGGATCTTTCAAGCCTCACTGGGTGCTTTTTCCGCCCCCCCCCCGGGATCTTCAGGTTTTAGGCCTAAAATCTGCTTTAACCTTGTGCTGACTTTTGCCTTGTGCCGAGAGAGACGATCAGGCAGAGGAGGGGGGGTCATTTTTTGGCACCTGTGGCTAAAAGGAGGGTCATTTTTTGGTACCTGTGGCCAAAATGAGGGTCCATTTTTGGCATCTGTGGCCAAAAGGGGGTTCAATTTAGGTTCTGCAGCCTCAGATCTGCGCCTCGATGCTTCTGGCGATGCTCGTTTCCGTGACTACAGCAGTCAAGGTGGACTAAAGGGAGCCCCGGGCCCCTCGAGTTCGGGAAGATGACGTGCCATAGGGAGCACTGGCTGATTTTTAGCACTTTTTTTTTTCCTCTGCTTTTTCAGCAAATCCAGTTTGCGGATGACATGCAGGAGTTCTCCAAGTTCCCAACCAAGACGGGCCGTCGGTCCCTGTCCCGCTCTATCTCCCAGTCTTCCACCGACAGCTACAGCTCCGGTAGGTGCCAGGCTCCTTCTCCGTGCGTGGTCCTCTCCCGAATCCGGCGTCGGTGCCGCCGGGAACGTGCTGCTCACCCCACATCTCAGGATGCTCCAAGCAGAGGGGGTGGTTCTGGGGGTTCCTGAGGCTGAGGCGTTGATTACCAGTTGATAGCCCAATTACCTCTGGGTTGTTTTAGAGGACAAGAGCGGAGAATCCCTTCTGGACGTTGTTTTTTTTCTGTAGGAGGTTGGTAGTTTGAGCCACGAATGTCCGTGTGCCTGAAAGTTGGGAAGCAAAACGAAGCTGAAACCTGCCTGACACGGGGTAGGAGGTCCCCAGATTCCTGTGACCTGGGCTAACGTGTGTCCCTCTCTTGGTTTAGCTGCCTCCTACACCGACAGCTCTGATGACGAGGTGTCCCCCCGTGAGAAACAACAAACCAACTCCAAAGGCAGCAGCAATTTCTGCGTGAAGAACATCAAGCAGGCAGAGTTTGGGCGCCGGGAGATCGAGATCGCTGAGCAAGGTGAAAGCAGAGCCTGAAGTTCCTGGAGCTTGTGGTTGGGGCTGGGAGTTGTGCTTCCCAGAGACCAGGGGCTGAGCTGTGGCAACTCCCACCCCATTTTAACCACACACCACCCCCCCTTAAATCAGCAGATTGTTTGAGGAAGAGCTAGATGGGACAGCAGGCATTAAAAATGCGTGGAATCCGTTTCCTAACAGCCACCACTGAGCTCTTGCAGGGGTTTAATGTTGTGGTGGCTTTGGATGAGAAACCTCAATGGGCAAGGATCTTGCAACACCTTCGGGGCCGTGAAAACTGAGAGTCCCAGCCCCTTCCCCTGGGGGCTGTGGGAAGCTGAGTTACTGTTTCCAGTGGGGGGTATTGGGCAAGTTTGCTTTCGGGCTCCTTTTAGACACAAGCTGCCAACGCCGTGGAAGGGGAAGATGATCCAGGCACGTTTAGAGCAGCTCTTCTGTGGCAGCACCATTTTATTCCTCTTTAGGTGCTTCTCCTCCATGCTCTTCTGCTGCCAGTCTGGTGACTGTCCTCGGCTGCCTTCCTGGGGTAGTGCCTGTCCCAGACCTCTCCTTACGTGGCCAAATGACAAATGTCACTGGGGTTTAGACCTGTCAGGCGAGGGAGGAGGAGTTTTCTCCCTGGCTGTGGGGCTGGATGGAGCCTGGGAGACCCCAGGGTCTGACAGAGAGGGGCCTCTCTGTACGAAGCCCTCGTTAAAAGCCGTTTCTTTTCCTTTTGCAGACATGTCTGCTCTGATCTCACTCAGGAAACGGGCTCAAGGGGAGAAGCCTTTGGCTGGAGCTAAAATCGTAGGCTGTACCCACATCACAGCCCAGACTGCGGTGAGTGGCTGCTTATTTGGGGTAGGAGAGACCACTTTTTCCCTGGGAAAGAAAGTTTCCCAGCTGTGGGCAACTGGGGGAGGCACCTTCTCTTGGCTGGAAACATCTTGGAGAGGTTCTGCCGCTGGTATTTCCCCAGGGTGGTGATGCTGGACCTGATCTCTGATGAGTACCTCGCTGCAACCTTGCACAACGGGCTTGGGGGCCTGGTGCCGTGCTCGTGCCCATCAATGTGGCCCCAGGCCTTCTGCTCATCACCCCTATCTCTTGCAGGTGCTGATCGAGACGCTGTGTGCGCTGGGAGCGCAGTGCCGCTGGTCTGCCTGTAACATCTATTCCACCCAGAACGAAGTGGCAGCAGCCTTGGCAGAAGCTGGTGAGTACAGCCCAGCCCCTCCTGGACATCCCAGACCCTCGGTTTGAGGGGTGGTTTGACCCAAAATATCTTTGAGGGAGGGATAAATAAGTCTGAACCTGTTGTGGGCTGTGATTTCATAGAATCATAGAGTGGTTCAGGTTGGAAGGGGACCTTAGATTCACCACCAAGTGCCACCCCCTGCCCTGGGCAGGGACACCTCCCACCACACCAGGTGGCTCCAAGCCC
>VXBJ01007828.1:31954-42063 GCA_013400055.1 Nycticryphes semicollaris
GAGGGAATGCCATCCCTTGGGGACCCCTTGGGGCTGGGATCTCCCTTCGGCCACCTCAGGAGGGGCCCAAAGGGGTCCCCCCTGGGCATCTCCAGGGCCCCCTATTTGGGGTCTGACCCCCTCCAAGCCTTTTTGGGCTCTTTCACTTGAGGTTTAAACCCCATCAAGCCCCTCTGCTGGGGTCTGGCTCCCCTCTGAGCCTTTATCTCCTCGGAGCCTAAACTCTCCAAGCCGCTCGATTTGAAGATTCATTTGGTCTTGACCCCCCTCAGTGTGGGGTCTGGGCTCCAAAAAGCAGCCGTGCCCCTTCCCGCCACTCCCAACATGGCGGCCCCAGGCCGGACCCGAGGGAGGGCGGAAGTGCCACTCCCAAGATGGCGTCGGGGGAAGGAGGCGATGCCACACCTAAGATGGCCGCGCGGGGGCGGTGCTCGCCACCCGTCCGGCTGCCGCACCGGCCCCGTGGCCACCGAGGGCGGGCGGTGACGCGACCGGGGCGGCGGGACCGGCGGGCGGAGCCACACCGCAGCCGCCGGAACGACCGGAGACACCTTCCCTTCCACCTCCCGGTGCCACTCCCAACATGGCGGCGGCGCTGCCCCGGCTCTCCCTGCCGCTCCCGCGAGAGGGTGGGGTGAGTCCTCGCGAGAGCTCGGCGCGGTGCAGGGCGGCCGACATGGAGCCGGGCGGCGGCGGTGGCGGCGTTGGGGTTCCGGGGCCGCTCCCGGGTAACAACAAGGCCCGTGGCGGAACGGTGCCGCCCGGCAAGGCCCGGGACCTGGGCCGCCCGCCGCGCAAGGACTCCGAGGTCAGCGCCGCCGCCGGCGGGCCCGGCCCCGGCCTCGGCCCCGCGGTTGGGTGGGGGGTGGTTCCCGGGCGGGCCGGGCCCCGGCTGCGTCGTCCTTCCCTCCGTGGGGACCGGGGCCTGCCTGGGAGGTGTCGGTTCGCTTCAAGCCTGACCCGGGCGGTGCTACTCACCCTTCACCGTCTCCCGGGTCGGGCCTGGGGCAGCCAGCGCTGCGGTACCGGTTCACCTGGGCCCCGAAGCCTTGGCCTGTGGGGCCGGGAGGCCTCTCTCTGCCAGGCCCGTTTGATACTGGGTCAGCCCGGAGCCCATCTGGGTCGGTACCGGGCTCGGGTGGGTGCTGGTCTCCCCATCATCCAGGTCTTCTCTAAGTGTTGGTCGGTTTGAGGTGTTTGGGGTGTGAGGGTGGTTCAGCCTGATGTCCCCAAAAGGGCCTGGTGCCGGTCACCCTCCTTCCAGGGTTGCTCTGGCCTCTCACTGCCCCCCGGCCCCAGAGTTTCTCCCGGTCAGCACTGTCCCGGTACGGCGAGGGCTGGGTTGTCAGGTCCCCGGGCATCAGTTTAGTCCAGGGATGGCTCTGCCAAGAGGTCACTGACCCTTCCAAGGAGACACCAAGGTCCCAGTGGGTTTGGATGGAGCTGATTTATCCTCCGTGGTGACCCCTACATCCAGTGTTATTCCTCTGGTGGCTCCACCTCCACGGGTGTCCCCACCCCTGGGGGGGGGGTTGGGATGGACACACGCTCCCCAAAATGACAGGAGAGGGCCATGAGGAGGTCTGTGGGAGGGTGCTGGGTGCTGGGGAATGGCTCCCAGCCCCATAGAGCGGCACAGACCCATACAGAGACCCATTGCCCTTTGAGCAGGCGGGGGTTTGGGTCAATCCCTCATCCAGGAATGGATACGCTGAGATTTGGGAGGGTTTTGCTGTGGCTCCATGTTGACTTAGGAAATCAAACAGGTGGTTTGTGCTCTGAGGCTTCTCCTGGACGTTTTTCCAGCCTCACCTAAGCTGTTTGGAGTTGTTTTCTTTTCACTTTTCCCATCTGCTGATATTTTTGGGGGGATGGGAATGGGGGATAACCCAAATTTTCACACATCTGTGCAAAATGAGTGAGCTCCGAGGGCTCTCTAGTCCCATATAAACCCCTTTTTTTTTCCCTGAGATGAAACGTGTCCCATCTCCTGCTTTGGTTTTTTGGCCTTTTGGGGCTCCCAGAGTGTTTTGGAGGTGGTGGTGCAGTGGCAGGGGCTGCCCAGTGAAGCGTGGCGTTGGCTCACTGCGGCGGAGCTGGGATGGAGATGCAGGAGGTGGGTAGCGGTTGCCTTGGTAACGTTTACGCCGCTGCGGGTAGGTTTTTGGTCTCTCGCAGGGAAGGTACAATCCTGGATTTGCAAGAGGATGAGGTGAATTGCGAATGGCTTGGGGATTTTGGTTTTCTTGAGAAATGGTGTCATTTTAAGTGATGTTTTTTTTTTTTCTTCTGCTTTTAAGGGCTATTCGGAATCCCCAGACCTGGAGTTTGAATATGCAGATACCGACAAATGGGCAGCAGAGCTCTCTGGTAAGGGACTCATCCTGGTGGATCGAGTAACCAGCCGTGATTTTCTTCCCTGGTAATGATTAGAGGACCTCACTCAACTGCACCAATATTCCATTGTTGTCTTTTAAACACCTCGTTCATGTTAACGGAGAAGTGATACCACGTAATGAATTTTTATAGCCTCCTGCTGGGTGTGTTTTATGAATTTCCCCCATCTTGGATAAAATTACAAATATCATGGCCAAGTTGTAGCTTTTTTTTTCTTTTTCTGATGGCTCAGTGCAGGTTGTTGGGAGTTTTCCCTCTGTTCTCTTTTGGCAGAACTGTACAGCTACACGGAAGGGCCAGAATTCCTGCTCAACCGCAAGTGCTTCGAGGAGGATTTCAGGATCCACGGTAAGACCCTTCTCCCGGAAGATCTCGCATCTCCGGGGTGGGACAGGGCTGGATGCGTTAGTGCTGCATCAGAAAGCTCGAGCTGCCTGCTGATAATCTTCCTGTGGAGAGCTCATTAGTGTGTGTGGGCTGGTCCTGGAGAGCAGCTCGTTGCCTCCGACGCGTTCAAGCATTCGTTGATGGTGATGTCCGAGGTGGTTTGTCAGCATCAGGATGTCTGTGCTGGAACATAGTGGCAGCAATGAGAGCATCCAGCTCATTTCCCATCAGCTGCCTGTTCAGGTGGATGGGATTCATCTTAGAATCATAGAATCACAACATGGTTCAGGTCGGAAGGCGCCTTAAAGACCATCTAGTTCCCTTCCCTGGGCAGGGACTTCTTTAACTAAACCAGGGATGGGGCAGCCACAGCTTCTCTGGGCAACCTGGGCCAGGCTCTCACCACCCTCACCCCAAACAACTTCTTCCCCACATCTCAGCTCCATCTCCCCTCTTCCAGGGTCAAACCCTTCCCCCTCCTCCTCGGGCTCCCCTCCCTCATCAAGAGTCCCTCCCCAGCTTGTCGTCTGGTGATCCCTCCGTGCCTGGGCGTTACTCCCAGGACCCACCCCTGTTTTCCATCACGCTTAATCCTGTTCCTGTTTGTGTCTGGGGCCAACAGAGATGCCCCGTGCCCTCACCCTCTCTGCTTTGGCTTTTCAGTGAGGGACAAGAAATGGACAGAGCTGGACAAGAACCAGCACCGCACTCACGCCATGCGGCTCCTCGACGGGCTGGAGGTCACCGCGCGGGAGAAGAGGCTGAGAGTGGCCCGAGCCATCCTTTACGTTGCCCAAGGTGATACCAGGCATCTGCCCCGTTTCCTCTTTACTAAATCTTAGTAGTGGACTGGGGGGGCTTTATATTTCAAATGTTTAAAAGCATTCTTTGTTCCTTCCGTCTGTGATTTCACCTGGGATGTCTGTAATGAAGCTAATTCTCTTGGGAAGCCAGAGAGCTTATAGGAGTTTGGTCCAAAATTTGGCTGATTTCCCCATGCAATCCCAGTTCTGCCAGACCTGAGCTGCCTTACCCACGGGGGAGGGCTGTTCAGTCCTCTGCACCCATCCCACTTTTTGCCTTAAAATTAAGGCTTGGGTTTTTCATTCCCCCCTGGAAAATGCTGGTGGGGGGCGTGGGAGGGCTTGGGGATCCCTGTGGAGATGGGATCCAGCGAGGGTGTCGTTGCAGGCACCTTTGGGGAGTGTGGCTCCGAGGCCGAGGTGCAGGCTTGGATGAGGTATAACATCTTCCTCTTGCTGGAAGTGGGGACGTTCAACGCTTTGGTGGAGCTGCTCAACATGGAGATTGAGTGAGTACTGGGGGAAAACACTTCAGAAAAGGCTCTAGAGCTCCTTGGCAGGAGGTTTTTCCACTTTGGGGCAGTCCTAGTCCTAGTCTGCCTGTCCCTAATCAGATTCCTGCAGGCACCAGAGTGACTCCTGTTGTTCTGGGTGGCCTAGGATTAAACCTGATTTATTTATACAGCAATTCACTTTGAGCCGTTGCCAGGCAGCAAATAGAGACAGGTCTGTTCCTTCTCCATTCAACTGCACTGTGAAGAGGGGATTTATTGCAGCAATATCTGCTCCAGGCGTTGGCCCTGACCTGTTGGTTCCTTGTGGCAGAGCTAAAATCTCACCAAAAGCCCTCTCTGAGGCTGTTTTTCCCCCGCAGTAACAGCGCAGCTTGCAGCAGTGCCGTGAGAAAGCCTGCCATCTCCCTGGCCGACAGCACGGACCTGAGGTACGGGGCAGGGCTTGGGAGGAGGGAATGCTTTGACGGTGTTTGCTGGGTTTTTTGGCAAGCTGAGACGGGCCACCAAGCACCAGGGGGTGTCCCAGGGCTGTCCCACCTTCTGCCCAGGCTCTGTGAGCATCGTTAGGTGCGCTCAAGTCTGTGGGCATCCCTTGTGCTCAACCTGCACAGCAGGCTCGTGGCTGGTTGGGGACAAGAGAGCGGTAAAATATGGGAAAGCAAATTATTTTCCCCCTGCTTTGACTTGCAGAGACCTTTTCCCTCAGCACCTGAGTGCCCATCCCCTGGTGGAGTGGATGCATGGAAACCCACTGTGGTCTGGGCTGATCCAGCCTTCCTCCAGAGACCTGGGTGCTGGTGGGGCCTCCATAATTCATCCCAAACCTCTGGTGATTCTCCTGATCTCCTGCTTTTTTACAGGGTGCTGCTGAACATCATGTACCTGATCGTGGAGACCGTTCGGCAGGAGGCTGAGGGGGACAAACCCGAGTGGAAGAGCATGAGACAGACCTTCCGAGCAGAGTTGGGTGAGGACCAGGCTCTCAGGGGCATTGATGGGATGGAGGTTTCCAGGGCTGAAAAGCAAGAGAGTGAGATGGGATTTGGCTCTAGGCCCCAGTTAATGGGGACTGGCAGCACTGGGCTTGTTTCTACTTGGCTGAACCTTGCTGGTGGGGCAAAGGGGCATGAGCAAAGGAAGGCAGCCAGCCTTTTCTGCTGTCTGGGTGCTCTCAATCTGGGGAAAAAAAATGGAATATAGGGGCTGTTGTTTCATCTCAACACAGGAGTAAGAAATTATGGAGGGTACAAGGCCTTGGAAAGGAGGAGAGGAGCTGTTTGGGGTGAGATGAAGATCTCGGAGGTGGAGGGTGTGAGACTGCAGAGGTTGTGGGAAGGCGAAGGGGTTGGTGGGGATGAGGGCAGGGGGGAGGAATGCCTGCCTATCGCTGCTGTGTGGTTCCAGGAGCCCCCCTGTACAACAACGAGCCCTTCTCGGTCATGCTCTTTGGGATGGTGACCAAATTCTGCAGCGGCCATGCTCCACACTTCCCCATGAAGAAGGTGCTTCTCCTTCTCTGGAAGACTGTGCTGGTGAGGAGGGGCTGCGGGGTGGGCTCGTGGGTTTTTGGTCAGTGGAGGAAGGAAGTGCTGCCCTTGGAGCTGGCTGTTATTGCTCCATCCTCTTTACTTGGCCTTCAGCTGAGTAGTTAAACCCACCCCATAGAGGAACATTGGATGCTGGTTTCTGGAGCTGGATACCAAGGATGAGCCCAAAGCAAGGTCCCCAGTTGGGGTCTGCATGAAGGAAAAGGTCCAGACACTTCAACTGTGGATGCCTAAACACCCTCACATTGTCCCTTCTGCCTTCCAAGAAGGCTAGTGGCATCATGGGGTGCATCAGGAAGAGCGTGACCAACAGGGCGAGGGAGATCATCCTCTCCCTCTGCTCTGCCCTGGGGAGGACCCAGCTGAAGCACTGGGACCAGGTCTGGGCTCCCCAGTTCCAGAAGGACAGGGAACTGCTGGAGAGGGGACAGCAGAGGACCACAAAGATGCTGAGGGGCCTGGAGCATCTCTGCTACGAGGAAAGGCTGAGGGACTTGGGGCTTTTGAGTCTGGAGAAGAGAAGGCTGAGGGGGGATCTGATCAACACCTAGAAATACTTCAAGGGTGGGTGTCAGGAGGATGGGGCCAGGCTTTTTCCAGTGGTGCCCAGTGACAGGACAAGAGGGAATGGGCACAAACTGGACCATGAGAAGTTCCATCTCAACATGAGGAGGAGCTTCTTGGCTGTGAGGGTGGCAGAGCCCTGGCAGAGGCTGCCCAGAGAGGTGGGGGAGTCCCCATCTCTGGAGACATTCAAACTCCACCTGGAGACGTTCCTGTGGGACCTGCTCTGGGTGACCCTGCTGTGTCAGGGGGTTGGAGTGGGTGATCTCCAGAAGTCCCTTCCAACCCCAGATTGTTCTGATTCCACAGTGACATGAGCAGTGTGGGGACAGCCAGCCCTTGTTTCACACGCTGGGGCTGGATCTGGGGACTCCTGCCAAGCGGATTTGGGGAGGGTGGGTGGAGAAAGCCCCTAGTGCTGTGTGTGGAGGCCTCCACCATGCTGAGGGTTCCGTGGTCTCCCTTGCAGTGCACCCTGGGGGGATTTGAGGAGCTCCAGAGCATGAAGGCAGAGAAGAGGGAGATCCTGGGCCTGCCACCGCTGCCGGAGGACAGCATTAAAGTCATCCGCAACATGCGAGCTGCCTCCCCTCCCGCCTCCGCCTCCGATCTCATCGAGCAGCAGCAGAAGCGAGGCCGTCGGGAGCACAAGGTGGCAGGGGACAGTGACACCAACGATGGGACAAGCCGGGGTCTGGGCACTGACCTCAGAGCAACTTGTCCCCGCTCTTCTGTCTCCAGGCCCTGATTAAGCAGGATAACCTCGATGCCTTTAATGAGCGGGACCCTTACAAAGCTGATGACTCCCGGGAGGAAGAGGAGGAGAACGATGATGACAACAGCCTGGAGGGAGAGACTTTCCCCCTGGAACGGGATGAAGTGATGCCTCCTCCCACCCAGCACCCCCCCAGCGACCGCATCACCTGCCCCAAGGGGCTGCCCTGGGCCCCCAAGGTCCGGTGAGTCTCTGGGGCTGACCTTGGGCCGGGCTTTGTGGGGAGACCTGGAGTGAGTTGAGGAAAATGAAGGCTCTTAAATATTGCAAACTTAAGCAGGGGTTTGGGGGAGATGTTGGGGACAGGGTGGTCAACCTGGTGGTCGTGTTGGTGGCTGTTCTCTTGGTGGGGTGGGCTCCACACCGTCTGGAAAGACTGTGAGGCTTTTCCTCATGGCTGTGGCGTATATCCAGGAAGATGTGACTCTTCCCCTTGTCCCTTTGCAGAGAAAAGGACATTGAGATGTTCCTGGAGTCCAGTCGTAGCAAGTTCATCGGCTACACGCTGGGCAGGTGGGTTCCTTCAGAGCTGGGGTCCTGCTGATCTGAGGGGGCTTGTGGCAGAGGCTACGGGGCTACTGTTGGGCTACTGTCCTGAGCTCGCTGGCTCCTTTTTGGGGTGGTGTTTTCTCACCTGCCCGTGGGTGGCTCAGGTTTGCTCCTGCCTGAACCCAACCTGGCTTTTTCCCTCCTCTTTAGTGACACCAACACCGTGGTGGGCTTGCCCAGGCCCATCCACGAGAGCATCCGAACCCTGAAGCAGGTGAGTACCTTGATGGATTGCTCCAGCCCCTCCTGTTGCGTGGGTTCCCCCTTTCCCATCCTCATCCCTATCCCTGGTCAGGGCCCAGTGTGGTATTTTCCTGAGTCCTATGAGGGGAGAGGCCTCATGTTTTCATCCCCTTCCCAGTTTCCAAGCCTGGTTGAACCCCTTTCTTACTGGGGTTGTCCCAGAGGTGAGGCCGGCAGCCACCACCCGTCCTGTCACCACTGGGACAGGAGTAATAGAGGTCACTGGGGAGGGACTTAAAGAGATGATGGGACCAGGCTGGGGCTGGTGGCATCGATGAGGGAGAGGGGGTGTGATGTGAACTCCTGCTCTCTCCCTGCACAGCATAAATACACATCGATTGCAGAGGTGCAAGTGCACATGGAGGACGAGTATCTGCGCTCACCGCTCTCCGGGGTGAGTGTGAGGATGAGGAGCTGGGGGGGTNCTCTGCTGGGGAGGGAAGAAAGTGTGGAGTGTGTAGGGAGGTTTTGGGAAGGGTATCCTGTCCTTGGGGTTGGAGAGCCTGGGGCTGAGCCAGCCCCACGGCGCTGATGGCAGCTCCTGGTCTGAGGTTTCTGGTCTCTCCTGGCCCCAGGGGGAAGAAGAAGTGGAGCAAGTCCCTGCAGAGATCCTGTACCAGGGCCTCCTGCCAAGCCTGCCACAGTACATGGTGAGCTGGGGAGCTCTTGGGGGTCACCTGGGCCTTGCTTTGTCCTGGAGCTGATCTGGGGGTGCCTCACCCTGAAGCCTCCCTTCACTGCTCCATCCCTTTCCAGTGATGTCCCCAGGGTTTTTTTCCCTCCCTGTTACTTCCTCCTGTGGTGGGGAGGGGGACGATGACTGATCCCCCTGTTCCCATCCCCTTTTCCATCTCTCCCTTCTCCCCAGATCGCTCTGCTGAAGATCCTCCTTGCTGCAGCCCCCACCTCCAAAGCCAAGACGGACTCCATCAACATCCTGGCAGATGTCCTGCCGGAGGAGATGCCGTGAGTGACCATGGAGGGCGAGCAGAGGCAACTGGGTGATGGTGGGAGCCAGTCAGAACGGTGTGGTTTGAACTGAGGCTGTTCTGAGACCTCCAGGCTGACCTGACCATCTTCTGCTCAGTGCTGTGCCAGCAGGAGCTGGCTGTGGGTAGCTTCTGAGAGGCCAAGGAGTGGCAGGACTGTCTGATGACACCTCTGGGGCTGGCAGGGGGCAGACATTGCCCCCCCAGTCCAAGGATCCCTCTGTGTCCCCCAGGACCACGGTGCTGCAGAGCATGAAGCTGGGGGTGGATGTCAATCGGCACAAGGAGATCATTGTCAAAGCCATTTCTGCTGTCCTCCTCCTCCTGCTCAAGCACTTCAAGCTGAATCACATCTACCAGGTAAGGGGGGGGGGCCAGGGTCCGGCCACCCCACACGAGGCTCTGGGGGTGAGCAGGACCCAGGATTAGGTCCCCATTCACCTGCTTTTCTCCCCAGTTTGAATACATGGCCCAGCATCTGGTCTTCGCCAACTGCATCCCACTCATCCTGAAGTTCTTCAACCAGAACATCATGTCCTACATCACAGCCAAGAACAGGTAGCGGAGGAGATTGTCACCCCACATCCCTGCCTGCTGTGGGGAGGGGGGTGTCCCTGCTTTCTTTGCCCCTCCCTGATCCCACCACGGCCCCGGTGCAGGCAGTGCCCAGGGAAGTCCCCGCTGCAGCTGGTGGCTGGGTGGGAGGTTTGGGGACTGCGTTGTCCCCAGGCTGGGGGAGATCTGGGGGAGCAGCATGACACCCCCCTCTCCTTCCTGCAGCATTTCTGTCCTGGACTACCCATACTGTGTGGTGCACGAGCTGCCCGAGCTGACTGCAGAGAGCCTGGTGAGTGTCTCCCTTCTCTGCCAGGTCCTGGCACCCCAGGGTGCTCCCAAAAGGGTTTTGTGGGTGCAGGGAGGCAGCACCCAACCCTGGCACGCTTGGTGCTCCTGTGCTTGGCCCTGGGGTGCTCCCCAAAGGGCTTTATGGGTGCAGGGAGACAGCCAGGGTTGAGTACCCAGCCCTGGCACCCTCATCTCTCCTGTGCTTGGCCTTGGGGTGCTCCCCCAAGGGTTTTGTGGTTGCATGGAGGCAGCCAGGCTCTAGTACCCAGCCCTGGCACCCTTAGTACTCCTGTACTTGGCCCTGGGGTGCTCCCCAAAGGGCTTTATGGGTGCAGGGAGACAGCCAGGGTCCAGTACCCAGCCCTGGCACCCTCAGCGCTCTTCTGCTTGGCGCTGGCACTGCTGGAGCCTCAATGGGGCTCAAACCTCTCTTGCCTGTGTGCTCTGCTGTACCCCTTTGGCCGAGGGTCCTCATTCCTGCCTGATCCCCCCCA
>VXBJ01007830.1:6682-16846 GCA_013400055.1 Nycticryphes semicollaris
GACTCGTACCACGACGACTGTGCTTCCCGTTCCCGTTTTCTCTTCTCTAACCCCTCTCTCAGTGTTGCTAGAGAATCCCTTACCACACCTGTATGATCAGCATAAAAACAGCACTCCTCATCCAAGGCCGCGCACAATCCTCCCTGTTGCAGAAACAAGAGGTCCAACCCTCTTTGATTAAATAGATTTCTCTATTCGAGCCAAATCCTCGTCTACTGCAGCCCTGAGGGATGTTAGACCTTGTTGTTGCACCAGAGAGGTTATACCTGTAGCAGCTCCTGCAGCCCCTAGACCCAATAGAACAGCTATGGTAATTGCAGATATTGGTTCTCTTTTGCTGATTTTATGTCCTAAATTACTCCAATGGAAATACAAGGTTTCTTCTTCATGTAGAAGGATTCTAAGTACCACAGTTACCTGGACACAAAATTCTGAGTTATTGTTCCTGAGGATGGCAGTGGATAAACATGGTGTCAATCCAGTTATAGAGCATATCCACCATGCCCCGGGGCTAGGCAGGACCCATTTAGTACTTTTAAGATTGCTAATTTGAGTCTGGTTGGTACATAGNGGTACCATGATGACTGTGCTTCCCGTTTTCTCTTTTCTAATCCCTCTCACAGTGTTGCTAGTGAATCCCTTACCACCCCTGTATGATCAGCATAAAAACAGCACTCCTCATCCAAGGCCGCGCGCAATCCTCCCTGTTGCAGAAACAAAAGGTCCAACCCTCTTCGATTCTGTAAAACTACCTCTGATAATGAAGTCAGTGATTTTTCTAAGTAGGAAATAGATTTCTCTATTCGAGCCAAATCCTCATGCACCGCAGCCCTGAGGGATGTTAGACCTTGTTGCTGTTGCACCAGAGAGGTTATACCTGTAGCAGCTCCTGCAGTCCNTCGGTTTGATTTACTTTCTGACGGGGCCCTCCTGCTGGATTTACTTTCTGAGGGGGTCCCTCCTGCTTGATTTACTTTCAGAGGGGTCGGGACTATATGGTTCCTTACCTTTGACTTCTCCTTATTCCCACTTTGTTCTTTTATGATCACATTAGGTCCCACTGCCTGTGGTCCTTTAATTTCGTGCTTGTGAATTCTTATTAGGAGTCCCGTATCAGTCCCAGCTTGCCAATATCTTACACCCCAGGTTCACCCCACTAACCATCCGGGATTTTGGGGTTGCAAGATCGAGACCTTTAAGTGAGACAGTCTCAGAATGGTGGCAGATGACTGGGATGAAAAATCAGAAAAGAACCTGTAGGGTTTTGGTCCAAGGCATTAGAAGGTCCCCCTGTACATCATAACCCGATTTATTTGCTTATTTTACATCCTCTGTTAATATCGGATTCTTGAGTTTTTGCATTTCAGGTGTCTTTGGCAAAGACCTGTGCTGTACCTAGAGGAGATGGCGCTGGAATGGTGTCATTGGTGTTGCAAACCCAACATGGAATCAGAGTTCAATATGAAAAAGCACGAGCTGTACATCTCCAATGCGTGTGGGCGATTCCCTCCCATCAGGTTCTCAGCCCCAGAGGAATATTAGCCCAAGTTGCTGGAGCAGCATGTTGGTATTAGTGGATGGGGATGTCACTGCTGTTTTCCTACCCTCTCTCAGGTTGGCTCGTGGTGCTTTGCAGTCTAGTGCTACGAGCACATGCCCTGGATCCACCTCTGCCAATTCAAGGCATAAACACTTAGATTTGGTTAGCCTCTTCTGTGACCGACTCATCTGCCGTTTATAGGAAGGGCAGATGAACAGCTGCAGAGCTGTAGGCCGCTTTTTTTCAGTGGGGCATCCACATCGGCGGCTGTATTCTAGAACAATCCCATGCTAAGTGACTCTGATTTTAACATCTTGTTGCTATCTTTTCTGGCAATAGGTAACGGCTCTACAGCAGGGAACGTTGCAAAATGGACCGACGGTGGACTGTTTCCTCCCTGGAGACCAGAAACGCTGCTTCGACTTGGAAAACCGGTTGCTTCAATGGCATTGATGAAACAGTCAGCACAGAGCCCGGCATTCAATGTTCTCCAGGGCGCAACACATCAAACAGAACTTCCTGCTGGTTGTGCCTGGCTGGATGAGGGGTTGACTTCCTTGGCAGGAGGAACAGGACGCCTGATCCAAAGCAGTACTGTAGGTGTTTCTTGCACGCCTCTGTAAGTCAGTCTGTCCTACACCCTGGAAGCCTAAAGGAACGCCCCCCAGCAGAAGTGGTCTCTTGAGCAAGGGGGTGGAACGTGGGAAAGTAAGGGCAGACTGGTGAGGAGGACTGTAAAAGCACTGAAGTGACTGGCATGTGGGGTGCTGGAAAACACACAGATCATGCCAAGTGTTGCTTAGTGTTGTGTGCTCAACCAGTAGAACGTCTGCACTTGGATAACGGAGGCCTGGGGACGGACTCGGGGGCACCTGCCTAGGTGCCGCTTCAGAGATTCTCTGATCCATGAGGTATTGAGAGGAAATTTGTGCTTGGCCTTTAATCCGTGGCTTTGCACTTGTTCCTGTGTCCTGCCTGCACTAGCTCACACATTTTCTGTCCCTATTCTTTGACCAATTTCTCCTCTTTGGGGCTATCTCCCTCCCCACCTCTCTCTTGCTCACATTTATGGTCCCCTTTTCTGTCTCTACGTCCCTCTCCCTGTCCTTCCTTCTCCTGCTTTTTTTTCTCTTGTCCCTTTGTCCCTGCTGCCTTTGGGCCACAAGCCATGTGGCCAACTCGCTGCTGGGATTTCTGATATCCTTGAATGAGTGCGACTCAGCAACACCCGCCAGCTGTCACGAGAGAGGCTGATGTGGTGTGGGCATTGCCAGGGCAACTCTCAATATACTGTTTATGGCACGGAGAAAAGAGGTGATCGTACCACCACTCTGCGAAGGTAAGATGAATTGACTATAGTCAGAGGATGCAGCGTGGAGGTGTGCTGTCCCTGTTTCTCCCCCCTCTTAANATAGCATGCTAAGCTTTGATATCGTAGGAAAGTGATATAAGAGATTTATCTGGGTGCACCTAGACTCCTCTCCGACAAGGAGTTTAGAAAGCAAGGGGGTCCTTTCTGAACCTCGTGACTCAACGAGAGGGTCTCCCTGACAGCTTTGTCTGACTCTGTCCTCTGTGCAGTAAATAATCAAGTGTACCTTGCTATTGAATCTTGTAAAACACTGTTGCATTCACTACTAATTTTGTTAAATTGCCATTTCACCTTAATTAGTATTTCACTACTTCTCTCTTACGAGTGAAGTTAATCATTCCACCTGTCACTTTTGAACCTTGATGTTTCTTGAACCCACTTGTTTTTAAAATTGTCTTCCCCAACCAGTTTTAACTTATCACTAGTGTTTCTTGCACCCTGTCACTTTTTTCACTTTTTCTATTTGTTAATTCCTGCCTATGTTTGTGTACCCTGTCACTTTTCAAAATCTTTCCTGCCTGTTTCTTATCCCCTGTCACTGTATAATTCTTCCCAGACACTTGTCTTGTTTCTGCTGGTCCCTTCTGCCTCTATCTCCTGCTCCCTGTCTCTCATTTATTCCTCTCCCTGTTTTTTAGTGCCATCTCTCCTCTCTCTACGGGGCTGTCATGCTCCCTGCCCGCCTTTGTCCACAGTGTCCTATTTTCTGTCTCCCTGTCCCACACCTCTATGTCCCTCTGTCTTTCCTCCTGCTTTTCTCTTCCCTTTGTCCCTCCATCCTGCTGCACATGGGCACTGAGTCTTGTGGCCCACTCACTGCTGGGACTTCTTACATAATGTAATGAATGAACATTTCCTGCCTGCTCTATGTCCCTGGATGAGTTTGCAGCCCCTGGGTGCAGAGTTCGTGACTGGTAACAGGCTTTCAAATATCGCTTTCAAAAAGTGTTATTTATAAAAAGATGTTAAAGACTAAACAAACCCAGGTAACTAGTCTAAACTCGTGTTCTGGATAACAAGTGTAAATGTAAGTCTAAATAGATCTCAGTCTAGACAGATATTCTATGAGTGTAAAAAATTTTACATATTTGGGGGAGAAATAAAATATACATGTAGAAGGGAAAAATAAATTTAGGGGGGAAAATATATTTTTGGGGGGGAAAAAGTATATTTGGGAAGGGAAAACCCCATATGTATGTTTGTTTGAGGGAGGGAACCATATGAGGGTGATGTGAATATTATAAGGAGCTCTGGGAGATGTGATGACTAAGCATATTCTGTACAAATAACAGTCTCTGTGAATCTTGCATTCAGTGCACACGTGGGATGGAGAGACCACCCGTGTCCCCAGCGCTGAATAAAAAGAACGCTTGCTTCTTCAGACTCTGTTGGTGTTCAGTTTATTCCTGGTTTCAGTGACAAGAGGGCTATGCGCACCAAGCGGTAGCTGCCACCACAGCACAAAAAAAGAAAGCCAAATCCCTGCTTCTGGGTGTGTACGAGGGGAAGAAACAATCCCAATTTGGGAGTCCTGGTAAAGCCTGAATTGGGGCACTTGGAAAGCAAAAATATCTCACTTTCGTGCAGAAAACCAAAACTCAATTTTTCTGTTGTGAAAAAATATCAACATGTAGTATAATGGAAAAGTAGGAAATAGAGACGTTTCCCCGCCCTGTCTCTTGGTAAGTCCACTTGTCAGTTCTCCGGACATCGATCTCGGTCGTCCTGCGGTCCTCTGTTATACCGGAAGTGCCCGTCTGTCCTCTGGACGACGATCCCTATGGTCCCGCGATCCACCAGCACACCGGAAGCACCCATCAGTCCTCCGGACATTGCTCTCTATGGTCCCGCGGTCCTTCTGCGCACCGGAAGTGCCCGTCAGTTCTGCAGAAATTGATGTCTGTCTCCTCGCGGCTCCCCAGCGATCCGGAAGTGTGACGAAACTTGCTTAGTGTTCTATAACGGTGTTTTTCATAAAATTTTCTTGCTATCTTTCCCTCTGTCTCCCCAACCTAATTTTTGCCAGTGTTTCCTGTACACTGTCACTTTTCAAATTGTCTTCCTACATCTTTCTCTGTAGTTGTATGTGCCCATGTTTCAGTTGTCTCATATGACTTGTATCCTGTTGCTTTCAAAATTTTCTATGTCTCACTCTATCCATCTCCCTGTCTAGAATTCACAGTTCTTCCCTCTCTGTCCTGCACCCTGTTTCCATTTTCACCTTCTTTTTACATGTTCCTGTCTCATTTTGTTAGTTCTTCTCTGTGTTTTGTATAACCTGTTGCTTTTTTGAAATTTTCTTTTGAAGTCCTCCTGTGTCCAGCTCACACACACCCACCCTTTTTTTTTTCTTGCCTATATTTCTTTTCTCCTGGCACTTGTCCCTGTCTCCTTGTTCTGCTGGTGCCTTCCACCTCTCTCTCCGTCCCTGTTTTTCAAACCATAAGTCCTCTCTCCACACAGTTGTCCTACTCCCCACCCCTCTCTTTTTCACAGCATCCTATTTTCTGGCTCCTTGTCCTACACTTCTATGTCCCTGTGTCCTGCTTTTCTCTTTGGTTAGGGTTAGGGATGAGATCCAGGTGCAGATGGGACAAAGACATCTTGAATATGTGTAAAAAGGTAAAAGCTTCTGCACCAAAACTGAGTCATCAAAGAGCACACTCTACACTACGTAGGATTCCCGTGTTCAGCCTTCATCCACCTGAGGTAATCTGGACTCTGCTCAGATGACCACCCAAGTTCCTCCTTGTTGTCCCCAAGCCTTCTTTCATCCCTCAGCCCCCCTTGACACACACACACCTCCCTTACAGTCACAACACCTCCTGAGACCTTCCTCAGTCTCCACAGCATCTTGTAGCACTGTCTCCATTTCTCTCTCTTATTCTGTCATAGCCACCCGTCTCTGCCACACAGAGCTCCTTTCTCTGCCATCAAGGGTATCTCCATGTGGTTCCTCTCTCACTGATTGATCTGCAGCTTGCCCAGATGCTCTCCTGAGACACTAAGGCTCTTGCTGTGTCTCCAAGCTGCCTCTTCTTACCCTGCCCCCACATAATGGCTGTCCTCTCTATAGCAATGTCTTCCAAGTCTTTTTCCGTACTCCACAGCACTCTCATAGCACTTCAGTTCCCTTCAGATTGTAGTTTTAGTGCTCTTCAGACCACCTTTAGCTTACTCTTTGCTGTTTAGGATGCAATCGTTCTGCCCCAGTGCCCTGACAACATGTGTACTTTGTTGAAATCCCCTTCAGAGCTCCACATTGCTAGCTCTGGTGTTTCTTTGGTGTCTCAAGCCCCTGCAAGACTCCTCCGCTACCTTTGCTGAGCTCTAGTGAGACATTCCCTACATTTTATTTTAATTCCGGAGGGCAGTTTGCACTCCTCTTTTCCCCTCAGAACTCTTCTTGTGCCCACATCTGCTGCTCCAGTTGGGCTTTCTGTCCTCCCATTTGTTCAGTACACACTCATGCACTTCCCAGCTCCCCAAGGACACCTCTGCTTTACTCAATACTCTTAGAATTTTGCATCCCCAAGTCTTCTTTAGTCTCCTGGACCCTTTCTGGTCCTCCCTAATCTCTTTGATGAAACCTTGTATTTTGTCAGAATTTTTTCAAGAGTTACCTGTGCACTCCAGTGAGGTCTGTTTCAGTTCAGTATTACATCATTCTTTAATTTCAAATCAGGTACCCCAAAGGTGCCTATCGTCTACTTAGATCTCCTCTTAGATAGCCTTCAACTATTGTTATTGGCACATCTCCCAGGATGTTTTTTATTCTCTCTTACAATTTATTTTTGCTTTAGACACTTGGATGTTAATTAGGCTGCTTCATACACTTTCTAAAGTGTGTATATATTTTCTAAAATATTTTCTGTTTTCTGGGACCTCTCTAGTTCCATTAAGAAAATCAGTCAAAGAGAGATCATTGAAGTGATCATTTGGTAATAATATTGTTATTGCATTTAATGAGCTACTACACAAAGTTCACTATAGCATCTATCTTCATCTATTTACATCTCAGGAAAATTAAGTTTAATTACCTACCTGGTCTTATTGCTGAAAAATTGGACATAGTTGCAGTAAAAAAACCAAGTATCATCTCCAGTAGGGGCCGCAACTCCGGTTACAAGACTTTGCATGCTATAAAGTTAAGGCAGGTGAGAAAAAGAGTCACAGCTCCTACAGCCACCTTTATGTCTTGTGGGGGGTTAACCCTGTCCCTTCCCCAGGGGACTGTGGGAAGAGTGGTGGGCAGGGCCCCGGGGATATAAGGCACAGCCCGAGACAGGAAGCTTTTTGTGCCTGGGGGTCTTTCTGGGGTCAGAGTTGTGCTGATTCCTCAGCACACTGCAGCTTTGGAACACCTCAGCTATTTGAGCATTGAGAGAAGCAGAAATGAGACCTCTAAGGCAAGACCTTCAGGGCCACACAAGGTTTAGCAGTTTATATAAAGGAAAGCAGACTCTTATACTGTTGTTTTTTTTTTTCTTTCTTTTGTTTGTTTGCTTGTTTTGCTTTACCTCTCCCCTAGATCAACAAATTACTAATGAATGTTCAGGTGTGGCAAGAGGGTTAATTAGTATGCTTTTATTTATTCCAGGCTGCAGTGAGTGCCTGAGCCTGCTGCTGTTGGGGGAAGGCAGCAGGGAGACTGACTGCCTGTTCTCAGGTGGAAGGTCTGCTCACCANCTCTCTCCGTCCCTGTTTTTCAAACCATAAGTCCTCTCTCCACACAGTTGTCCTACTCCCCACCCCTCTCTTTTTCACAGCATCCTATTTTCTGGCTCCTTGTCCTACACTTCTATGTCCCTGTGTCCTGCTTTTCTCTTTGGTTAGGGTTAGGGATGAGATCCAGGTGCAGATGGGACAAAGACATCTTGAATATGTGTAAAAAGGTAAAAGCTTCTGCACCAAAACTGAGTCATCAAAGAGCACACTCTACACTACGTAGGATTCCCGTGTTCAGCCTTCATCCACCTGAGGTAATCTGGACTCTGCTCAGATGACCACCCAAGTTCCTCCTTGTTGTCCCCAAGCCTTCTTTCATCCCTCAGCCCCCCTTGACACACACACACCTCCCTTACAGTCACAACACCTCCTGAGACCTTCCTCAGTCTCCACAGCATCTTGTAGCACTGTCTCCATTTCTCTCTCTTATTCTGTCATAGCCACCCGTCTCTGCCACACAGAGCTCCTTTCTCTGCCATCAAGGGTATCTCCATGTGGTTCCTCTCTCACTGATTGATCTGCAGCTTGCCCAGATGCTCTCCTGAGACACTAAGGCTCTTGCTGTGTCTCCAAGCTGCCTCTTCTTACCCTGCCCCCACATAATGGCTGTCCTCTCTATAGCAATGTCTTCCAAGTCTTTTTCCGTACTCCACAGCACTCTCATAGCACTTCAGTTCCCTTCAGATTGTAGTTTTAGTGCTCTTCAGACCACCTTTAGCTTACTCTTTGCTGTTTAGGATGCAATCGTTCTGCCCCAGTGCCCTGACAACATGTGTACTTTGTTGAAATCCCCTTCAGAGCTCCACATTGCTAGCTCTGGTGTTTCTTTGGTGTCTCAAGCCCCTGCAAGACTCCTCCGCTACCTTTGCTGAGCTCTAGTGAGACATTCCCTACATTTTATTTTAATTCCGGAGGGCAGTTTGCACTCCTCTTTTCCCCTCAGAACTCTTCTTGTGCCCACATCTGCTGCTCCAGTTGGGCTTTCTGTCCTCCCATTTGTTCAGTACACACTCATGCACTTCCCAGCTCCCCAAGGACACCTCTGCTTTACTCAATACTCTTAGAATTTTGCATCCCCAAGTCTTCTTTAGTCTCCTGGACCCTTTCTGGTCCTCCCTAATCTCTTTGATGAAACCTTGTATTTTGTCAGAATTTTTTCAAGAGTTACCTGTGCACTCCAGTGAGGTCTGTTTCAGTTCAGTATTACATCATTCTTTAATTTCAAATCAGGTACCCCAAAGGTGCCTATCGTCTACTTAGATCTCCTCTTAGATAGCCTTCAACTATTGTTATTGGCACATCTCCCAGGATGTTTTTTATTCTCTCTTACAATTTATTTTTGCTTTAGACACTTGGATGTTAATTAGGCTGCTTCATACACTTTCTAAAGTGTGTATATATTTTCTAAAATATTTTCTGTTTTCTGGGACCTCTCTAGTTCCATTAAGAAAATCAGTCAAAGAGAGATCATTGAAGTGATCATTTGGTAATAATATTGTTATTGCATTTAATGAGCTACTACACAAAGTTCACTATAGCATCTATCTTCATCTATTTACATCTCAGGAAAATTAAGTTTAATTACCTACCTGGTCTTATTGCTGAAAAATTGGACATAGTTGCAGTAAAAAAACCAAGTATCATCTCCAGTAGGGGCCGCAACTCCGGTTACAAGACTTTGCATGCTATAAAGTTAAGGCAGGTGAGAAAAAGAGTCACAGCTCCTACAGCCACCTTTATGTCTTGTGGGGGGTTAACCCTGTCCCTTCCCCAGGGGACTGTGGGAAGAGTGGTGGGCAGGGCCCAGGGTATATAAGGCACAGCCCGAGACAGGAAGCTTTTTGTGCCTGGGGGTCTTTCTGGGGTCAGAGTTGTGCTGATTCCTCAGCACACTGCAGCTTTGGAACACCTCAGCTATTTGAGCATTGAGAGAAGCAGAAATGAGACCTCTAAGGCAAGACCTTCAGGGCCACACAAGGTTTAGCAGTTTATATAAAGGAAAGCAGACTCTTATACTGTTGTTTTTTTTTTTCTTTCTTTTGTTTGTTTGCTTGTTTTGCTTTACCTCTCCCCTAGATCAACAAATTACTAATGAATGTTCAGGTGTGGCAAGAGGGTTAATTAGTATGCTTTTATTTATTCCAGGCTGCAGTGAGTGCCTGAGCCTGCTGCTGTTGGGGGAAGGCAGCAGGGAGACTGACTGCCTGTTCTCAGGTGGAAGGTCTGCTCACCATGGTCGCTGAGCTGAAGGAAGAGGTGGAGAGACTAAGGAGCATCAGGGCATGGGAGCAGGAGATCGATTGGTAGAGTAACTCCATGGTGTGCCAGAGGGAAGGGCATCGGGGGGATGCCCCCCAGAGTGTGGTGGAGCCCCTGCCTTGTTGCTGTCAGGCAAAGGTAGGGGACCACAAAGATGAGGAGGGTTAGAAGCAAGTTGCAGTTTGGCATTGAGGGCAACCCCCTTCCCTGCCTACCTCACTTCCCCAGGTGCCCCTCCGTAATAGGTTTGAGGCCCTGGATCTTG
>VXBJ01007831.1:0-38191 GCA_013400055.1 Nycticryphes semicollaris
CATGATTTGTAGGCTCTCCTTTTTGTTTCAAGGACCAGCCAAAGGTTCCTATTTAGCCAGGCCGGGCTCCTTCCCCGCCTACTAGATTCATAGAATCAAAGAATCATTTAGGTTGGCAAAGACCTTTAAGATCATTGAATCCAACCATAAATGGAACACTTCCCACCACTAAACCATGCCCCTAAGCACCACTTCTACACATCTTTTAAAATGCCACCTTGGATGGGGACTCAACCACTTCCCTGGGCAGCTTCTTCCAATGCTTGACAATGGTTTTGGTGAAGAAATTTTTCATAATATCAAATCTAAACCTCCCCTGGTGCAAAGTGAGGCCATTTCCTCTTGTCCTATCTCCTGTTACTTGGGAGAAGAGACCAACCCCCATCTCACTACAACCTCCTCTCTGGTAGTTGTAGAAAGCAATAAGGTCTCCCCTCAGCCTCCTTTTCTCCAGGCTGAACAACCTCAGTTCCTTCAGTCGCTCCTTGTAAGATTTGTCCTCTAGACCCTTCACCAGCTTTGCTGCCCTTCTCTGAGCACACTCCAGCACCTCAATGTACCTTCCTGTACTGAGAGGCCCAAAATCAAACACAGTATTTGAGATGTGGCCTCAGCAGTGCCGAGTACCAGGGGATGATCACTTCCCTAGCCCTGCTGGCCACACTATTTCTGATACAGGCCAGGATGCTGTTGGCCGCCTTGGCCACCTGGGCACGCTGCTGGCTCATATTCAAGCTGGCTGTTGACCAATACCCCCAAGTCTTTTTCCATCAGGGAGCTTTCCAGCCACTCTTTCCCAAGCCTGTAGCACTGCATGAGGTTGTTGTGATCCAAGTGCAGGACCTAGGACTTGGCCTTGTTGAAACTCATCCCACTGGACTTTGGCTCATCCAGAACCCAGCCTGTCTGGATCCCTCTGTAGGGCCTTCCCTCCCCCTCAAGCAGACCAACACTCCCACCCAACTTGCTGTTGTCTGCAAACTTACTAAGGGTACACCCAACCCCCTCATGCAGATCATTGATAAAAATGTTAAATAGAACCAGCCCAAATACTGAGCCCTGGGGAACACCTCTTGTGACTGGCCACCAATATTTTCAAACTTATTTTCAACTGTTTATTAATAAAACTTTTCCAAAGAAAAGCAATATCGCCACATGAAGAACATATTATTTAAATGTTAAAATATGTGACCAACATTTATAAAGCTTCCTGGTAGATTTTATCAATCTAAATCGTCCTCTCTGAATATTCTCTTCAAAGTAAAATACACAGACTACGTCCACAAGAAAGGTACAAGACTGAGGTAAATTTAACCCTACTTAAGTTCAACACTAAAGTTAATTTATGCACATTCATACATGTAATTATTTTAGAAGTTGCTATTTTAACTGAGGGAACTGACTTCGAGTTTTTTTTACATAATTTATACCAGATTTAAATGAAATATGGTTTTAAATTAAAAACCTCAATGTATAATTGTTGTTAAAAAAAATAAAAGAAACCAGAATAAGCTACAGAAAAAATGGGCTGATTTCCATGAAACACTAAAAATATGTTAATTTCTTTCTTACAGAAGATGACAATCAGTAGTTCTACTCTTTGATAGCATATTCTATCAAATACAAATGATAAGATATAAAAGAGTAACAGATTCCTACTTCTCTGAGGTGTGCAGCCTTTCTGTTTGCTTATAGCTACTTACATTACTAAACCCTGGATACAGGGAAGAACAGAATTCATTCACAGCTTTTACAGTTTCTTATACATTTCAACACTTGTGGGTAAATTTCGTAGCAACACTGGCAGAAATCTCCCCCATTAAAATAAAAAAACTAAGATCAAAATAAGGATAATAAAAACCATTTAAAACCAGCAAGTGATAAGGCTGAACGTATCGCCTTACATATTCTGCTTTTGTATAAAAGAATGTCCAGAAGTATTTACTTGTAAAACAATTGCAATGACTTAGGAATCTCCTATAAAAAAATGAATCATCAAGTGTGCAACAAAAACTCAACTATGTTTTAAATGCAAGGTTCCAAGACAAAATAGATATCCTTTTTGTGCTATACTACCTTCAGTGTGTATTAATGTTACTGTGGTGTTAAAACACCACAGAAAGATGTGCAAAGAATACGACTACTTGCTTGACAAATATAGTAGATTTTAAACTAGTTGTAAAAAAACCAATAATCACTAAGGGGCCTTGTTTCTCATATGTAGAAGAGTAAACCAAATTCTTAACATAGCTGGAAAAACATCAGAAACTACATAGCAGATAACTTTAAAAGGTAACGTTTTGTGATGTAACAAACATAACCCACAAAATGATTTATTATAGTTTAGCACTTTAGCAGTCCAACAAAAAGACAGGTTAAACCCCAGACTCTACTGTAGTGAGGCATAAGACCATAGGGCCTGATGGGATGCCCCAACAGCTGAGGAAGTTGGCTGATATTACTGTGATGGCACTCTTCTTGTTTATTTTCACCAGGTCCTGGCTACTCGGGGAGGTTCCTGAAGACACATCAAATGGCGCTCATATCTTCAACAGGACAGGAGAGAAGATCTGGGGAACTACTGGCTAGTCTGCCTCATCTCAATCACGCAGAAGGCAATGAAGCTCCTGGAACCAACTTCCAGACATATGAAGGACAAGAAGGTGATGACCACTAAGCAGCATGGATGTACCAAATGGAAATGTTGCTTAAACAGCCTGACAGCCTTCTATGAGGAGACTAATGTCTTGGCAGGTGAGATGGAGCAATGGATGTTATTTATCTCAATCTCAGTATGGATTTAGACATTGTCTCCTGTAACATCGTCACAGACAAGCAGATGAAGCATGGGTTATATAAGTGTGCAGGGAAAAGGACTCAGAACCAGTTGAATGGTTGGGCTGAAAAAATGGCAGACAGAAACCTCATGAAGTTCAATCAAAGGAAATGTAAAGACCTGCACTTGGGGAAGAATAACCCCAGGCACCAGCACACATTGGGGCAGGAAAAGGGGCAGGTGACCAGATGGAAAGCAGCTTGGTAGAGAAGCACCTGGGGTCCTGCCAGACAAGAAGCTGAACGTGAGCCAGCAACATGTCCTTGGGCCAACAACCTTGTGGGCTGCATTGGGAAAAGCACTGCCAGCATGTCAAGGGAGATGATCCTTCCGCTCCACTCAGCATCGCCAAGACACCCCTGTAGTCTGGGGTTCACTTCTGGGCTTGCCAGTACCCGAGAAGCAGGGACATAGTGGAGCAAGACCAGTGAGAGGCCACAAGGGTGATCGAGGGCTCGCAGCATCTGATGCATGTGAAGAGGGTGATAAAGCTGGGATTGTTCAGCCAGGAGAAGGCTGCAGCACAATTTTATCTGTGTGCAGAAATACCTAAGGGGAGGGAATGAATATGATGGAGCAAGTCCCTTCTCAGTGGTGCCCACTGAAAGGACAAAAGACCATGGCCATAAATTGAAATATATGACCTTCCAGGAGAACATAAGATGATGATAACCCCCTCAAAAAAAAAGTGTACAAAAAGAAAAAAGGTTATGAACTGTCAACCTTATTTACAGTGGGTATGGTCAACAACTGGAACAGTCTGACCAGAGTGGCTGCGCGGTCTCCATCTCTGGATACTAATAGTGTGCAGGGACATCTGCTCCAGCTTCCCCTGCTTTGAGTATGGGGACTGGATGAGATTATCTCAAGAGGCCCTTCCTTTCTCAAAGATTCTGATTCTGCAAAGGTGCGGTTATAATCAGCCTAACTAATAATTTAGTATCTTAAAGCAAGCTTTAGTATGTTTAACCTATCTTCTTACAAAAATCAACTAATTTGTTTAATCGTATGATTGGGGGGCGTGCACGAAAGGTTGATAATTTTAACATTCAGCAATCAAAAAAATGCTTGATATGCATTTGTTAAGAGTCTGTCTTAAGCGTTTGCCAATGCTGCATTAACTGATATTAATGAACACATTTGTTAAACTAACTTGAAAACATCTGTTGTACATTACCAATGTTTGATGTTTAACCAGAGGGGCTCAGACACACAGCTACCGCA
Source organism: Nycticryphes semicollaris (assembly GCA_013400055.1). Classification (NCBI taxonomy): domain Eukaryota; kingdom Metazoa; phylum Chordata; class Aves; order Charadriiformes; family Rostratulidae; genus Nycticryphes; species Nycticryphes semicollaris. The sequence goes on from VXBJ01007831.1 coordinate 4,061, forward strand.
GTTTAACAGGTTATTAAGCATCAGCAAACGGTAGTCCAGCTCTTGACTGGCAGACAAGCTCAGACAGCTCTTGTTTTTACAATTTAAGACGTCAGACTAAGTGTCCAGTTAGCTCTATTCTCCATAATTCTTAGAGCAAAGTCAGTAGAAAGACACATCTGTCAGCACATCAACTGCTTCAGGGGAAAAAAAACTGCAATTTTAAATCTCTTGGTTAAAGATGATACTTTTCATTTGAGTAGACAAAGAGTTTTTCTTTTGAAGACTCACGGATATTCTTGCCTATAAAACTTGGATACACAAGCATTAAGCTATTTCAAAAAGCATAGCTAAACATCTTTTATTCAAATTTCTTTTCTCTTAAAAGCATAACGGGGTCTAACTCAGAAACAAAAAAGAATCAAGTAAGAGCCTTCCACGATAAAAAGGCATACAGTTTTGAACAACAACAACAAAAAAAGATGAAAAAATGCAACACATGACAAATATTGTAAGGAAACACTCATTATTAACAAGGAGAAAAAAATTTATATAGTCTCCAATTTTTGTATGCTCAAAAAAATATGAATCAATGTATTCTCTTTTACATGTGAAAATTATTAAAGGTAGCAGCGGACCATCTGTAAATTATGCAAAATTATTTCATTAGGATAATTTATTCCACAGTGAAGTCTAAAAAAAAAACTGGACCAGAATTACACCTTACTTTTATTATCTCCACAAATGTATATTGAGATTCATCAAAAATTCATAGTTTTTTTACCATGTAAGAAATATTTCTGAAGAATATGATGGATCATGGATTTAATACTTGTTTATTAAGTTGTCATAGAAAATAGCAAACAATACTTTTCTAAAATTAGAAGGAAATAAGTTTCTAGTTCATAGCTTCTCTGTATGTTTCCCTAACTTGCTTTTATGTTTACACATAAACATGTTACAATTTCTTAACATAAAACTAAGAAAACTTGTTCTGGGTATGCATTTGGTAATTCCTAGAACTTCAAAACTTAAGCTCCTTCTTTTTCCTTGTCTCAAGTTTTATCATAGAATCTCCTAGAATTGTTCAGGCTGGAAGAGACCCAAGGGATCATTGAGTCCAACCATCAGCCTTACTCTACAAATTCCTCCTCTACACCAAATCTCCCAACACCACATCTAAATGACTCTAAACCACAGATTGGATGAAAGATTTTAATTGTTGTACAGTTTTGCCTGAACACAAGCAATTTGATTTTGTAGTCAAGTTGCTTAAATTACTTGAACTCCAATCGTACATTTTTTTATATCTTAGTTTAAAACATCCTCTTGATGATAACAAACCATTCAAATAGGGTTGGTTGCTTTTCTGTCTGTGGAATAATCTCCTGCAGAAGGATACAGATATATATAAAAAAATAATATACTGTCTGCACAGAGATCACAGGTCTTCCTTCAAGGACTGGGATTCAGTGGCAACTAAGCTACCAAAGCAACTGATATCTCCACATCTAGATGAGTTTCTGACATGTATGACATTGAGGAGACAGTTATTCACAGAAAATTTAGTATTACAAGATTTTCTGCAGAACTGCCAATTAATGCTGAGTAATATCTATTTTGGGAGCAGATGACAGTAAAGACATTCCAGGGGAAGTCACTATGAGCTCCCTAGAAAAAGCTTCACATACGCCAAGCTTCCTGAGCAACAAACATCCCAGTAGCTGGAATAAACAGTTGATATAAACAGAAACTCTCAGAGAGCCAAAAATCCAGCTATCGCTAATCCTAACTGACCCTGTGCACATTTAAATAATGTACACCACATTCAGATACTTCCAGATACAACACCCCTCGCCCCCCTCCAACTTTTAAAGCAGCATTACAATATCAGACAATAGCAGGTATTGAACTTTAGAAGGTTTTTTACGGCTGATGTTGCAATTACTTCTTCCATTAAGTAAATTGAGAAGTTAGAAGAACACTACACACAAAAGAAATCCAAACACTGAGAAGCCTGGACACAGAGTGGAAATTCTAAGTTGCACAGCAGGGTCTCTAGTACTATAGAAATACAAGATGTCAATTTTCTTTGTTTGCTTAGAAGAAGCAGCAATTATTTTGAAATTGAACTTTTCTCTTGTACCAACTCATTAAACTTTTAAGAAACACAGAATTATAATTTTTGAAAGTGCTCCTTCCTGTGCTAAGCTGAGGTCCTAATTTGGCCACTTCCAAAGTAAGCGTTTTCTTTTCTTGCCATGTAAAAAGATGCTCACCCTTTTAACACATTTCTCATAATAAATTGCCAATGTTCATCACCCACAGTAGGAAGATGGAAAAATTGACTAAAGAAGCAACCAATAGAAAGATTGCTGCTATGCTTCTGCTAGCAAGAAAGAGGCAGGGAAAATGTGCAGAGTATCTTGCTATCTCTCATTTTCAAACTGTCACAACATAGGTTGTGCTGCAGATGGAGCTAAAAAGGCTGAAAAAATGGGCAGACAAGAAACTTTTGAAATTCCACCAAAGGAAATGCACTTGGGGAATAATCCCAGGCACCAGCACACATTGGGGCAGGAAAAGGGGCAGGTGACCAGATGGAAAGCAGCTTGGTAGAGGAGCACCTGGGTCCTGCTGGACAAGAAGCTGAAGGTGAGCCAGCAACGTGTCCTTGGGCCAACAACCTTGTGGGCTGCATTGGGAAAAGCACTGCCAGCACATCAAGGGAGACGATCCTTCCCCTCCTCTCAGCATCGCCAAGACACCCTTGGAGTTTCTGGGTTCCTTGCTACCAGACTGAGACATATTGGAGCAAGTCCAGTGAGAGACCACAAAGGTGGTCAAATCAGATTACAGCATCTGACCCATGTGTAGGGGATGAGAGCTGAGACTGTTCAGCCTGGAGAAGGGAAGGCTCCAGGGCAATCTTATCAACGTGCAGAAATACCCAATGGGAGGGAATGAATACAACAGAGCAAGTTCCTTCTCAGTGGGGCCAACTGACAGGAGCAAAGGCAATGGGCATGAACTAAAACACAGCCAATTCCATTTAAATATAAGAATTTTTTTTATAGTGAGGGTTAACAAACAGTGGAATAGGTTTTCCAGAGAGACTGTGGAGTCTCTATCCTTGGAAATTCTTAAAATCTGACTGGACACAATTCCAAGTATCCTGCTCTAGGTGATCCTTCTTTGAGCAGCTGGGTTGGACCAGACAACCTCCAGAGATGCCTTCCAACTGCAACTATTCTGCGATTCTGTGAAAAGCTCAGCTGATTTTCCTGAAGTGATCCTGCCCTTTTCAAGCATTATAAACCTTTCAAACTTTCCAACAGTCTCTCTATTTTGACCTTTCTAAATACGGCATTTTATTTGCTGTCCTCAGAATTTACGTTTACAATTTGTACTCTTCTAAACAAGTCTACTACAAAGACGTAGTCTCAGCAGGAACTGGTGCGAGACCAGCATGTGACCAATGACAGGACAGTAGGAAAACATCCAGACATATACTATTTGTGATGGCAAACTAATACTCCTAATGCGTCTCACACAGAAGACTCAAAAGCAGAAGTTTAGTATTTCTACCCCTTTAAACATTTATTAGTTTTTTCACAAAGTTTTAAACAGATGTAAAAGCCTATCCCCATCACTGCTTGTTGATAGTTTCCATTTGAATCCACTAAACTTTGCAAACCTTCCACTATTACAATGCATTTGAATACCAAATTTCAATCAATCTTTCTGATAGCTACCAAACCTCAAAACCACATATCCCAGCTTCACAGTACTACTATTCATCCTCATTTGCTGGTTTATTTAAATCCTCCTCTGACACCAGTACTCTCAATTATCATTTTATTTGTCCCTAGATTAAACATTTTCCCAGGAGACTTTCTTTAATTTCTATACTGCTTCTAAATGCTCTCCATAAAGCGGAATGGGAATTTGGCAGAATAAAAGCAGGTACCATGACCAAGCGTCTAAATTCTTTCGATCTTCAAAAATCTACATTTAAAATTTGACTCTGAATGTACATCTCTACTAGATGTTTTTTGGGGTCACAAATTAAACTTCAAGCCTTTTGCATCTCATTCTTTCAGCTGCTCTACATTCTCAACTCTTTGTGTCACAACATCTTGCTAAGCAAGATTATACTGTTCATACTAAGCTTACATTGAACTCAGATTTCACTAAGCACCGTAATAGAAGCTAGTGCTCCTAATAAAAGTTCTTGAGATGAAACACCAAAGATAAAGAATCTCTGTTCTTCAAATGGTAAACAACGATACTGTAAAACCGTTTTAAAACAACAGCGAACCGCAACTACGTGAATACAGACTATCAAAAGGAATAAAGGGAATATTTTTTATGAAAGGTATGCTCAAGAATCAGACAACAAAGGGAAAAAACAGTTAACAATTTGTAAGGCTGAGATCATACTAGTTTACTAGTAACTAGTTCCAACTGTTCTTCAAAACCAACAGAACATGATTCACATTCTGGAAATAATATTTCAAAAAGTTTATCCATCTACATGAGAAAAAAACCACTGTACTCTCTTAATTGATGACAGCTCAACAAAAACCCAAAGCAATGTGTTGGTAATGCCAACTGCAATGTAAATAATATTTACACATAAATATTGTGCTCTGAAGATAACAGGACAAGTTATCCATGAAAACATTAACATATTTAAAAAATACCGATATCTATCTATCTATCTATGTTCACCTAACAGATATGCTATGCTTTGAAACAAATGTAAATAAAATTAGCTAAGTTTTACAGTTTTCTACTAGGGATTTTTTTTCTATTTTTAAGCAGGCACATTTATATCACTGTCTGAAATCAACAAAATTAAGCAACTTCTAAGCAGGAATTCACCATTATTCGTTCTACACCGTGCAGCATTCCTAACAAATACAGTATTCAGTATATTTTCAGATAAAACATCTGAAGGCTGATTTTCAAAATAAAGCACAATTTTAAAAGCAGGCGTTTGGGTTTTTTTTAAAGCATAGGAATGTGAAAATAATTAAGTTATAGTGAATAACATGACTAAAATTCACAACTTACTTAGGAGTTGAAGGACCTCTTGGCCATGTTCCATCCTCATTCTTCTGTTCTATCACCAGTACCTACCACAAAAATTGTAATAAGAAAACTGAAATGAAAGAATCAGTACATTGCTTTTTGTTCTAATCTTTTTAATGAATTTGCTGACATGTGATTGAGAGAGAAAAGCCTGATTTTTTTTTTCTTCCCACACCTTATTTTGTTGAACTTAAGCCTCTTAATATTTCTATGCCTCAACAATCCATGGATGAAAGGACCTTATCTCTCAAAGAGGTCAGAAAACAACCTGTAACGTCTAAACAGCATCTATGACTCTACAGAAATCACATGTCTATACAACAGCCCTGTTAAAGAAGGGATATTCCTGAAGGCATTTTGCCCCCCATAAAATACAACACATTTTGGTAGAAAAAAAAAATCCAGTAACCTGTCTGGTTACCCCTGTATTTTTTGCAAAAGCATTATTCTAATATTAATTTTCCAATGGGACAGTTAGCTAATGAGATTAATTTCACTCAAATTGTTATTGGTACAAAAGGGAGCACAGAACACTCAGTCCTAAACACAGGCATCAACTGCCATTTGAAACGCCTTTGGGTATTTGAGATATCTGCCCTACGCTGGCAGATATGACACAGGACCTACAAAAAGCTCACGCCTTTCTGGATTGACAGCTGGGATAGATAACCTAGATCATCTGAAACAGCAACTAGACTACTTGCACTGAATCCAGCTCTTAATTTCCTATGCAACTAATTCTGCAGAACTGCACATGGATATTTCAGAATGCTAATTAACTGCCACACCACACATACATGTGTCTACACCATGACATACATTCGCATATGTACTTATGCTCAAACCTTATATATAAATCATGCTGCCACTGAAAATATTATCACGTTTTCAGTCTGAATACACTAAGACATAACATTGAAAACCAGCCTTGTATCATGAGCTGCTTTCTATCCGGAAAAAAACAGTCTGTTATCTTTGGTCATGAGTGCTGTAAGACAGATTCTGCCATGTTTTCTTCCATTGGCTCTTAGAGACTGCAAAATAACAGGAAGATTTAGACTTAGAAGTTCAATGGAACCCCTAAAGGCTTACTTCAGAAACCAAGTGGTAAATTCAAACATGAATTTACTCAATCATATACATAGTTCAGAATTACACAGTAAAAAAATAACTCTTAGGTTAGACAGACTGCAATAGTCAGAATAACTATTATTGGATTAGGAAACTAAGTAAGAAAAATAACAACCTTGTGTGTCAGCAAGTGCTACTGATCAAACACACATGGTCTGCCATAACACTAAGCATTTTCAGAAGCCATGGTTAATCTCGGTTTGGAACAATATTTGTTTTGCTGAAAGTACAGATGTCACCCAGAGATCTTTTAAAGACTTTATTAGCCCACGCTCGCTTCACAGTTAATGTTTCACTGGCACAGAGGCAATTTGCAAGTTACATCTTTGACACAGATCTTTTATGGGATATATGGGCTCTTCCAGCAGGAATCTGCATTATTACAATTACCTGTGTGAGGGTTTAAGTGTGTGCAGCACGAAGCTAAAGGGCACAATAGTTCAAGCTGTTATTTTGGTGCACTGACTACTTACCTTCCATGCCATGAAGGAAAACTGAAGCCCAGCATAAGTACTGCTGAGAAGTAGGTTAGAGTCAAGTACTTCCAAGGCAAAAGGACATACTTTAATGTCACCTTGCCTACAATTACTGCCACCAAATTTCATCCATACATATTTGTAACACAACAGCATGAAAAACAGCTATTGAAAAAACACTGAACTCTACTTGAAGACCAAAGAATCAATGCAACAATCTAAAAAGTTATTCTAATGATGAAATGGTTCAATCAGTTTGCATTTGTATTTCTGTAGCTTTAACATCCAATATTTGTTCTTTATATTTACCTGGAAAGGTGAAAAAGTATCTTGTAAGAAATCCTGCTGTAAGGGCATTCTAAAGTGACAATACAGTCTCACGTTAAAGCAAGTTGTCAGTATCTTTTGTCTCTATATTCTTATCTGAAATACTTTCATTTTTTTCTTCGTTTCTTTCTGGAATTTGCATTTTGAGTAAAGACATTATTCTCTTGGAGTATCTAAGAAGTTCTTCAAATTTTGGGTTTCATTATAGGAACACATCCTAGATCCTATGTTTTACAAAATTCAATTCAGCGATCTTGCATTCATTTACTTCTACTTTGAGCCTTGCAGCAAACTCAGCTTTAATCTCATAAATACACTCAAAAAATACTTTTGTTTTGACCAATTTGTTTATAAACTCCTCTCTCTCTAGCATAATCTCCTAGGAGGCAATTACATTTAAAAAGAAGAAATATTCATCAGGACAGCTACATTTCATGAGCAAATAAATAAATGTATAAAAAAAAAGAAATAGCATTGCACTGTACCTGTCCCTGGTATAAACCAGCATCCTGTATGGTACTGTCTGGTTTATTCAAAGGTTCAAAAGTATTACTCATGTATTTGTTCCACAATCTGGTCTCTTTTTCACCGGGAATATTGAAGATTTTTCTTATTTCTTTTTCAATTGTATCTGTTTTGAAAGGGGAGAACAAGTTTAGCATTTCACTACACAAACAATTTAAGGCTGAAGAAAGCATCAGAATCACCTACTCTTTTCTTTTATTCAAAATACGAATGATACTGTCGAAATAGCCGTGCAACTGCATCATGCTGTAGGAACAAGGAGGAAGCTGCTAGTGTGCTTGCCATTAAAATGTGAACAGCCAGAGGATGATTCAATCCCCTCCTGAATCTCTTAGCAAAGCAGACCAAGTAAAGACAAGTTGATAAATAATAGATGACAGGAGGTACCTAGGTACCCATCTATTAATTTCTGAGAGTGTGGTCACACAGGAGTGTGGGTAGGTAGGGAATGTGAGCCTTGCAGCAAAATCAGGTGTCGGGAGCGCAAGTTATTCGGTTCCTGGCCCTAAATCAAAACTTCTTTGGTTTTCACTCTTCTACTACCCACATCCCAGTTCAACCACAACACATAACACATAAACTTTAATTTACACACGCCCAGAAATTACAGACCGCTCTGTAAAACTGAAGCACGTTAAGTTTATTTTAAAAGGATGATGAGAGATTTTATGCCCCTAAAAGATCTGATACAAAAAGGTCTACCGGCTCCTACTCTACCCCACAGAATTATAATCAGTGTTACATAATTTTAAGGTACTATAACTATGAGCATAACTATATATATTACTGTGCAAAAGTAGAGTTTATTAGAGCACTATTTCATTCGAAATAATACCCATGGTGCTACACCATATCTATACCTCACTTAGATGCATTGTTTTTTTTAATTGGTACGTTCATAAAGTCCACGCCTGCCAAGTCTCATAACACAGAAAACAAAACAGGAGTCAAGAAATGTGCAGTTTATTCCTGATAATCACTGAAAACAATTATAAAAATGGGTAGTGTAAGCTCTTTGAGACACTCCCCTGAAGTCTCAGGATAAAAATACCAGTGTGTCAGCTCCTCTAGCACTCCCCTTGCTCCTGTTTACTTACGATTATAATTTCTCTTCCAGTACGTTAAATATGAAAAATCAAAATTAGACCTGAAACTTAACAAGTTCCTTGTAAAAATCCAGCCATTGGCTTGAGAAATAGATGACAACTGGCCAATATGATATTTGTAGATACTGTAGGCTGAAAACAATTTCATTCTATACTAGTTAGCACATATTTTAGTATAAAAGCAAGTGTTAGACTGGATCATCTGTTTCTGTAATGGGGATGATAAGTAGGCAAGGTAGGTGCTATAAACAAGGCAACAGCCTGCTACTTGATTTATTGACTTTTTTTTAAAAAAATCATGTATTGTCTGAATAATTTTTTGCCAATTATTTCAAATAACTATATTTGAGTGTAAAAATTAATCTAGTCAGCAACAATCTTCCAGCAATTTAATCCAGATTTATCAATGACTTTCACTAAAAGGATTTACAAAAGATATTTTTTCATTACCTTATTGATACCATGACAACTGCTTAGGTGAGCATTGCAGCTCATATTCTTTGCAATTTATTATATTAACTTTTAACATACTGCAGCTTCACTAACAAAAATGTTACGAGACCAGAAGCGTCAGTCCTGTCAGACAACTACACATTATGGCCAAGACTCTGGGAAGAGCATGTTCCACTTGACTTTTATGGTAATTTTGAGACCGTGAAACTCAGGTCCTTTAACATACTTCCATGAACATAACCAATGCACACTTTATAATTCTTTCCCCTGCCCTCCCAGTAAGTGTCACTGAAGCGCTGGCTTATGATTTAAATTGAAAGCACCTGTTCCAGTATAAATAAAAATATGATATTCAAACAGGTACAGTCTGAGGCTTATTATGTACAGGGTTCTACTCTAGTGTTACACACATCCCATGTGTAAGATGATTAGTAAAAGGATGAAGTCTAAAAGAGACAGGAATATCTACTTTTAAAGATGCCTTCCACTGCATTAGCTGTATAGCCACAATTTGAAACAGTTCAATTTGAGAGTTAAAGATTGCAGATCCCATATAGGATACATCCCTTACTGTTAAAATCAGGTGACTCCTCCAAAAAAACCCAGCTGCATGATTTAAGTACTATTTTGCAAGACTACATGGAAGACTCTTGAAGAGATGCTAGTGAAGTTGAGTGGATCCTAAAAGTTTAGTGCTCTCACAAATACTGGCTAAAGAAAACTGCAGTAAAATGTCAATCTGTACTATGCAAGACTCATCCCACCTTCCTAAAGAAGGAAAAGGCTAGTCACAGACTCCAAATAAATCGACCTCAAGGGTTTTACATTCTTGTTTTCTGCAGCAAATTAAAGGGAAAGGTGAATCAAAGCTACTTGCCACGATAGTTCACTGGCAAAAGTCCACTAGATGCAGAGCCACTGGAGTAATCTTCTATGAAGTAAGTTTACCAGCGCAGTTTTAGAATTGGTTTATGGCATTGCAAGCACAACCTGACCCTCTTCATCCATAACAGAGGCTACAGATAGTCCTTCTGTCATTTTGTAGTTTGTAAAACTTTCGAATAAAGGTAGAAAAGGTCTACACATTAGCTGATGATTTAACTTTTTCATATTTTCGTATGATTAACACTTTTTAAATGGATCATTAACTCATTTTCACTCAAACACAACAATTTTTAAACACCCCTTCCCAAAAGTAAGTCAACAATAAGTCTCAGTATGCACTGACTCCAAGGCAAGAATCCTCAATTGTAAGAGATTCCCAAGAGGGTCCAAAAAACCACATTAGCTATTTTCAGTAGCACCCCAAGAAAACGGCTGCCATGTTTAGGTCTGCCCTTTAGAATTATTTTTTCCAACTTTGTACTAACTTATTGACATACAGCTTAGCCTCGTTTCTACGTGACTGGAAAAGCAAAGGCGTCACAGGAATATCACAAATTTGAAGATTGGTAGGTGAATACTACATTGTGCTTGGAGTATTTAAGGTTCTCCAAAACCTTCTCTGTTTACATGAATTTAGGAAGGTCTTGTCTTGATCTTTTGAGAGCGGTAAATAACATAATCAATGATGGCAGATAGAAAAATTAACACTTCTCGAGAAGACCACAGTAGCCTTACTTTAGTGAGGCTTGATACTGACTCTTTTGTACTAAGTCTTCTACAATCATAATGAAAATGCATCCCTTACTGGCATATTGGAAGGAAGGGTGAAAATTAATCAAGATGCCCCACTTATGGGCAGAGAAGGAAAATACCAGAAATTCATCCATTACCTATAAATCCAATGATACAGCGAGATTCACTATAGCTGCAAAATTGCTAGTATCTGGTCCTTAGGGAAAGATGTTAAATTGATTTTTGTAAGTTTCTGGGTTTGCTTAGAGAATAATGAAGTACGTCTTCACAAGTTAAACCAGCACTCAAAAATGCTAATTAACATAGAACACTTAAGCCTTCATTCAAGGGCAAATTTCATAATTTTTAACTTTTTATTCTAATACGAGAAGATGATTACTTTAAGATTAAAATTTAACAAACTAAAATTCTTCAGTTTTTAAAGCAAACAACCTGCAAAGAATTAAAGAATAGCAAGTATAAGTCACTACCCATAATGTAAAAAGAATCAAAACCTGAAAAAACTCCATTGTCAACAACTGAAAAAACTACATTGCTGTCAAAGAATGTAAACAAAGAGTAATGGCTGTGCATAAAGTGCCAAGGGCATAAAGTACAATTCTAAAGGCACAAATATGACTGATTGAAAGATTCTTATCTCAGATACACACGCACAAATACATCAAAAATTGAGTTTATATGATCAGCAATATCTTTGCATATGTTCTGATTGCTATTTCCAGAGACAAATACATGTTATCAAAATAGGGTTTCAAACAAAGACACAATGTTCAAAGAGCAGGCAAAATAACTGCAAATAAAGATAAGTGAAAGTCTTAATACAGGACTCAGTTACTGTAAAAGATAGTGCCCATCCTGCCACTTCACAAGCCAAAGAATACTGCTTTTGTAGGTCACCTTTCGCCATTAAATCATAAATTCAGTCCCTTCTTCTATTTCGCAATATACCCTTCTCTTTATATATAGGACAAAAAAGTGTTGGCTAATGAAAGACATGAATGGAAACACAGGGAAAAATACACTTCTTACACACCAAAAGCCAAGAAAAAGCACTATGGAATTCAATAAAGATAATAAAAAATATCACACTGTACATTTCCTGAAAAGTGCAAACCTCTAGAAGTAACACAGATGCCTGGATAATAAAAACATAAATTTAATAAAAATTGTATTAAAAATTCTAAATACTCCAAATAATTTATCTTTAAATTGTACTTATTTATTCAGAACTTGCTACCAAGTACTATTTAAATACAAGTAACATTCATATATTGTTAAAAAAAGCTGTGCATACCTATTGTATCAGCTTTACTAAATCTTCGTGTGACAACGTTGTTCATATTCCCATTTTCACAAAGCTTTAATTCTGTTAGATAGACTTCTACTTTGCAGTGCTTTACAAACATACCCTGTTCAACAACCTGAAAAACAGATTGGGATCAGGTATCAGTCCAAACAAGTTTTCATACACATACGTAAAAATATTTTTGAGAGCTCTTCAAGAAACCAAAGTTCAGGGAATGCAAGACACTTCATAAATGCCAAATATGAGAACTAAATTTCTCCATAACTTTTTAGAAATACAGTAAGCTAAAAAAGTATTTTTTTTTCCCATGATGACAACATCTTACTTGTGTAAACAAGACCAGGACTTTCGAAGTGTTAAGTACAGCAGAAATCACAAATATGCACACTTAACCAAAAGATACTTCATCAAAAGATAAACCCCACCAAGTTACTTTTATTTCAAAACATATTTGCTGTATGCTAATTCCTCAAAACAGAGGAAGTTTTCATTAGTTTGCACAGTAAAAGCATACTTATCAAAAACAGAACGCAAAGTACTGAAATCCGAATATCACATTTTAAAACAAATCCTGTTTAAATCCTTGTTTAAATACAAGACTAAGAAATCTTCCACTTATATTCCGATATTGAATACTTTCATTTGAAATTTCACCTACTCATTACAGTTGCTCATTATAAATTAATTTTTGTAACACCTATTACAAAATAACTAAGCATACAGGATTTTTTTTAAATAAAATTAAATGTAGAAAGAAATATTCAGGGTCACCTCTTAAATGTTTTCCCCTTTGATGTTCCAAAGTGTAACTGCAGTACTTAGTCATGTAGACTGTTCCAAAAATAACCATTAGCCTGATATGTGATACTTCTGACAAATATGGCAAAAAAACCCCCACAAGCTACCAGCTAATTGCTAGGAGAGATCTACTATCTGTTGTACAAATATAACTTGTATGCATGTGCCACAGGAAAAAACAAGAGTGAATAATTTCATTGCTTTTGCCTTAGCTTTAATGACTGACAACCATGACATTTAAATAAAAATGTCTTAGTTTGAGCAGCTTAGTAGGGTCTTCAGCTACTAGAGTAGCAACAAAACAGCTACAGTAAACAAACCCGTGCAGTATGGCTAAGACACTTCCGAGAATAAAATTGACACTGTAGTGGTAGTATCACCACATCCTATTAAATAAATTCATAATGTTATTTGACATGGCTCAAGTACCACTTTGTAACAATTTAAAATTTAGATCCACATTTAAAATAAAAAGTTGATGCAACGAAGGGGATGAAAGGAAAGCATCATCCCACCTCTATGAAAAAAAACATTGAAGTGAAGAGGACAAAGAATTGTGAACAAATGACCAAAGCATCAGCAAGAAAGATTCTGAACTAGAATATGCATCTCAGAGAATAACTACTGTTCATATTGGCAGAAAATACTGAAGTTATGCCAGTTTACCTGACCACTCATTACACTGTGTGTATTTTTCCCGTTAGTTCCTTTCAAGTGGAAGGCAAGTTGCTCTAATTTCCCTTCTCTCTCCTTCCATTTTCCCCTCAAAGTGAAGAAGTTACAGAACTTTTACTTTACCATGATGATGGAAGAGCATTCAGTTTGCTGAAATCCATCTTCAGGGAAAACAGTAACAAGTTGATAACAGATACATCTTTAAAGAAGGAGAGCCATTTTAATGGATTTCAGCTCTTAGAGAACTAGAGAAAAAGAAAGAGACATTCCAGGGATGTCTCTTTACAAAAAGATCTCTTCTATTGTATTAAAAAGAATGCTAAAAAAAAAAAAAAAACCAAACCAAAAAACTGCTTCTATTTCTGACCAAATGAATCTTGAGGTCATCATATTTCACTGACAGCTAAATCTGGCATTCGTTTGAAAAGAATGCACTTCAAGCGAGCAGCCAGCACACACGTAGTTAGACCGTACTTCTGACCTAAGAGTTACGTAATTAGTTGTATTATACCAGAAGTCATATAAAACTAAATTCTAATCGTAATATTCTTTCAGCACTTTTTCAGGAATTAAAACGAAGACCCCTGTATCCGAATGAATATGCCCTAATGGTCAATTTAGAAATGACAAACCCATCAAATTGTATTTTAAAACTTCGGTAATTCAGTTCACTGAGGCTGCAACTGTAGTCACTAACCTGAAAATCTTAATAAATAATACAAACAAAAAATATTATCTGATCAATAAAGTGGTAAAACATTGTATCACCTGAACAATAAGGATGGTGTGCACTGGAGAAAAAAACAAATTAAGATCAAAGACACTAATACATATTTTTAAGTATCTCATACTGATGGAGGGGTACAGTATCCACCATACCATGGACTACTACTTGTGTTGAGGTAAGCTTTTTGCTTAAAGAAAAAAATCCCTTAGTAAACTGCTGAATATAGAAGACTGTGCTTATCAGTTATCATGTTAACATTATTAGAGCTAGGCTTTTCACTAATGAAGTCTATACAGACTTAGGGTTTTATATTTAATTACAGAATCATTTAATATACTTAGAAGCTTCTAAAGCAAGTTCTTGAAATACTGCAGGGCTTACTTCCAGAACAAAAAATAAAAAAGAAGGCATTATATCCTTTGCATCCTCCTTTCTTTGTATTATAAACTTAAGCTTCTAAAATCTGAGTTAAAAATTAGACATCTACAAGCAACTAAAGCAGAAGTTCTCTACATGATTATCCTAAGCCAGGACTTAGAATTTTCTAACAATTCCTGTGCAGCTCCTGCATATTCGCAGGATTACATCTGAATCATGTTCATCCCAGAGGGCAATTTAAAAGTACCTTGCGTGCTATTGGCTCTTGACCTTCCATCAGTGTGTACCAGCTAACTAGCCTATTCCAGCCTTCAGTTGGCAAAAGGATGTAGTCCAGCTCATCAATGAGATGTTCCTTGAGAGACTGAGAATCACCATCTGTAAGAGAAATATTTTTACTTGAATACTGTAATTCTGTTCCTTAAGTTTTTAATGTAACATTTTTCATATAAATAGCAAAAAAAAAAAAAATTAAAAAAAAATTGGGAGTCACAGTTATGTTATCAGTATTTAGGTGTTGAAAGCAAAACTCTTCTGAAACTATTTGCAGCATGTCCAGTTCATGCACAGCACGCCTATTGCAGGTAGTATTCCTACACTCAGGAACCCAAGTGATAACTCCATATCCTCATGCAATCATAAGCGCCCAACTTGTTATCACACACCATCACAGCCTTCAGAGAAACCAATCCATTTCTCCACCCACTTTGCACACATTCCCACATCACCATGGATACTTCCATTTCATGCTACAGTTGCATCCTTCACTGAAAATGCAGAAATGGGTAGATACAGTAGATCAAAGATAAAAGTCTGAAGTCCTTTAGTCTATGTCAGACTGGGAAAATAACATGGTACAACCCTCCTACTTAAAGGATCCTACGTGCTCTGGAAACAGGAGTCCCTACAAAATTCTTCACAGGCACAGCAAGATGCAGCACTTGAAAAAAAGTACAACTCAGCAATCTCTTTTACATAAGTAGCATGCTTTTAGCTTTGGTTCAATACGATACTAAGATAGCAGCTATTCTATATGCGTAAGAGGTGATTCCAGATCCAAGGCACTGTGAGCCTCAGACAATCAGTGCAGCTCTCTTTCCTTTTGGAAGAACCCAACTACAGGCCAGCAACCACCCCTCTGTACATGGGGAGATCAAACAGGGAGACCCAAACATTCAGCTCCAAAGAATGAGTCAGGATGACACTTAATGAAGTATGAAAATAAACAGACTACATACAGAGAATAAATATACTGTAATAAATATACAGCCTATTTCTTTTCATTGCCCAACATGAATTAACTGCAGGATTACACTGCAGAATTACACCCGAGCATATAAGTCACTTCAAATCACCTCAAATTGCTTCAAATACCATTACCTTTATTTTTTCTGCAAGGACAAAAATACGTACATGCTATGTGCATATGCAAAGCACTAAGGTCCTCTCACATTTCCGTACTTCTCTTGTTTCCGCTTTGTACAGATCGAGCAAACACAGCATAACGCAACTTCAATTAAAAAAAAATTATCCTGAGCATTAAAAAAGGCACACTTAAAAAGTAAAGGTCCTTTAATAATAATAACAACTCCAATTTTTTTCTCTATAAGAAATTAACAAAACATGTTTCAACATGACCTTTCCTGCAGGAAGGCAACACTACTGAGGACATTTAAGAAATCTGTTCACTTCCTGGTGGGAAGAGTAAACAAGATGCAGCTTACCAAGACTCTAGAAATCTCCCTACTCTACCTGTACTTGCAGCACCTTCAAAGGGAAAATACAGCAAAAAAAGTAATGTTTTTTGCTTTAATCACCCAAATGGTGAAAACAAGGGCAAAGAAGAACGCACAGCTTTCTTCTGCTCCTATTATCACTGGTGCTGACTTTCTCCTTCCTTCTCCAGTTAAGGACCTTGATGTCTGAGCAAAACATGGGACATGTATATTGTTCTGAGTTCATGTATTTTAAGTGTGCAATACTTGTTACTGCCATTAGCTGCTCAGAGACAGCAAATAGATAGTGTTTCCATAATACACAATATCTGCAGTTTAGAGATGGTTTGCATGCATTTTCTCCAAAAAAAAAAAAAGTAAATTACTTAGTAGGAAGAGCCAGACAAAAAAAAAAAAGCACTTCACCAGTGAACATATAAGTAAATAAAAATGTAGTTCTTTACAGAGATAAATATAATTAATATGACCTAATAAATGAGACCAGTCAATGTATGTGTTTATGAAGTGCTTTCCTTTTTTCCCCTCTCAGGCTCTTTCATCTTATCTGTAAAAGTAGCAATTTTGAAGTGTCAAATTTTGGTTCAAAACTGTTCCGACTAATTAGGAAAAAAATAAATCATGAACTACATACAAGAAACATTTTCTGAAATCATTCATAAATTGCACTATGAATTCTTACTTGGCTCACTCAACACTATGCATATGGTGGTTCCATTATAACAGGGAACAAAGTGTGAGGAGAAATCCACAAGCACACCTTTAGGTTCATGGATCTCTTTAAAAGGTTCATACTGTATTTCCGCACTGATCTGATATTGCTACAGGAGTTTATAGTGAGAAGACAGAATTTGGATTCTGTTCCGTCTTTCTAAACCCCACAATATTTCTTCTATTATAATTTTTTTCCAAACTTTATTCCATCAAAGAAATGCTCCAACGACTCAGCCTCTCATATGCAACATTGGTTTGTATGATGAACAATCAGCTATTCCAAATGACTATTTCCTTGCGCTTGCTTTGGTAACCTGAAGTTGATTATATATCTTTCCTTTTGAAGGTGGTACATGTGCATTCCATTCCATTCAACATTTTTTGCAGATGTTGAGATTAACCACAATCGCTACCTGTTAGTTTTCACTTCTTCCACTTCATTCAAATACTGTAGAAGTAAGGGAGCAGTGTTTAAGTTATATCAGCGGAACATATTGCTTCAGTTTCCTGGAATCGCTCTTTCTTGAATTTAATAATAGTTTCCCTTATCACTGCATTATACTGCAGAATATCTCGGAAAGCATGCCCATTTTAGATTATTTTATTCTTTAAATCAGAAGCCATTTTTCAGACTTAACATTTAATGAAAACAGCATGAGAGCAACCAGCGCGTACTACGTGCCAAAGCCTGGATTAAAACCCAGGTGTTTTCTGGTTCAATTTATGCTACACAGGAAATTTTGTACAGAGATTGCTGCTTTGCAGCAGGCGAAGGAGACAGCTAGTATTTGCTGAGCGCTAATGTCTTTAATTTTAAAACTGCCTTCATACCGAACAGTAGATGTCAGACAGTAATTGGATGGATGGTATCACTGCCAATGCAGAGCCATAGTCTTAGAGCCATGAAGGAGCAGAAAGTGAAGTCGATAAAGCCTGACGCTGCATTTATTTTGAAAGGAGTATGGGCAGTGTCAAAATGATAGAATAGAGGTTTTGGGGAGCTTTTAGCAAAATGGCTAATGTGATTTTAGATTTGGACAGCTAACCCTGGCTTCATATCCATATTCAGGTTATTAAACATAACCTGAACGTGTATGTAGATCAAGTTATAAATACTCTAGATCAACTAAAACAGTGCTTTGCACATCTAGAAATCACCTTTTTTTTTTTAAGTGTAGACACGTAAGAGAGAGTAAGCTGACATTGCCTCACTGAGGATAAAAAGATCTTGCTACATCTGATTTCAACTGAAAAGTACCACCTGAACATGCCTGCCTGACTGCAAGATGTACTACAAGAACATATGGAAGATGTAGATCCTCCCATTTCAGAAAACAGAACACCTCACTCGTCTGGAGCAAAGAGACCTTTCAGTTTGTGGATGGAAAATAACATATAGATGTATATGACAATAAAGCACCTTCTTCAAAGGTATTGATACTAGTCACTGTTAGACATACACACTCACGCTGACAACCAGTGCAACACGGTAGGACAAGTCCTATGAAAGAGGCAATCATCTTTAACTTGTAAAATAGTGAGACATTAATTACAGTTGAGAAGTTTTGAATTAATAAAGCCAGACTTCATCACAAACCCCGTGAAGCTGTAAAAATTTGTACTATTACATGCAAACAAATTATGCAGCACTATTACATTACCTCTAACTGCAAAGAAGGAAAACAATTATTTGCTAGATTTTGTATCCACTAGGTTTTGCAGATTGAATATTAATGGCTCTAATGGTATGTCAGTACTGGACATTAAATGTAGAATTTGACCTAAGATTAAAATATCTGGGAAAGTATTCTGAGAACTGTGTCCATGAAGCTAGCTACAGTATAGTAAAAGTCAGACAGTCTTGAGTATTTATAACAGAGTTTAACCATACTTAGAAGACCATAAAAAAGAGGAAATTATCCTCTGCTATTTCAGTTTACTTTATATTATCACTGAACTGCGTAATACCTCTTCAATTGTTCCAGAATCAAAGTAAAGGTTTGGGGCTCATTTACAAAAAGAAATCTTAAGAGTTCAACTTAAGAAATGCTATTTTAAATCAATTTAGTTAAGATAAAAGAAATCTTAGTGAACTCAGGCTAGCTATTTGTCAATTTGACTAAATTTCAGCTCCCAAGATATGCCAAAATATGAGTATAAACCAGTAATTTGTACATTATTAAATATTCTGTTACTGTTGTTAAGAAATCTCAATTTTATTTATAAAGTTGGGATTTGTTAGGGAAAGCTATTCTATTTCCCTTGTCATGATTTGAAAACAAACAAGAAGTTTCACCTTCATAAACTCTGACACTCATTTGCACAATCAACTACAAAAGATGAACAATCTGTGACAAATTTGCACTAAGTATTACCATTGGCTAATTACACAATCAGAAAAAGTTACCTTTGAGAAGTCCAGAATTATCAATAGGACCAGGGTACACATTCTGATCTCCCATCTGGTATTTGTCCCAGCTGTCAAAACCAACGTATTTTTTCCACTGTTTGAACCAGCGACTATCCACTAGATACCTTAAATAGAAGAAGACATACAAGTTAATTATTGGCATGTGACTACTTCCGACAGTACCAGTTAATTCATATGAATGCACTTGTATCCATCAGCCTTGCAAAATAAAGAATGTTTTTCTATCTGGTGTGCTAACCATTATCAGCATATCCTATCAACAAGGACTTTAATTGTGGGCAATTAAAGATCCCACTAATCACAGTGGCAAAGTACAGTTTTGCAAGACTGCCAATACAGCACATCAGAAGTTGAAGAATGGCAAGTTCAGAAAACATTTCCCTTTTTAGCATGAAATATCATCAGCTTTAATTTCCGTTCTCCATTTGTGAATTCAGGAGACTCAAGTTAAATCTTTATAATTAGACAGCCCTTTAAAAAATGAGAGATAACTTGTACTAAAATATTTTTTTTCCTGCTGGAGTTTTATTTATAACATTCATAAGCTAGTTGAAAAACCTTAGAACTCTGGTGTCCTGTCAAGAACCAGAGAGTCTAAGTGTTTTCTTCCTTTGAGTCAGCATCAACACATGCCGCAAACGTTCTGCTTTTGAGGCAGTACTAGATGTTCCTCCCACATATAATTATCAACTTCACACTTCCATATAAAAGGGATATCTCTAAACTCAGCTCCACAGTATTTCTACCCTGATTAAACTGCTGCCAGTCTGGCTTTTATGAAGTCCAGCAATACTTATATTTTATATCTTTTTTTCCAGATTTTCTTCAAGATTATTGTGTTCAGTAATACTCAGATTTATCCACCTCCTCCTGTCTGGTCCGCACCAACCCTTTTAGCCCTTTTGCTACTACCTTAGTACATGTCAGAATCCCGCTATTAGGATGAAATGCTGGGCCAAGCTATAAAGATCATAGCTAATCCTCATTCTTTTCTCTCAGACTACTCTTATTTGTA
Source organism: Nycticryphes semicollaris (assembly GCA_013400055.1). NCBI lineage: Eukaryota > Metazoa > Chordata > Aves > Charadriiformes > Rostratulidae > Nycticryphes > Nycticryphes semicollaris. Next base: position 24,570 of record VXBJ01007831.1, read on the forward strand.
GCATACCAGTAATGCGCTATTGAACTTTTAAGAGATATCAAAACTTCCTGGTGATTCAAATACTAGTCTACTAATACTATGGTTTTATTAGGTAATCGTTCTGTAGGAATTACTCATGAACACTATGGAAAAAACACAGAACAAAAACATTAACACCCACAACTCTTGTAACCAAAGTAGTACAAAAACACTGCTTGAGTATACATTTTACTGAATAGGTTGAAAAAAAAGTACATTAGCAAGGACTTAAATTTGTGCTTCTAAATGAGGTAACTACAGTAAGAGCCAACAAACCTAAGATACATAAGTCTTAACTTATTTCGTCTTCTCAAGTCCAGTTTTTCTCTCTAACACACACAGATCAAGCCTGGAGTCAGACTCTGGAAGTACTGCTACCAAACCTCTGGTAAAAAAGGAATTACTACTGAGTGATACTCAGTAACTGGGATCCTTTGTTGTCAGCTGATCAGCTTCTTTTCTCAACAAGCACCAATTTTTCAGTTTCTACAGAACATGCTCTTAAACGCGTGCATCTATAGGGAAAAGTCCTTCGGAAAGGAAAAGAAAAAAGGCATTAGAAAGCTATACATAAGATTACCACAGGCTTTTTGATGCTTGCTTCCCTTACAGTCCTTCAAAGACATCAAAGACTCAAAGGCACCTGTACATCATCTATGAGAACAGCATCCTAATTCACAAGGTAAACAGTCTTGATTCAATATACGATTACATCAACAGTAACAATGAGTCTGTGAAGAAATTACTACCTTTAGCTTGTAACTACCCTGAGCAAATAACATCAAGAGCAGAGGCAGAACTGTGTCTTAACTGTTCCAGAGGCAGTTCTGCCAGTGTAAAACCAAACTTCTCCCTTACTGCATAAATGCCAGCCATACCTTGACCACCTCACAGTGTAACCCTTGATCTTGTATCTATTCTACTGTCATAACCTGTTATTGCTGCTCAGGAGTCATCAATTACTACAAGTTGCTACCTCTTCTGAAACTGTTCTGCAGGTAACTTTGTCCTTGAACTTGCAACACAATTTCTTTCTGAAATCTTAAACACCTAAAGCAGTCAGAAAACACCCTCAAACTGCTTTCTGAATCAAAATTATATATGAAAAATATAGTTTTAAACACTATATGAGAAGTCCTTTCCTGCAAAAATGTCATTTTCTGCTCTTACCAACCTCAGAAACAGACAGTGGTTTAACAGGGTGTTTTGAGCACAATGCATCCCACCAAATCCACAAGGAAACAGCACGGTTTGAAGTCCCACTACAGAAAGATGAGATACTTCGCTATGATTTTACAATAATGAATCATTCTAAAATAACCTGGCGCAGCACTGATTTATTTCAGTTTTGTGGCACAATTCACTTGACATACTTTATTTTGTCTAGAGTGTGTTTAGAATGTTAGAGCAAACAAGACTGGACAGGCCTAAGCTGCACTAAAGATGGTGAAATTTGGGATAAAACACAGTAAAAAGATAAAAATGCAAGTTATTATTAAAATTTGTTAGTGCTGAAAACAAGGTAAAACTTTCCTAGTTCAAATCTGAGTAAGTTCCAGTCCCACACATGTTTCACATCAAACATATTCAGTTAGAATGCATCGATTTCTTGCCTACATTCCATTGTCTATACTGTTCAGTGAACTTACAGGAACTACCCAACAAAGCAATGAGCTTCTCAAAATAATTCAGATCACTGTATACAGAAAACCTCATTTTTCAACACAAGAAAGTATCCAAGTAAAGCCTGTCTTGTGTAAAAGCCTTTTCTGAACTTAACTTTTCAGGTTCTCCTAACACTGTAGCAGATTTAATGATCACTGCAGCAAAATGTATGAAACCAGGAGCCTCAAACTATTGTGAAATTAAAAAAGAAACAACTTCAACTATCAAAAATGAGCAGCTTGTGAAAGCAGGCATATATAATATGACTATCTACATGTAATTTAAAATTTGGTGTTCTAATTTATTTAAAGAAGCATTACACTAAAAAAACCAAAACCAACAACCAAACCCAAATGAGCATGACTTTTTTTTTTTTTTAAAGTATCAGAAACATTAAAACTTGAAAAGTCCCTTCAAAACACCAGGTTCACCACCTTGCAATAGATAGAGGAAGTGAAGCTACATCATAAGAACTCCCCAGAATGTTTTAAAATATTTGGTATGTTTGTTACTAGGAGCTTTCCATTATATTTTTATCGTCATAAAGTCCTCTTAAGCAACACAGCAAGAGAAGGGCAGAGAAAACTTAAATTGTTTAAAGCTTACAGAGATAACATGTGCTTCCTTTTCTACAATGAATAGTCAGATGCAGGTACCTTTAGATGTGATCTGGTTCAATGAAGTCAAGAACGCTTTTGGAGGTACAGCCTCAACAGTGAATGCAGAAAGGTTTTTAACTGTTTGGTGTGACAGATTCTCCATCCAATTCCTGCCCAAGATACGCCACATTCCTCTATTACCCAGAGATAGGAGGGGGGAAGAGAATACAGCTGACAGAAGCCTGTAATAGGCAATTTAGTCTATTTAAAGACCACACGAGTAAGAATTTAAGAATTCAGTGCACGCCAAAAGAAAATTTCTAAATTTTCTACTTGAAAATTTAGAATGAAAAATCAGATCCCTACAAAAAAATTTTCACCAAAAAATAACTGTTGCAATTAAATGAGTGTTATCTTCCATTTTCTGGAAGAGAAAAATAGACACTAGACTCAACCCCAGAACTTTGAATTGGAACAACCATGTTAAATACAGTGACTTTATTCTACACAGTGCTTATGTAACTGTGTATAGACTCTAATATTAAATATTTCCTTTACCCTGAGTCTGCCAGAATAAGCCTGATGTTACTATAACTGAGTCACTGGTATTTGTGTCTTCTCTTTCTAAAGTACAAGTAGCAGCACTTCTTCCCACATTTCCAAAATATCCAGTTCTTTCACTCTGCCTGTACAAATCCCAACTCCTTTTAGAACAGCCTCTTAATATTTGACTTATTCCTCTTTAATAAATGAAAAAAGAGATATTGAGTTTGATTAATCTGACATGCCCTTGCCTTTTGCTTTATACAGAAGGTTTTCAGCCTTATGAACATACTCAAGGCCAACAGCATTCTCACGTTTCTCCTGCTGTGGCCATCCAGCACTACGTAACAGCAGTAACTCTGTGTGGTTATGAATGCGGTCGCCCTCAGGAACCCATTCTACCACCAAACCTGTCAGCCTTGTCCCCTACTTAATCCTGTGGCCTTTTTTTAATTTAAATTTGAATAAACTATGAATCTTAAAGAAGGAAAGCTATCATTTTACACAGAAGGGAAATTATCATATAGGCAAACTGACCATTGTTGTAGTTAATAAATTAATTACTCCTGTAGAACCACATTAATTTTCAAGTGCTTTGTGCTAAATGTCTGATCACACACCAGGAACAGTAATTTATAGAAATTTTTGATGATTTGACTTAAGTAAGGCAAAGCAAAAAAGCTTGGGGTCCACTGTTCTAGATTTTAAGTGTTCACCATTACCTACTTCAGCACTTCATCAACTTTATTCTTCCACATCCAATTCATATTCCCACCAAACAAATTTCGCTCAGCAGTGTCTCTTTATAGCCTTCTCTAACAGAGAAGCTGTAACATGTTTGTTTCCTAACATAAAGGGCAAGAACTTATATCACTTCTCTTCAAATTTAGGAATTTGTACTTACATGCCCAAAGATTAATATTTCTAACATAAAAAAGTTGAAAGGCCACCTACAAATTATGCAAGCATGTAAGTGCAATAAGAACTGAACAGCACAGTCAAGTTGCTGCCCTGGAAAGAAAACACCAAATCAAGTCAACCAAATCCTAAAACAAAAATGAAGTTTAAGAATCTCTGAACAAAGTCTGTCCAGTAGTACAATGGAGAAAAGCAAATCGAAGAATGCAAGAACACCAAAAATTTGAAAGCTACTCAAAAGCTACTCTGCCTTTATACCTCATCCTTTCCTGTTTTCTTACTTGAAATCACTGCGTTAGACTTTGGTGTATTTCTTACTTGAAATCACTGCGTTAGACTTTGGTGTATTTCTTACTTGAAATCACTGCGTTAGACTTTGGTGTATTTCTTACTTGAAATCACTGCGTTAGACTGGTGTATTTCAGACACACGGACAATACTGCAAGGAACAACTGAAAAAGGACGCTAACTGGGTGCAAAACACTATGCTAAGATTGACAAGTAAGCGTTTACATGCATCTATTGCACAATGCATTCCACTGAAGATTAATGGAAAGATTTAAAAATGGACACTGTGTGTACTCCTGGGCAAGACTTAACACTTTGCTTAACACTGCTTACAATACGAAGCAGTATATATCTCTCTGTTTGTAATAATTTTTAAATAGAGTGAACCAAGAAGATCATTTTATTAGGATAAGGAGCAAATGGGCCACTGCCAGTTCTCAGGATTTCTTACAGACCAATCCATACTCCAATAATCAAATCTGAAACAAAACTATTATAGATTTGATACATGCTCATATATGTCTTACCAGAGGCCAGTGAACTTCCTGCTGACTACAGATTATAAAGTAATGCCTTACTCACTATCCCGATACTCAACTCTTTAGCGCCCTTTATAGACACTGTAGCTGTGAATTCTTACAGTGAGTTACTAGTTGTGTGTAGTATGTGCATACATATGTACATGTATATATATGTTTCATACATAGTAGTGATTTTAATGAGCATTCTGCTATTTTTTTACTTCAATAGGAATCTGATACAAGTGAGAGAAGGTATTCTGAGTTACCATGGAATATAGTCACAGTAGCTGTAATCTCCCCCCTCTACAAGAACATTTTCTTCATCAATAGATGAAATACTACTTTTCCAATAACATCAGGAGAAATGGAAATTTGCATTTAAATGCTATATAATTCTGTCATCTTTATACAAGAAGGATATACCATGCTAAAGATTATGCTGCAAAAAAAGTTAATGCAATTATACCACACTCAGCTTAGGGGATCAATCTGCTAAAGCACTTAGAGCACATAACTAAAATCCAGCCTTCTTAGCATTAAGGGAAAAAAATCAGAAATGCATAGACCGTAGCTTTTGATCCTACGAACACATTCCAGACAGACACCAAGACCAACAAACAGAGAAGGTGAACAATAAGAAGGCAACTTAAGTTATCTTTTTAATCAATGTTATAATATTCATGACACATCCCATCACCTGAACACTAAGTAATACCTAGCAGGGACATGCAGTAATGTAAGAGGAAAAGACACCTCAAGTAAACAAAACTAGATGTTCTAAAACCTCTTTTACCACTTTTTAGATTGCTCTTTGGGGGAAAATTATTAAAAACCTGTAGCATGCACTTGAGACCAGATACGCTCTGCTGAATATGTGCTGTCCCAGATACAAGAATAGCATACCATGCATTTGTGAAATACAGATATAAAATACCTCTACATTAAACTTGGTACAATGTTTTGCTTTCATTTTTGTTACTATGACCCAATAAAGGAAAGGGTTCCAAACCAGTCTAATGTTACAGTAGTTTTTAAACTGCAGACCTGACCCCAAGTCACCTCAGCAAAGCTAAAAAATATGCCTTATCCCTTTTTTAAAACTATGATTAAGAAATGTTTGTTACTTAACTCTGATGGAAGCAAGATTTCGCTCAAGCAGGGAACACAAATATTGCTCTCTCAGATGTCATCAGTCAAGCTAGTAAGCAGGATAACCAACCCGTCTTCAGGGGTAAATCATACTGGGATGATTCACGGTAGAAACTGAAGGAGAGACCTGTCTCAGAGTTCTACATACACTGTTTTGAGAGTCAAACCTTAAGAACTAAGACAAGTTCACAACAAGATGAACTGATTAAATCAGCAAATGCCTGACATTTATCAGTATTTCAAATATACCAGCCACCTAGAGTTGCTTGATGAAAACAGCGCAACCAAGTCTGATTATACTAAAATTGCTTAGAGCCAACAGGTTGATAACAGAAATACAGAAATCCTGGAATAGCCCCAAACCTTTACCTAGAACAAACAAAAAAAATATGCATGTATGATTTGCTGAAAATTACACTCCAATATGACATTTTAGGTATTGATAACATGAAAAACTTGTACAGTTTAATTAGTTTTAGGTGTTTTCTCCTAGCTGTATTACATATCCATAAAGAGATCTAAATTTTGAGTAAGTAGAATAAAAAAGCTATAGATGGGAGATGCTCTCTACAGTCCTTATAGGTCCCTTCCAACTTGAGATGGTCTATGATTCTATGAAAACCCTCTATCCCTCCAGTGCACAAGAGGAGCTTGTGTAACCAAGGTCTACTCTACCTCTGCAGACATGCCACACACCAGAATTTGCAGAATGTCTTTTAAACATTCCATGACAGTGGAATTTGTTCTGATAAAGACATGGAAAACCCATGCAATCACAAGTGGGACACATAACATATTTTACCAAAGTGTATGTTCTCCATTCAATACACAACAGGTTTTGACATCATATAGGTTCAGTGTTATCACTGCAGAGGATGAAATAAAAGGTGAAATTCTGAACCTTGCAAATATAAGCTCCAACAACATTTTCCTTCTAGTGGCAGATGACAAAAAACCTTACTTGAGGTCTGAGGGTCCTCCTCAGAGCATTTGCTCATCTTCTAATCTTAACTCAGGCTAGCGCGAGTCCATTGATCATGCAAAGGGGTTGAGAAATAGAATTAGAACGTCCCTTGGTATCTTCTGATACTACAAGTCACTTCATTTCCTTGAAAAGCAACGGTAACTGTGGGTCATACATAGCTCATCCCACACAGAAGCTATTTTCGAATACTATATTGCCATTTAGGTGTAACTTTTCTTTGGACAATTTCTTGGCAAGTATTGACACAGCACAATGCTTAACATTTCAACCTACTTTCCTCTTCTGTTTACCTATGCTTAGGTTGTTGCCAAAGCACAGATTACATTTGACTTTAAACTACTTTTAGTTAATATTATTTTTTTTGGTAAAAGTACATATTCCTCAAAGCTATATAAAAACTTAACTTTACTCTCAGTTAGAAGTAAACAATACTGTAAATCAACATTAAAAGTTAGTCATAGCTATTTTAAACTTGCTTTAGCTAAACACACTGAACAGACTAAATCTATCTTTAGGATGAGTTTCGATCAATTATTCCAACCCTATAGACAACAACACTGAGAAAACAGTTCACTGCAGGTGTTATTATTCAGTGGGACTCACTGAAGTGGGATAAAATGGTGATTATTTTTGCATTTATAAAGGACTGCTCACCTCTGTGACTAAGGCCCATTAGCCTGGTTCCTAGCTGTGTTCTCATCAATTACTGTACTTAGTTTCTACAATATAATCTACAAATTACAGAGTACTCAGTTTATTATCTTTCCCCATATAGCCATACTGGCAACAAATATTTTGGTCCTTTTACTCCTATACAAAATATTCATGTATTAAAACGCAGTTACTAGTTGACAGCCATGTGTTATACCCAAAAATATGTTCATATTGGGCCAGACAATTAAAATTACCAACAAAAGACTAGATCTTTATGAACGATTAAGTATAGAGACTCAGGACAGCCCCAAATGGGATTACTTATAGGCTTTGTAAATTAACTTACAAGAAGAAAAGGATGAAGCTATTACACTTGTAAATGCACCTTCATTCCTTACACAAAAATTCAACAAATAATAAAAACCACTAAGAAATTTATGCTAGTTTTAAAATTTCACAGCTGCATGACCACGTGTGGACACTGTTCTCTCAACAAAAGAAACCATAGTACCAGCAGGAAAGTTGCTAATTGATTTCTAAAACCTCTCATGGTTTGTAAATTTTTCACGTAATTTAACTTCACCTGTGGTTTACTGCACATTTTGATTTAATAAACCTTATTAACACAGCATCAACATCACAGAGCACAACAGCATTTATTCTTCACCTTAACACCGAGCTTGACAGAAAAATATTTGAACAGTATGTTCTTGGTATTTTCCACTGTGGTCAAAAGCATTTTGAATGCATTGCACAGTTATACATAGACAGAATTAAACAATATATAACCCAGGTTTATTTATATTGACTGATAGGTCAGCCCTTTGACTTCAAAATCAAACCAGTTAACTTCAATATGCAATAAAGACAAGTCACACAGAGTCCCTCATTCTAGCACTGTATACTGCTGGGACACTGCATCTTCTGCACACAAAATACCTCACATTTAACAGCAAAAACGTGCAAATTGCCCAGAGAGATAGGTGAGGATTTTTTTTTTAACCCTCCTCACTGTGAGTACAGATTAAGCAATACTGAGAACAAAATGGAACAAGTGTGTTGCTGAAAGCAAATTAGGACTCCTCTTTAAAGGTGCAGTATCCAAGTGTTGTTCTTGCACAACTGCAACTATAAAAATAAGACAGGCACAAATGGGTTTGTACCCGTATTTCTACTCTGATTAGGCTATCCAAAATTGCTTGACTAAGTACACTCATGATTAACAGATGCTTTGAAATTCATTTTTTTTCTCCAAATAAACAAGTTCTTGAAAGTTCAAGATGATAATTATTCTACTTTATCACATACAAACCAAATCATCACTTTGATCAAAATGTAGGTAAATACACAAGAAAAAAACGTAGGGGTCAAATAGAGAAAAAAAAAATTGCTTAGTTCCCATTTTTAGTAAGTCTTAAGTCTAAGTATTTCACATCCCTCTTCAGAAAGAAAAGCTTTCTTCAACTAAATGCACCAAGGTAACTTCAAACCAACTAATCAGTCAAATTCCCACTACGGTCCCCCATGTTCAGTTTCCACAATGTGCTGCTACAGCCTCAGCAGCACTTCTCACATACAACCAAAATGCTGACCAAAAAACCCAATTCAGTCAAAATCAATGGACCGCATTTTCATGTTAAAATATCAGTGTAAACATTACGTTTTCAATGGTGTATTTTGAATACATTTACAAACTTTCCATTTAAGTAAAGAATTTTCATTAAAAAATAATGCAATTCCTAAATAAATCTTTGACTTCCAATTTTCAGGCAAAGGCCTGACATAAATCTGATTTTAACATGCTCTCACCCTGTCTGATCAATTAGAAGGAGAAAATGGCATCTACACGTTTCCATTGCAAGTATCCTCCCAGAAGAATTTAAACCAGAACATTTTGTTTATCTTCATAAGCCGTTGGTGAAATGCTGCACCATTCCATATGCAGTGAGACAAATCGAACACAAAACTTCAACCACAAGGTCTTAAAGTCAAAATCAGCAACTTAAACCTCATTTGGAAAAAAAAAAACAACAGCCAATTCTCATTTCTATCCTTGGAACACTGACGTAGTGTTCTTGTTTCTCATATTTTATGGAGCCATCAGAACAGTTTAGGGTATCCTTCCAAGCGCTACAGAGGTGCAGGGCCATGACATCACATCATGGTATCAGTGAAATCAAGTAAAATCTTCCATTAATGATCTATCTAGATTGTGTTCATGCACAGCACAATGATGGATGATCAAATATGGAAGACACTGAAAAGACCACATTGTAAAATACTATTAAAGCTAAGCACTTCAGCATCAAGGTTATCAATGAGGGGCACTGCAGGGTTTTCAAGCAGGACTACATACGTTTCATCACGACTCATGAGTTTTCACTGCAACCAGAACTGAAATGCTTGTGCAGTTTTTTGGGGGGGAAATTCTTTAAATACACTCCTGGAGGGGAAATCCTTTCAGACTGAACTTTTCACATCTACTGATTATTATTCACTGGGAAGGATTTTTACCTCACTTAAATTTTTATTTATTCTCTTTAGTGACTGAGTTTTACAATTAAACAGCCAATAAAATTCTTACAGAGCAAAAAATGAGAGTATTTTCTTAACCTTTCAAGAAATGTACTCTGTGTATAACAGCAGTACTCCCTCTGGACTCACCAGAGCTTCAAAAGTGATGCGTATCAGAGTCACACCTGAAAGAAGACAAAATACTGTACTTCTGTAGTTTCCACAATTTGCAAGTCTTAAAAAAATCAAGAACAGATTAAGAGTCTATCTCATCACTCTGTAAAGTGATGATTGACACCAAAATTCATTGGCTATCAAGGCTGGAAATCATTATTTTCCTTCTTTACAGACGGTGTCTTAAATCTTTATCTGCTCATCCAAAAAGCCTTATCCTAGAAGACATCTTCTTCTTATGTAAGTATTTCAGCACAGGACTCGACATTCTAGCAAAACAGACAAAGGCTCTTAAAGCTCTTCTCTGAAAGGCAAAGCTTCCATCTCCTCTATTAAATTCTGAGATTTTTTTAGACTTATTCCAAGTGAGTGCCTTATGTGACATGTGGACATCAGAACTGGACTATATGAAGGATTTAACTAATCATAATAATTTAACTACTGTATTCAGTACATCTTTGTACTGCTGCTCAGTATTCCCTCTTCAATCATCTAAAAATGGCTTTTGTTCCCTCCCTTAGCCACCAAAAAACTCATCATAGTTATTTGTCCACTACAACATCCTAATTCTTTTCCCAGTTACAGTTTTTAAAAATAAAAGTAACATCTATATTCTTATCTGCTCACAAATTGCTATAGCAAGCAACAGATGAAAGAAGAACAGTGGGAAATTCTGTGAGAGAGGGAAAGATGGTGAATCTGACGGCTAAAGCTGTGCTGTCCACCATTATTTGGCACCACTACATGAACCATTTATTGGCAGGTGATACCTAGTGGCAAGAAATGTGGTCTCACATTCTAGACCATGGAGGGCCAACCTGCCTAAGAGGTAGCAAAGTGTATGAAAACATTTGTAATGTCATATTTAAGTAAATGAGACAATATCTCTGACTAAGAGAGCCACAGAAGAACAGGAACTACAGGGAAAGCAGGGCTGGAAGTGGTATTAAGACAACAAATACCTCAATATGGGGAGGAAATGACTGAGATAATTCACACAAAAGAATTGACAGAGTCTTCCTCACCTCTTTAAGAAAGCTATTTCAAGATCAATAACTTTCAGTGTTGCAAATGTACCTCAGTGACACTGTAAAAAACAGAAAAACTTGGCAAGGTTCTTAAGAATACCACTGCAGCTACAAAGGCATTAAATGACATCACCGGGACCAGTTGGTCATGCAAATTATACAGTGGCTAAAAAATTGATGAACATCAACAGCTCTTCAGTTTCTGAGAGCAGATACAGGAAGACACTGATTGAGTTCAAATTTGTCTGCAGCTGTAACAATATTTTTTGTCTTTCTAAATGAGAGATTAAAATCTCCACAAACAACAAAAATTCTCACTTACTAAGCATCAGTAGAATTTCAAACGTAAGCAATCATATCAGATCCTAAAACTGTGAGACACACAATTAAATACAGCATTTCTTCCATGCCAAAATAAAATTCTAGGTCTTCCAGCCACCTATCTGAAGGTCCTTTGGACAGTATAGCAAGAAAGAACTATACATAATTCAAGTTCCATAGAATGACAGTGTGGTTTTTAATGCTTAATTCACTAGTAAAAGTAGTCAGCATTATAGTCAACTAATAAATGAAGGAGGTTCTCGCTTGGAAAAGCTCAAATTTTTAATTATTTGATGTATGTTTAGAAAAATAAGATAAATGGAGAGATGGAAGAATCATTAGTCTTTCTTAGTTTAGTAATTTAATTTATTAACTATAGACTAAAGAATGCAAAAGACAAACCAGACCAGAATTCGGTCCCTGAGGACAGAATAGTCAAAGGTCACTAGCCTTGTCTGTCCAAGCAATACATTTTAACCTATACTATCCCTAAGCTACTCTTAAAAACACCTAATGAAACAAATTCTACAGCTTAGTGAACTGTTTGTTCAAGTATCTCCCAACTCTATAAATTCTTTTCCAGTATGTAACTCTAAAAAACATCGTACCTCTAATCAGCTTCATTTCTTTCTCTCTGCAGTGAGGACTAATGAAGAAATTCAATGCTGCCTTTGTAGATATTACAAGACTTGCCTCTCTTTGCACTATTCTTTAGTTCCCTTTTTTCTTAAAGGAAACCCACAAAGCTTTCTACTTTCCTTATATAGCTTTTTGTTCTCCACACTCTAAATTCTGAAGAGCACGGACAAGACTTTCAGTATAAGCCAGTGATTTTAAAAGGACTGTATTTTAGCGTTTTAAAGCTCAACAACCAGAGTGAGCTGATATGGCATTGCTCATATTTTTTCAGCAATATTTACAACTGAATGAATTAAAATCGCAATTCTGAATCATGACTTAAGAGTACTTTAACTGTTCTGTTTCCTTTCTGATGCCCTAAAACATCAAAAAGCTGTTGACAAAATACCTCTGAAAAAAAAGCATTTGGACTAAACATACCCCTTAACTGATGAAGTTAAATACATAGCTCTAAGTACTAATCCTATTAACACAGCTGCATACACATTTACATAGCTAGATTTAATAGTTCCTGAGTCAAAGTTAGCAGGACTTTGCTATAGCTTACTCAGTCTTACAACCCTCGATTAATACAAGTGTCACCATCATAGGTAGATACACTTATTTTCAGAGAATGTTTAGAAACCTGTTCCACTTAACTGATTTTTTCATGCTAAAATATTTAATGTACTAAAAAAAACACATCACAGTAAACTTACTGGATTAGTCATCATGTAAACTTGTCATAAAGTTACTTTCACTTTGAATAATACTAACTGTTTGAGGCATTTCTTTTAGTACTCGGAAAGTACCCAACAGAATCACAGGAAAAAAATAAAATAAAACCCTCTTAGAAGATGAGAAGCCTGAGCATCTTTTTACTACTGCTGGTCATTTTCAACACTACCACGTGAATCGATTTCCTTTTTGTAGTTGCTCATACTTTTTCAGTTTAAGAGCAGTCTGTTCGTATGCCAAAAATGAACAGATACTCAGCAGTATTTGAATAATGCATCAGAATGTATGCTTCTGACACATGCTGCAGTATCAACACTGTTAAATATAGTCTTTTATAGAACTGGAACAGTGAGCGATGACAGCTGAAATGAGGTGGGCAAGTTCTACTTTTGTGTATTCGTACTTAATTTCCAGTAAGTTAATGCTTCAGCCCTTTGTCTTTGAGTGACAGTTTCACACAGGAAGAGATGAAGATGTTGAGTGGTAGAAAAAGTGTCGGTTTCCTTCCCCACCCCACCCCCTCCCCGTAAAAAAGAAGTCCCATTTTCTAGCCTCTGAGAACTACAACTACAGAAGCTCAATTACCGCATACACACCAGAAGGAGATGTTTATTTCACCTAATTCTTTTCACCCACAGATCTGTATAGCACACTAAGAAATATTTTCTGACTAGGAAAACACATCTTTTTAAACGTTTATTGTGGAACAGCTATCACGAGCCCATTTGCACCTTCGGGGGCTGTTTCTTAGGTACTTAACACGTTCACGGTCGAAATAAAATTTAAACTTAAGGTTTATCTCGGCCGCAGACGGATTTCAGGGCACCCACCCAGGCTACAGACATAATTTCTGACAATTTGAAGGTGACGCCAGGGCCGTTTCCTCCTT
>VXBJ01007831.1:46148-58136 GCA_013400055.1 Nycticryphes semicollaris
CCATGTATTAGTAGGGTAAAAAGAAGTATATTTTGTCTTAGTTCACCATGCCTAGGATTCCCCTGATCTCACTTTAATATCTAAAGGTCTAGTCGTAGCTAATCAGGTAAGGTCATTCATCAGTCAATAGTGAGAGATGGCCTCTTCTAAAGGATGATTCATCCCCTCTGTGTTACAGTGAGATAAATTTCTTTCCGGAGGTGCCTTTCTGTTGTTTATAAAGGGAGCCTAGAGAATGAGCGAGCTGTTAGGCAGCTGATGCCTGGTGGGGTGACACCTGCTTCAAGTGCCTTCTGAATTTTGAGATCTAAATTCGATACCAAGAAGTAACAAGCACTCTCAGGATAGTTCAGAAGTTACTAAGTAGTGATAGCTCCATGATGGTGTACTGGCTTGTATTCTTTGTGACATAAAGCCATTGTTTATTTGAAAAAGCAATATTCCTTTTAATCATTAAGTGTCCTCTCAGAAGAGTGAAACACCTAATTTCTTTGAGCACTTAAGGACGCTGGATGAAATGCTATCCTCTGGGAAAAATCCTATTGCTATGAAGACTGAAATGGTGGCTTCACTTATCTTTTAATAAAAGTGGCTTATGTGCTTGCATTTTGCATGAGGATTATTCATTGAGGATTGCAGGTTTTTTTTTTTATTTTCTAAGGGGTGAAAGGTATATTAATATCCATTTGTAATCAGCTTTGGAGAAATTAGAAACCGATCATCATTTATATCAGCTTGGAAGCTGTTTCTGGGTGAAGGTGATTTAAATTTGCAAATAAGATACTTCTGAAGAATAAAGGAAACAGTGACATCAAGCAGCTGGCTGATAAATTCAGGTCAAGACTCCTAACAAAAAAAAAAAGTATTAGGTATCTCTTTGGCTAGAAATAAAAATTATAGAGAATTATAGAGAAGAACATCCAAAGCTACCTCACATAAACATTTGAAAAACCCGACAAGTTCAAGTTAGGGACTAAGCTGTGCGGTCTGGAAAACAAATGAATTTGCACACTTCCATAATTTCGTTATGTTTAGTAGCTACCAGCTGAACTTCAAATATCAGTCAACTTTTTTGGTATAGTTGTTCACTGGGGAAGAGAGTTATTAATGAATAACATTCATAATAACTTTTTTTTGGCCTCTATTCTCTCTCATGTTGTATTTTCAACCCTCCAAGTTATGAAAAGCACTGGAGAAAGTTCATGAAGATACATCTAGTGGCAACAGGGAGGGTGTTGCCTTTTCTGCAGGGTCATCAGTGTCTGGAAAACAACATGTATTCACTGCTCATGCAGATAAATCTGTTTAAATGATGAATTAATGAAATACTTTGCAAAGTAATTCCACCTCCTTTCTCAGGGACTATTTCCAGCTTTATAGCTTGCTAAATATATAAAGTGCTTATCATTTTCACTGACAAGTTGAAATTGTTCAAAGTGCAATTTAATTTCCTAGGACTTGCTTGTAACATGCACTTGTAAATGTGCAGTTATTGAAAGGTTTAAAATATATAAGGTCAGATTTTGAGGAATTATGGGAATCTCAAGGTACCTTGCATGGCCTTAGCATCAAGGTTAGGTCCTGGGCTTCTTAAAAATATTTGTGGAGAATTGGCACCCAAGAAAAGGGGCATCAAATACCTATGGTGTGGGAAGCCCTAAAATAGCTTAAAATTAAACATGAAAAATTATGATCTAAGTAGGAACGAAATTTGGAAAATATGAGATGCTTTGACTTGCAGCCATTTCAGATTTCCTTTCATGAGAATCCTGAGCTTGAACTTTCTCCTGGAGTTACATGCTTAAACTGAATCGTCTTCTTAGGCAGATATTCTTTAGGTAAAAAAATATAAATAAAATAAAATAGCCAGGGAAAATAAGACAGACAACTTACACAATAGCCATGGGGTACTGCAGGTCATGAGGGTTCAGTGCTTTATGGGCAAAAGAGATACATATGGAATTGTACAGACCTTGCTGTCTACTGACATCTGGATATTCCAGATATTTGCCATATGATACGATTAGGACTCTCATTCCATGATGGGTCAGGTCTACTTAGGGAATCCTGTTAGAGCTCACTGGGTTATACGTGAGGTTTTTGTGGGTGGGTGATAAGGGAAAGCCCAGGGCACTGAGTCACTGTTGGGGAATGTGTCTCCTGGAGTCGGGGGCTCCACCAAACATTGTGAAGAAATGGAGGGGAGAAGTGGCTTACCTGGAAACAAGAAAGGAGAATAGGGAGGAGTCAAAACACTGAGTTAGGCTCAGCATTGGGAACTTGGCAGGCTGTTTCAGCTTTGAGTGTCCTACATTTTTGCCTAAATTAAGCCTCTCAACAGCTTGTTAGCTGTGGTGATATTGTCAGCCATGTCACTTCCCAGTTGCTGAGTGGCAACATGATAAATGTCTAGGGGTTTAGACATCCACGAATGTTAGCTCTGTCTAAATAATAGATTTAGTGGAGGAAATCCAGCTGAAAATGAGATGCGTGTTGTGGTCTTCATGCAGTGCAGGTACGCCTACACTGAGAAGCAGATCTACCTGTACCAAGCAAAGCCCCCCACTTATTCTTTATGGTGGCCTAGTAGGGGCTTGGGCTTAATTGCCACAATGTCCTTAGGAAGAACTAAATCTCTGATATTTCCTACAATGCACATGGCTGATCCAGACTGAAAGCAGATCCGAGGCACAGTGCTGCAGATTTATGGGGGGAAAAAGGGGGTGGGAATGGGAAAGTCTGGCTTTGAGAATGTGTTTACCCATGTGGCTAGAATCCATGGTATATTCATCCACAGAAATGTTTAGGCACCTGTTTTATCTCTTTAGATACCTTGTTGACTTGGATGCTTTATCCTTGGCCTACATCTTAACCTTGTGCTTGAGACAAGGCATGTTCTGGTGCTGCTTCCTGCTTCTGACTGCAAAAATCTGTATTCCAGTTTTTCTTTTTTTGCTAGCTGACATTAAAGTACAAATTATTTTAAAATATGACATATTAGCAATGGAAATATCTATATGTATGCTGTTCTTTGTTTGGGATTTCAATGTAAATGCTGTAGGTTATTCAAGCATTCCCTTCAAAGAAAAAGCGCGAAGTACTTCAAGAGATGGACAGTCAGTGTAGGTCAGACTCATATGCCTCGTTGAAGTACTGACAATATTATTTTACTGTTGACATATGGAATGACCTTCAACCTGTAATGTAATAAAAAGGATTATTTACTGACAGGCAGCTGTGTAAAATCAAATTCTTTCCTTTTGAATTTACAAGGATCTTCAAACAAACACATAAAACATCTTGCTATATTTTTTTTTTCTGAGGTGATGGTGAAGCAAGAGAGATGGTTTGCAGGAGCCTCTTTCCTCCTCTCTAGTGAGACTACAGCTAGAGTACTGCATCCAGCTCTGGGACCCCTAACAGAAGAAGCACATGGACTTGTTGGATGAGGCCCAGAGGAGGACCACAAAAAAGATCAGAGGGCTGGAGCACCTCTCCTATGAACACAGGCTCAGAGAGTTGGGGTTGTTCAGGCTGGAGAAGAGAAGGCTCTGGGGAGACCTTATTGCAGCATTTCAGTACTTAAAGAGGGGTCTACAGGAAAGATGAGGACAATCTTTTTAGCAGGGCTTGTTGCGATAAGACAAGGGGTAAGGGCTTTGAACTAAAAGGGAGAAGATTCAGACTAGATACAAGGAAAATTTTTTTTACAGTAGGGGTGGTGAAACACTGGAACAGGTTGCCCAGTGAGGTGGTAGATGCCCCATCCCTGAAAATGTTCAAGGTCAGGCTGGACGGGGCTCTAAGCAACCTGATCTAGTTGGAAGTGTCCCAGCTCATTGCAGGGCAGGTTGGACTAGATGACCTTTAAAGGTCTCTTACAACCCAAACCATTCCATTCTATCCTGTTTCCTTCTATTCTGTTCTAGTCTAGTCTAGTCTAGTCTAGTCTATTCCTATCCTGTCATCCAGAGGCACAGCACACTGTTATTGTTGCTCTGCTGCTTTTTTTTTTTTTTGGTCCTACATGTGCCTGCAGCACATTTAAGAAGTGGACCCATTAACCTCAAGAGATACGTACCAAGTAATGAGAGTACGTGTTACCCTGGAAGAAAGGAGGGTATTACTGCACAGTAGGGTGAAAACACAATCACCTGCAATTACAATTGACGTTGCAGGAGAGGAGTGAAATGGAAGAACAAACTTAACATGACAGAGAGAACTTGCACTGGGACAGGGATGTCAGGGTAGAGGCAACCTGAGTAAGCATATACTGTTCCAGTGTGGAGAGGGTGAAGAGCATGCTTGTAATGGGCTGGAATATATTGATGTTACATTATTTTAAAAAATCCAGGCAAACACCACCAACACACCCAAATCTAACTCCAGGAAATTGATAAGGTGTATGGACTTTGTTTTTGAACAAGTGTCATTGTCATTTCTCAAATTTGTTTACATAATGAGTAAATTGGCTTCTGCTTATCCATGTTTACAATTTCCAGGTATACCACTGAGAAGTTTTGCTGGGTATGACTCCCACAACTGATTTACTAATTGCACAGTTGTGTCACCAGACATTGAAATGGCTCTGGATCTGTCTGCTGAGGATGACATTTAAATATGAAGCTGCTAAAGTTTGTTTAACCTGTCAGTCATGGCAAAGTCTATTTTGATACATACTAAGTTTTCATAGAATCAACCCCTTTCTGTAAAAATAGCTTGAGGGATCATTATTATAGATTAATATATATGAGTCCATGTGCCTATCATTCATGCTTCATAAAAATTCCATTTAATTTTTAAAATCTGTTCCTAAATTTTTATGATGCTATATAATTTTGGGTCAGGAAGGTTAAGTAACCATTGTAATGCAACAAAACCAGCTTCACAATACAAAGGGATTAATTTAAGGGTGATCATTTAAATAATAGCTAATAAAATCAAACCCATTATATGTACATTTTAAGAGCTAGACTTACCGAAGCTTAAAATATGATAGGATAATAAAGTAAAGCTCATTAATTTAGCACAGTAAAAATACATACAATCAAAAAGGGCTGCTACAAGCACAAGCTTACAATAGGAGAAAAGTGCTGAGCATTTGATCATGTTCTTGCTGAAATCATCGTAGAAATTCAGAGCAGCTTCAACTGAAGTCACAGCTGATAGAAGGCAAATCTGTTCTTCTCTCACTGTTCTCAATGCTGCTTGTTTGGCTGTGCTGGAGGGATGTGGAAACTTGGTGTAAAGGATGGCATTTCATGCTATCTTTGTTTTGAAAATAAGGGTAACCCACTAGCCTGCACTTAGTGCAGGTTCATAGGAACCAAGGTTTTTTCAGCAAAGAACGATGGTCAATAATGCACATTTCTGCATATTCCATCAATTCATAATCTGGTAGAAAAAAGAGGAATCACCAGAATATTTAATGGAACATTTAAAATGCACGAAGAAGTTCAGGTGTTTAAGTAATTTTATAATATAAATGGCCTCATTAATCTAAGTCTGTAATACACTAAGCTCTCCTTCCATTTTCTTTTGCTAGGTTTAATGCAGAAGAAAGCTGTGTGCATTTTGGAGCCCCATCTGATTTCAACAAAATTTGAGAAATGGGTAGTAGTCTTAAAGCTATTCAGTTACCATAAGAAAAGATCCCTGGGAAAAAGAGAGAAAAGCCACAAGTGGATGTCTCTGAAAAGCTGTCCCTCGGGATCACTCTAACACAAAAAAAGGAGAAAATTTGAAATTCCCCAGCATAGGAAAAGCTTCAATCAACCATGAGGTAAAATCCATAGGAAACGAGACTTCATTAGTTCCAGAGCTCACAGAACTTGTTATTATTCAGCTTGTTTGGCAACTTCAAATTTTAGACAACTCTTTTTCTTTGATATGTCACCTGAAGCTTAACAGGGTATTAGATCTCCTGCTTTTTATCTGTTTAAGGCTACAATGAAAACAAAAAATCCCTAAACCCAGTGCTCCCTAGGTGATTTTCTTTCTGTGTGTATATGCATATATGTGACAGGAGAGGAGGAGGAGAGAAGGGTGGGGAAGCATAAAAGAACTGAAATATCCCTTTTTCAAGATTTGGTAAGGCGGTGTATTATTTAGTTTGTGTTCTGCCTTCTGACATCTGGTGGCAACATCTCTCCATTACAGTGCTTGCTCTGAATTTTTCAGAAATCTCCCCCACCCACAGCTCTACGGGCTTTTTTGATATTTGTGGGTGCTTAATGTCAGTGAAAACCAGGGCACTTGTGGATAAGGAGGTAATTCTGGTGTCTGGCAGGGAACAGCAGACAGGCCATGAAGCTTAAAGTGGGAGGAAATGAAAAGAAGATTTATGTAGCGGGTTTATCACTCCAGCAGCAGAAGCAGCATCTCTCTGCATCCCAGGCTATGCCTTCTGTGCGGAGCTGAGACATCTGAGATACCTGCTTGGAAAAGCAATTTTTTTCCATGCCAAGCTCTGAGCACCGAGCCTGCTTCCAGTTGCCAAATCCCAGCACACCTGCCTGACACTGAAGCCACTATGGATGTGTGTCCCTCGTCCACAAGTAAAAAAAGCTCATTTTGCTCATTTTGCTCATTGTGAATACTGAGTTTTAGGGCCACAAGCACATACAGAAACAATTGGTCCTAAAATATCTTTTTAGAAGAAAACTATAACTGATTAGGCATTGATCAGAATGCAAATGTCAAAATTATTTGCATGACCATACAACATACCTCCCCTAGGACCTAGGGCTCCCCCAGTTATTGTCCTTGCCCTTATTTGGGCTGTGTTTCAGAAAATAAGCATTACTTGCATCCAAGATCGACTCAAGATGTTTATGTTATGTTTACCATACCCCATAGGTGGCAAACAAGTGGAAATTTGAACATTTTTTTGCTGTATGTGGCAGTCTGGCAGGTGGTGAAGATCTTCAGGTTGGCCAGGGTTGAGGCAGTCTGTCCTTCGGGGACAATGTTTTGGCAGGATGATGGATGCCAGGCAGAGGCAGGTGACACACAGGGAGTCAGGTGGTGACATTTCTGTCTACTCGTGCATGGCTGTTTAGCATGGGCAACCAGATACTAATTTCACCTCAGGCAGGTGAGGGTGGACTCAGTTGTGACAGGGGAGTGAGGTGCACATGAAGTCTTCTGAGCATGACCAGGGCATCCCAGTTCTCTGCCATCACGCAGTCCGTGCCCTGAATAAGGCAAGCTAAATCTAAAAGACCACCAACTACAAATTTGCAAAGGAATCAGACAACAGCCACAACAGCAGAAAAATACTCAAAGGCACACATCCTGTAGCATTTCCTACCATGTGTTTGATGAAGAAGGAAAGGCAGAGTTCATTCCATCTGACTTCGTAGCCCTCCAGATCCTGAGATCTGTGAGGCAGTAATGCTCTCTAGGTACATAGTGTTTACTTTTATATTTATACAAAGAGAAATGACTTATATTCAGACTACTAACTATGTAATCCATTAGCTCCACATTTCTAATCTCACTGAAAGGTATAGCTACTCCAAATAGAAAATTGAACCTTTTACATATATGGAATGGATTTTTTTTTTTGATTCTGCATTAATCAGAGGCATTTTTTCATGCTGAATTAAACAGCTGTTTGTCCTCAGCCAAACCAAAATGCTCTTTACTTCTCTTTTCTCAAAAAAAGAAAAAAAAAGTGAAAGTGTTTCCTTTTGGTCTTGTTTTTGAAAAGATCTTGAAATTTGCAATTCAGAACATTTAAACATTATCATATCCTGTTCTTGTTTTTATTTTTGGTTTCCCTCCTTCCTCCCACTTCCAGTTTCAGTTTGTTTTGGAATAAATACAGCAGATAATATTCTAAATAATTGTACTTCTGCTCTTGACTCTTGGAAAGCTCTGCTTTTGCCTAGACTCAATATGCAGAAAGATGATATAAAAATACACCTTTTTGCCTTACTATTAAAACAGCATAAAATGCAAAGTCTGTAACAACCTTTAAGGCATCTTGTAATGTTTTTTAATGCATATACACAAGCCTAGTACATTCTTGAGTGCAATTCTCTTTTACTTTTCCTTCTCTTACTGAAATATAGGTGGTTAACATTCAGAGGAAGAAAGACTTAAAATCTGGAAGAAATACTGAGGGACAGAACAACATATTCCTATTTAATGTACTGTATCCTTCACTAAACTTACTTACTGAACTTCAGGTGATACTATTTGGAAGAGTGTGTTGTAGCTATCAAACAGGCATAGTATTATTTCTTTAGAAAAAATAACCCAGGTAAGTTCACAGAAACTTTATTTTTTTCCAGCAAACAACACATCTGACAACCCCTAATTTATCTCCAACCATAAAAGAACTGAGTTACTGGGCTAATAAGCTTTGACACTTTTTTAACCAGAATTTGTGATGCCTGTTTTTAAAATGACACTACATAGATTAGAAAATGCGATGTCATGAGATAATAAATGGCACCATGAATCTCTACAGTGAAGTCTATTCCTTCTTGTAGATGACTTCTCAAGTCCACCAACAGGTTGCCCTCAGTAAAGAAGTTCCAGAAAAAAATAAGTACGATTTGTTTTGTGAAATTGGCTTGATCCTTACTTACCTTGACTACTCTTGGTCTGCCTAACCTCCTGTTTTCATAAGGTCTCCTCTCTTTAATATAATTTAATTATATAAACATAATTAATTCTTGAAAAGAATTCAATACATAATTTTGGAAATAATTATATTTATTTTTAAATTACATCAAAATCTCATTATGTAAGAAGGTCTGCTTTTTATCCTATTTTGTCTATAATCCAATTTTTAATATAAAATTCAAACATAATTAACATACGTTTAGCCAAGGATAAAATACTTCTTCTTTTGTACCATGACTGCAAGATACTCTTTGATACACAGGAAAATGGGAACTACCATATTGCTTCAGATTAAGACAAAGGCATGAACAAATGATTTCTGTAATATAGTAACCCAAATTTTGGCCAGATGTATGCAGACACTTTCTCCTCCCCCACCTTTTTGGGTTTTTTTCCCATCATTTCTTTCTCTGGATGCCTGATTTAGTGATTGTTTCCATTTCCTGCTCTGAGTCCCACAGATGTAGGTGGAGGAATAATTGGTTTCCTTTTTTTTGGTAGGATTTTTGTTGTTATTCTTTAAAAGGAAAAATGGCTAATATTTTTTTCTGGATATAATTTGGGACTTTTCCCAAGCTCATGAATAATACTTACTGTACCTCCAATAAGAAACCAGCACTACACTTAAATTCTTGTAATTTACACCTTTGTTTTGCAATAGAGCCCTGTAGTCACCCCAAAATATTTGGCCTATGGATTCTTCCTTTTTTGTGTAATAAAGCACAGACCTGTTCCTTATTAAGTATGTAATATAACCAAGCAAATTGTTAAAAAGAAAATTAAGAATGATTTCCAAAAGGTGGTGAGACCAAGTATTGTTCTTCCTGAATTCTTCTGGTGGGGTTTTTTTTTCTGCCTTTTTTTATGGATTACAGCCTAGATTCAAAAAGAAATTTAGGAACCACAACCCGGAATATTGCAACACCTAACTTTTTGGTATATGCTTCACCCAGAGCAAGACTCAGAAGCTCTGCCTGGCAGCACAGGGTCTCTAATACATAGAGAAAGTCAAGTGCCTTATGATGATATATAAAAGTTCTAAAAAGCTCAGTAGTGACTTGTCAAGAGGTAGCAAATGAGAAATGAGGAGTGCAGGTTTTTAAATCTTTCCCCTTTAGGGAGCTTAGGTGCTTTACAAAGTATTAGAAAGAAGCATTTTTATATTTCAAAATAGCTACAGTTCTCACAGCCTGGGGGATTTTGCTCTTTTTGATGAAATGGTGTAAGAAGAAAGATCTGCTCATATAATATTCTATGGGGTAGGTCAGACAAACAGCATTCGTCCCAGGGTTTTCTGACCTTTTTTTAACTGCTTTGTTTTTGAGTTTGGGGGAGTAAAGTACCACCCCTCATAGGGGAATATCAATAGAGACCACTTAAGCAAAGTGGACATACAGTAGTCTGTGGGACCAGGTGCATTCACATTCCCTGAGGGAGTGGGCTGATGTCACTGTGGATCGCTCTCCATTACCCACAGATGTTCTTGGTGACGGGAGAAAGTCCCAAATAATTAAAAAATGGCAAATAACCCTGTTTTCAACAAGACAAGAAGGATGATGTGGGGAACTATAGGTCAGTCTGCAGGAAGATGATGGAGAAAATTCTCTTGATATACATGAAGGACAAGAAGGTGATTTGGAATAGTCAGTATGGATTTACTAACGGCAAATTCTGCCTGACCAACCTGATTGCCTTCTACAATGAAAGGACTGGCTGTGTGGGGGAACGGAAGAGCAGTTGCTGGTGTTTATCTTGACTCTAGTTAGGCTTTTGACATGGTCTAGCATAACATACTTGTAGCCAAACTGGGCAGATGTAGGCTGGATGGGTAGCTTATAAAATGGGTGCAAGTTGGGTGAACTGTGAGGCTTAAAGAAGAGTGATTGGTCACTAGTACTGTTCCTCAGTGTTCAGTACTGGAGCTCATACTGCTTACAGTCTTCACCAGCAATCTGGATGACAGTGGCAAACATTTTCAGCATGTGACACCAAAATGTGGGGGGTAGTCAATACACTGTAGGGCAGGTCTGCTGCTCAGTAGGATCAAAAGAGTCTGGAGAAGTGCATCCTAACAGTGGTGAAGGTATGACATATGAGAAAATGGAAAGCTGTGTTTCTTCAGCCCCTTGAAAGTAGGGAGAAGGGGGAATCTAACTGCTGTATTTAACTACTTATGGATGGCTACAGGGAAGATGGAGCCAGAGGCTTCTTGGAAGTGCACAAGAAAAGGATGAGAGGAAATGGACACAGACGCAGAAAGAGAAATTCCAAGAAGTTTGTTCAGGTGTACAGAAGAAAATCCTTTGCAATGAAGATGGTCTAGTGCTGGAGATTGGCCAGAGAGGCCGGTAGGTAGAATCTTTGTCTTTGGAGATACTTGGAACCACCAGACACAAGTAGTTAGCTCACACTTGATCTAACTTGGAAGTCAGCCCCACCCATGACTAGGGTTTGAATCCTCAGCCCAACCAGACCTCCAGAGATCCCTTCCAACACAATTTCCTCTCACATTCCTGGCTCTCTCTCCTCCTAAATGAAAGCAAGCAAAGTCTTGCTTCCAAACTAACATTGAATATGTACATGTATCTGGTTTTGTCATCCTGGAAGATGGCATTACTCTATGAGAAGCATTTATGTTAGCATGCATAAGCAATCTATGTAATTTCATATCTTAGGGGAATAGTTTTAAATGGTAAGCAAAATCATCATAATGTTTATCTGTATCACTTATGTGTTGTAGAAAAGGAAGAATGGCTACTTCTGTTATGTTTTGCAATTAGTTTTTCCATTTTACGTGGAAGCTTTGAAAGACCAGTGATGATTCCAGTACGATAGCTGATAACCCTATTTCCTTCATAATCCAATAACCAGCATGATTTTAATAAATGCCTGTGGGAGACTTATTAAAGAACCCAAGAATAACTTTGGTCCCCTGCCTTTTCATTTCCATCAGTTTTTCAGGAGTCAATTACCTTTATTTTTGTATGTGAATATTTGGAATATACAAGAGCTTTTAAGGAACTTTAAATTTGGTGGACAGGATTCTCACCTGTGATAAAAACATGAGCCGGTAGCTGTGTATCCGTACATATGTTGTAAATGGGACTTTCAGGCAGTGTTGGACTGTCCCAGCTCATAGAGTGTCAGTAGAGGAAACAGCCTCAAATTGTGCNGCCGGCGGTGCCACACGCCCCCGCGTCGGGGCCACCGGGGATCCGCGGGGGATCTCCTCATCTCCCCGGCCACGTGTGCCTGTACGGAAACTTCGCACCCCCCTGCCGCCGCCCGGGAGGGGAGAGGAGGGGAGGGAGGGGAAAGCAGCACCGCGCCGTGCCGTGCCGTGGGGGCGGG
>VXBJ01007831.1:61644-111354 GCA_013400055.1 Nycticryphes semicollaris
TCGCTCTCCAATTACTTTTCCCAAGAGGGAGAAGGAGGCAGCAGGAGGGGGAAGTCGTGCTGTGTGTGAAAGGCAAACCAATCAGAGATGCTCTAACGGAGGGATTGCTGCAGGACGCGCCGGCTTTTCCTCCCTTCCTCTGCCGGCGGGGCTGAATCGGGACCGCACGCAGCTGGCGGAGGGGCCGGAGCCGCACCGGGCTGCAGGACTTCCTCACCCTCCGCTTTTTCGATAGCTAATCCATACTTCGTGCTCTTTCTTTTTTTCTTTTTTTTTCCCTTTCTTTTTTTTTTTTTTTTCCTTCTCCAAATACTCTGAAATCGTGCAAGAGAAACACTTCAAGTCTTCCCTCCCTTCCTACTTATTTCACCCTTCCTCCAGCATCTCTTAACCGGATTCCTGGTGTGTTCCAAGAGAGAGACAGAGGGAGACCCGGGCGCCGGCGGAGGGCTGCCTACCCCAGCCCGGCCGAGCCGAGGGGAGCCGAGAGCGGTGCCGCTCCATGCCCCCGGGCGCTGGCGGGGCGCGGGGCGTCTGCCGGCGATGCCCGGGCGGTAAGGCTGGAGCTGGAGCTCCCTCCCGACGGGAGGCGGCCGATCCCTAGGTGTTTCCAGCAGGAAGCGGGGCTGCAGGTAGGTGAGCGGAGCGCTCTAGGGACGTGTGTCTGTGTGTCTGTCCAGGCGCTGGTGGTGGTGGGGGGCCTGGGAGATGAGGGTCCAGGCGCAGTGTGTGAGGGGCTGCCGCCCTCCCGCTGCCCAAAAGTTGCGGAAAGCCGGGTGGTGAGGGGGAGCTGCCTTCGCTCCCCTTCCGCGGCTCCTGCCGGCTGCCTGGGGCAGCCTGCTCCATCCCTGTACCGGGGCATCCGCGAGGCTTTTTATTTTTATCTCCTTTCAAATTTATTTGATTTTATTCAAAAGAACACCTCGTTTCAGCAGAGCCATGGGGATGGGGTGGGTGGTCAGGGGAACCCACCCGTTTTTCAGCCCAACTACTTGTCTAGGAAAGGGGGGGCCGCTAACTCGCAGCACCCCCGGGCACTTTGGGGGTTTACTCTGCTTTAGAGCCCGGACGCTTTATCTGCCGCCTTCAGAGAGCGGCTGTAAGAGCGAGAAGCCGCTTTATGAATCCTTTGGGGGGAAAAAGAAAAAAAAAAAGCTATAAAGAGACGGTCCATGGCGTCATTTATTTCTGCGTGTAACGCTCACGAAGTTGTAGTGTATATAGTGTGAAACATACCTTGTCCATCCACGTTGCTTGCTTTGCATTTCAGTGAACTCATTTACTTGCTGAATATGTTGCAGGTTCTTTATGCCACAGTGAAAGGGGCTTTTCCCTTGTTCCACCCCATTTATAGCTTTGCAAAAGAAAGTTTTGAAATAGCCTGCTTTGTTCCCGTGGAGCCTGGGATCCCCCTGGGATCGGACACCAGGTTATCTATGCACAGAATAAAGAGCAATAGCTCGCACTGCCCTGTTAGGAGCTGCTATGCATGGCTCTTCTGTGTATTTCATTCTTACCGAGGGTTAAAAACACTGCTTAAAGCGTTTTAAATTATATGTGTAATTACAGTTGTCTCTTTCCGTGTTTTGCTTGGAGATTATCAGTATTTTTTTTTTTTTTTAGAGTACTACATACTTCACTTCTACCGTGCGTCCCCCCTTCCCCCTCCCCAAGCAGACACCATCTCAGTATTTAAAGAACTGTGCTTTGACTCCTGCGCAACTGTCAATTTAAATAATAAATATACTCAACCCCTATCCCTGAAAGCCCTGTAAAGCATTCGGGGTCTTAGGGTCTTTGCACAGCAGTGGATACATTTAAATTACTATTGACTAAATGATTATTGTTATCTGGTTTCTCTGTCTCACCAACTTGTTTCGGACATTAGCATTCAGCCTGCTATGTGTTTAACACTTTAAAGCTGCTTTATGGGCCGACCTAAGTGAAGTCAAATTGAAAAATTCAGATTCTTTTCTGTAGCGTAGGGTAAATGCTAGAAAAATAGAACTTCAATGGTACTAAGAACACAGCTTAGCTGAAGTTGGGAAAGACCATACTAAGGCATTTTTATCAGGGGTGGCAAAGGTTACATCTTTCATTGTACTTTTTCACAGTAATTGTGCAGTCATTTCATACTGATGCCTAAATTGTTTTGTGAGTATATAATTAAAAGTAGTGAAGTAACTCATGTAAATTTAGTTATTAACATTTTACTTCAAAGAGCTGATACTGTTGAGATGATACTGAAAGCGATGTGGGTTTTGATTCATAAAGTCCCAATTTTGAAAACTACAGTAGCTATTCTTATAAAAGTAAACTACCTAAGTGGCATAATTTCAGTGGAAAACATTGCTCAGTTAGTTGATAGCACATCACGATTATTATTCACTGGTTCCACATGTTGTCTGAACATAAGGGGGCTTTCAAAAACATGGCATTAATTTTAGTTATGCTGCTGGTAGTGGTTGACTTTGAGATAAAATCTTGATTCCTGTCATACTGTTTTAATCGGAGGATGACGACTAATCTGGCAGTATCTTTTATCATAGTGGACATACGTAGTAACCTTTTTACTTGTCTCTTCCTTTGATCTAAGGGATCTCAGCTTGACATGTAGATACTTGTAATGCACTTGATAATTCTGGTGGGGAATACATGAAAAACTTGTTCAGAATGGAAGTAAATAGATGTGTGTACAGACCGATATTGGACATTGCTTTACTGGCAGGTTGCAAAGTGATGATTCATTGAACCCTATCTAGGTTTACATAAAGCAAATCGTACTTTACACTGAATTGTGGTAGCAGAGAAACATGTAGCAGCCAAGAAGTTTCATAATTTCATCACAAGTGATGACAGACTTGATAAAGGCCATCTTTACAAGTGCAAGTTATAAGTGTTTGGTGAGCAAAACATACCATGGAATTTTTCAGATCTGAGCATCTTAGCACTTAAATTTATTGCTGGCTGTATTGCTACTTACCAACGTGTGTAAAGCCTGAATAGTGTGTTAGAAATATGTTGAGTAAATTACGTTGTATGTTTTACTTACTTATAGTAAGTAAAAGAACAATGCTAACTAGTTATACTAAAGGAAATCACCAACTTTGGAAGACAGAAAATCATATTACCTGATACTCATCTACACAAAAATGTGATCACCATCTTGAAAAATTACTCTGAATAATGCAGCTATCAGTGAGCAAGCAGTTCTATGCCCCTGTTTTAACTTCTGTAGGATTTTATTAGAAATGCTTCATTAAGTCACATTATTCTGCAGCTGTTTGTTCACTGAAAATTAAAATAAAAATCAGGAAGTTTTTCCAGCAGAGCAGTATTATTTCCTTTGTTAAGTACTGAAAGTTCAAACAAAAAAAAATTCTTCAGCATCAGTGTGCCAGAAACACTGAGTACCTCCTGTTTTTGTGATATATGGATGGCATTTACTGATGCAATTCATCAATGTATTTATTAGTCAAACGTCATCAAGCAAAGAAAATAAATGAAAGTAAACAAAGACTGCAAGATGATACAGGGTCTAAAGCGAGGGAAGACCCTGCAAATCTAATTACTTAATGTTCAGTCTCATATTTACAGTCTATATTTAAACATCTCATTTAAATATCTTTCTCTCATCGATTTTCTGCTACAGCTCCCGATAACTCAGGTAGCATTTGATAATGCATTTTCCATTTACCTTTTGAAATGCTGAATTTTAAAGGCACTGAGGCAAAAGTTGTGTTTGGATGAACAGAACAGAAGGGTCCTATGTCAGCAGAGCTGAATACTGACCTGTCCCTGTTCATGACCATTTTTATGTGTTAAGAGGGGCATTTCCAACTGATGTAGACTTTCATTGCTCCATTGGAGAAGTTGAAGCTCTGACATTTTATACAAGCTGGAGATTTGCTCCATTATCCTTAGATCACTGAATTTAAGTGTGCACTTTCAAAGGATTTTGCTTGCCTTTTTTTTTTTAACCCTAGAATGAGAAAACATTTACGTAGTATACTGAGCTTCACAGAATCCATTGTAAGTGGATTTAACATTTGAAATAATTTTTAAAAACAGAGGTCCACTCAGGAAATTTGGCCCAGTGATTTGGTTTTGTAAGCTGAATATATGCTTCAAAACACTCCTCCTCCTAACTCAGTCAGATTTATAAAATATATCAGACATAGGAATGAATGTGGAAACATCAACAGTAATGTTGTTCATTTTTCCTGGTGACAGCCACAGAGCTATCTTCTTTTGCTCTTGGTAGAACTTGGGAAGAGAGTGATTTTTGTGCTTTGATTCCTTATACACCCTTGCCAGCCACTCTTGCTTACCATATGTAGTCAGTTATTTATCAAAAGAGAAGACAATATAATAATGGCCACCTAATATACTTTTTTGTACTGCTAGTGCAAACCAGTCACATTTTAAAGATAAACAATTCAAGGCATTTTTATAGAGCTTTTTTCATGCAGTGTGTTTTGAAAAATGCTTTGGAGATAGAAGAGAGAAAATACAGACATTGTGCTTTACAGTACTAGTTATGGCAGGATACTACATACCTACATAAAATGGGACAAAGTCACTAAAAAAAGCTTTCTTAGCTTTCTTTTCTGTTCAGATACATCAGCACACTGATTTGTAGAATGCATTGTAGCTGTAGCTATTGCTTGAAGTAGCACTAGAAAATGCTTTGTATGGATTTGATCCTTAGTCCTTGTGTGAGTAAGCACTTACAGAAGTAGCTCCTGTATCTTTTGCGGTATGGAAGAATCACTTATATCATTGTGTGTGTAAAAAGTGGGAAATGGTTTGGTTTCTCCCCGCCCTTGTTTAAAGCTTATCAAGCCTTGTAATCCATACTATGTTAGTAGCTTACGTTTTCCAGTAGCCTGACTTCACATCTTGCTGATCTTGTAATATGAAACTTGAACACAGGTCTCCCGGCACCAGGGCAGCATCGTGTGCAGCCGCTTCTGCTGTGAGCATCCCTTTAACAATGCCAAGGGGAGAGCCATAGTACAGGGTAGCATGCAGGAGAAAGCACACAGAGCTTTTTTTGGACTTGCGGGTGTTTGGGAAGCTTCTATGCTTAAATCATGAATTGGAGCACAGGCCACATAAGGTGCTTTAGATTGACAAACTTCGTAAGTCAACAAATGCATAAGCACAGTTCAATAAACCCATTCAGTTGCATACGTAGAAAAATATTAAGCAATGGGTTTGTAAGTAGGAAACATTTTTGAAATAGGAAACCAAGTTTTTGGCCTTAGTTGTCTGCAGGCTTCTCTCTGTGTGGAATATTTCTCCCCTCTGTTGCAATATTCAGGTGCAGTATTTGGAGGTGATGTGCTGGACTAGGCAGACCACTGGCTTGATCCGATAAAGCAATTTCCTTCTTGAAATGCAAGGAGGCGGTATTGCTGGACTGTACATTTTAACTGACTAGAACCAGACTGCAACTGTTTAGCGTACCGGTTTTGCTTTATTTTTCCCTTTTAAAGCAGGTTATAATACATTTCTAAAATAAATCTCTCAGTAACATGCAGTCTCACACCAGCTCTTTTAGAGTCGGGAGCACAGACCTGACAAGTCTCTCACATTCGCAGTGATGCTCTCGTAATGGATTTCTTCTACTCCCCCACTGCAGTTTCTGCATCCCATATCGATAATGCAGAGCTGTGGCCTCCAGTCCACCTTGCTGCTAACCAGTTAGCTATGTGGCATGTGGTCCTCTGCTCATCTCTGTGCAATGGGAGCTCTGTGCATTAAAACTGCACCAAAACTACGTGCTCTAGGTCCCCTTTCAGTTGAGACTTTTTCGGCGATCGTTTTTGTCTAAGATACGTGTTTGTCCTTTGGAGTTCTAGGCTCAGCTGTAAATTGTCATTGGCTTTTGTGTCATTCTACACTTCATGGCACTGCAAAGTAGCGCAGAGTGGCTTGATGGCTCCGGAGGAAAGAAGATGGGTTTCTGTGCCGTTTGTATGTAGGAAACTGTTTGAAATGTGGATCTCTTCCAGCAAGGGATGAAAGTCGGTACCAACTGAAGCTTGTCTCACGGTTTATGCAAACCAAGTTAATAGTCTTGGCTCTGTTCTTACCGTAGAAGAGTTCCAATCGCAGAAGTCACCACTAGCAAACATCAGGACGTGTGCCTGCTGTGTGCACAAGGAGGCAAAACCTGACGTCTGATCACGCAAGGCATTTCCGCTGTAAGCGTGTGGCTTCAATAGGACTAGTCAAATTAATTATGTGCCTGAAGACTTTTCTGAGGTGAGCCTGTATAAACATGGCTAGCTGCTTCAAGTGATCCACGTTGAAGGCATGTAGGTGGGAGGCTGTTGAGATGACTATGTCTGTGGCTGTATTCTGGGTATAAATTCAAGACCTGAGCTTTATTTCAATGGCCTGTCAGCCCTACACCTTTTATAAACATTAAATCCCCCTAAATTCAGAACAGAGACTATATAACAGCAGGTAATTTTCAGCAAGATTCTACAAGTAGCTACCCTGTATTATGGTATTAGAAACTACAATTAAAATAATGTAAATTTTCAAATGTGATGTTACTGGTATGACACTAAAGTAAAATATTACTTTCTGACAAAGTATATCAGGCTATTCCTGCAAGAAATTAGGTCATGTTTAAAGCTTAATTGCAGAAAAAAAGATCTGTTTCAGCACCATGACAGCAGAAGAATACCCTCTCTGGAGTGTGTTGCCTATGTTTATTTAGCTTCAAAATTTTTTTATCTGTGAATTGCAACAAATAAGCTATACTTAAATAAGAGGGGAATTTTTATCTTGAGGTCTGGTAATAGCAGCAAATAAAGTGAGATAAGTTCTGGTTTATAAGCTTACTGGAATCCACACAGAAGAAATATTGTATTAGTATGCTGACATAACATGCTGTAGATTCAGATATGATATTATCAGCCAATATGCTTAATGTTGCCTGACACTTCTCGTTTAATGATCCCGCTTTTTTTCTGTTCAATCTAGAATCATGAGGGATATCTCTTGCATTGGAATTAAGATAATACTTAAAACGTATTACTGTGAAAGTGGCCAAACCTTCATAATCAAGGCATTACGCTCCTATTTGTGTGGTGGATGTTCAAAGAAAGAAGTGGACATGAATCCAGGTGCTGGTTGAGCTTCCAATTTAGGAAATGTTGGTTCTTTTACCTCCTTGCAGATAAATTTTCCTTTATGGCAATGAGATTTTATTATTTTCTGGTTATGAACATTGTAATTTGGTTGTCCTGCTTTAACCCTGGTGGGCAGCTCAGCCCCACCCAGCCACTTGATCACTCTGCTGCTGTGGGGTGGGAAGAGAATCAGAAGGGCAGAAGTGAGAAAACTTGTGACTTGAGATAAACACAGTTTAATAGGTGAAGAAAAATCTGCATGTACAAGCAAAATGAAGTAAGGAATATATTCGCCACTTGTGTTGGCAAGCAGGTGTTTAGCCATTTCCAGGAAAGCTGGGCTTTGTCATGGGTAATGGCTACTTAGGGAGACAGATCATAGAATGATGTGGGGTTGGAAGGGACCTCTGGAGATCATCAAATCAAACCCCCATGCCAAAGTAGGTCTCCTGAGAGCAGGTTGCACAGGAATGTGTCCAGGTGGGTTTTGAATGTCTCCAGAGACAGAGACTCCACCACCTCCCTAGGCAGCCTGTTCCAGTGCTCTGCCACCCTTAAGTAAAGAAGTTCCTCCTCATGTTTAGATGGAACTTCTTATGTTCAAGTTTGTGCCTGTTACCTCTTGTCCTGTCACTGGGCACCGCTGAAAAAAGACTGACCCCATCCTCCTGAAACCCTTTCTTTTAGTATTTATAGGCATTGATCAGATCCCCACTCAGTCTTCTCTTCTCCAGACTAAGAAGACCCAAGTCCCTCAGCCTTTCTGATGCCATCAGAAATGCCATTGCTCTGAACGCCCTCCTGTTCTCCTTCTTCCCTGCAGCTTTTACTGGGGCAATGTGAGAAACAGGAAAAAAAAAGGCCTTGATGCTGAGTAAGTACTGTTGAGCGATGACTAAAACATCCCAGTGTTATCAACACTATTTTCATCACGTATCCAAACCACAGCAACTTACAAGCTACTATGAAGAAAAGTAATTCATCCCAGACGAAACCAGAACAATCTCCACCCCATATTCTTTTACATTATGCTGAGGTTCCACATACATAATGCCTTATTCATGGGCCACAGTCCCTTCAGGGTTGTACCTGCTGTGTTGTGGCCTTACCCATATCCACTGACACTTCAGGGTCACAAATCCGAAACACAGCAACTTATGAGCTACTATTAAGGAAAATTAACTTTATCCCAGACCAAACCAGTACAGTAGTAGAAATCTAGGTGATGTCCTAGATTTTGTTTTACCACACGGATGAGCTTGATGTCAAAACAAAATAAAAGAATGTAAGTCTGGGTAACTTTTGTCCCCTTTTAAGCTGCTTGTCCTTCATCTGGGAATCTGAGCCTACGTGCTGCAGTATTTTGTACATCACTTTGTGCTTTTAGGTTTTAAGGGGCTTTAACCCTCACGTCTGTTCAGGCTGGTGTGGCATGAATGCATGAATTTAGTTGTGACCATGCAAATGCACAACTTCTTTCTCCCATTCTGATCATGTTTGTGTGCTCTCGTGCAATTTTTGGGGCTACTGCTTGTGTGAAAATGTACCAGGGGAAAGTTTAAGCTTAGCTCAGCTATTTTGAGCTTTATTCTTAAATGTTTCAGAGTTTCTTTGGAGTTGCTTTGATCTGTTGCATTATTATGAAGGCGTGTTTGACATCTGGTAAATACACACTCCATGCTTTTCAAAAACGAAGTATGCTTTTAAAGTCATACTCAGAGCAATGAGTATGTATCAGTTACTATGTTTTCTTATCGGAAGAGAAATTACAAAATTTTTCACCTATGTAAATTTTACGTAACCCCCTCTGTGAGAAAAGTGCTGACACAGCTATCACTATAGCTGCGTAAATATACCAAGTGTCTAATGTAACACCTTGTTCGCATTCCCACTTTAAAAATTGAACTCTCAGTAATAACACCCATATTCTCCTCTTCCTCATCATCCCCCCAGCCGCCCATAGCCTAACTTTTTCTCCTCTAGCTCTCCTTGCCCTTCCTTTTCTCTTCACTGTTCACCTCATCTGCATTGGTGTCATATGATCTTTCCGAATGTCAAGTAAATGCAGACTGCAGTCAGCATTACCAAATTGCTTTCCTGCCAAAAAAGTCTCTTTTCATATGCCGTGACCCATCATCTCACAGTTAGCTGCAAGTCATTCTGATTCCCAAATTCACAATATATTTTCTATTTAATGAGCTATTAAACATTATGCACTTTTTAACTTCATCTTTTCTGACTAACTGCATTCCTCCTGATAATTATAGCTTCAGAAAGAAACAATTAATTTGAAACTAATTCTGCAACAGAAGTGACATTATTTAGATAGCATTCCTCCATATCTATGCTCTAGGGATTATCTCATTAGAATATATTTATATTTGGAAACTCCTTGAGACCATTATATCAGTCCAATAGCCACCATCTTGTCATCAATAATATAGATAGGACTACTGCATATGCTATTTTAATAAAACACAAAATGAAAATAGACACATGGATGGATGAATAGTTGATTTTTGCTGTGACTAAATGAAAAAAAAAATCAGTTTATGTGCCTTCTCCACCCCAGGAGAATGTTTTGACTAAACTTAACTTAAGCACAAACACAAATGGTTTTGCATTGATGTGGACATTTTGGAATTGGTATGTTATTCTCATATATTCTTTTGGTAATGGTAATATTCAATTTGTTAGATTAATCCTTCAAATTAAGTGGTTGTCTAATAAATAAAGTTTGCAAAAATTGCAGATGACTCAGTAATGATGAGTGAGTTCAATCTTTGTTGCTCACGCTTGTTGTAAATCCCAATAACATTTCCATGAATTCTAATTTGAGGAACTTAATCTAACTAGAGGTGTTCCTGCCCATTGCAGGGGTTTGGAACTCGATGATCTTTAAGGTCCCTTCCAACTCTAACCATTCTACGATTCAATGATGTATTTTTTTCTCTGCTCAGGGTTTTGCTTTAGCAAGATATGGGAATGGATGACAAGAGGGGAATTTGTCCATGACCCTGCTGCGGCAGAAATGTACATTTTAAGCAGTCTTAATCTATCAGGTTTGAACCTTATGTTCACACTGAAGTAAAAGTAAATTTGTAATAGATTTCCTGCATTTGTTGTGTATGGGAGCTCGTGCCTAGTTGTCTGAGTTACTTTGTGGAAATATTGAAAATATTCCTGGGGGAAAATTTTCTTCCTCTGAGTCAGTAGATGTTAAACGCTGATTTAAAATGAGTGCAATATACATACGGTTGAAAAACGTGCTGTGAAGTTTTCAAGCTACCTAAAATTCTCATCACCTCCATAGCTGAGGGGTGTGATGCGTGTCTTCTGCTCTGCTAGATGCTGTAAGTTCACAACTTACTTGTGCCTTTTACATCTTTGTGCCCCCTTTTGAGTAAATATTTAAATATATGGATGAGTAAGCAGTTAAGCAAATAGATAGCTTTACTTCTCCCCTCATTTCTCTTGAAGCTGGAACTTTTTGGTTCAGCACTGCTTCAGTTCAGTTGCGATCTTTTCTGGTTTCTTAGCAAAGTAACATGACAGGCCTAATTCTGTCAGCTGAAATAAAATATTTCTTTCTAGTGAATGATTAAGGTGATTCAAAGCCAGATTTTAAAAGCAAAATATTTTTTTTCCTCCCAAACTTCCTACCCGTTAAACAAAGAGATAAGAGAAAAGTCTATGTATACCCAATCCTGCCTAAACTTTACTATTTTATTGGAAAAAGTAAGAAGCTATGATTTAATACTTTATGTCCACAGCTGTTCTAAGTTGCATATTTCAGTCTCTCTGTGTCTTTCATTCAGCATCTTAGATCAAGCAGTTGTTGGTAATTCATGGCCTCCTTCCTGGAGAGGCAATTTGTAGCCGTCTGGTTCTTTTAATTTCTGTGTATATTCTGTTCTTGACCAGAAGATCTCTTATTACTTTTATCTAGCACCTGGAAAGAACATCTTTCCAATTACTGGCCAAGCTATTGCAACTTTAAAATTATTATCTTTCCACAGGTATATTTATTTTTATTTTTATTTACAGCTGGTACTTCCACTTGAATATAAAATACATTTATGTCCAAATAAGTATAACATTACAAGAAAAGTTATGAACTGTTTGTATGTGAATTAACTATGTGCCAGTCAGAAAATTAGTGTGTATCAGTCTACATTATCAACAGAAACTGTGAGATAGATGTGCATAATTTTGCTTTATACACAATACATTCCTGGTCAGCAGTGAG
Organism: Nycticryphes semicollaris; assembly: GCA_013400055.1. Classification (NCBI taxonomy): domain Eukaryota; kingdom Metazoa; phylum Chordata; class Aves; order Charadriiformes; family Rostratulidae; genus Nycticryphes; species Nycticryphes semicollaris. Next base: position 73,045 of record VXBJ01007831.1, read on the forward strand.
CTATGGAATTCAGATCACAGAAATGACAGATTGTGAAGATTTAAAAGTACGTCTTCTCTGTTTTACCAGTTTTGGGGTTGTTGCTTGTTAGCTAATTATAATTTTCTCAGTTGATCTTTGCCAAAGGATGAGTCAGACCTACCATAATGGTTTCGGCTATTAGATGATGGGTAGTTTTGGAGGTAGATGGGATGTTGAAGATCTGTACATAATGATATGTTGGCTCTCACAATGCGATTTTTTCTAATAGAAATTATTATTTGAAAATCTTTGTTCTCTTCAGTCTCTCCTTTCCACTCACATCAGGAGAATTTTTGCCTAAGCTGTTGTCCATGAAATACGAAGTCTGTGATTGGAGCCCACTGGAAAAGGAAGTAGCATAGCGGACAAACAGTTTCTCTGTTTTGTTTTTATCAGCTGTTGCTGAGGTTCTCCAGTGATGGAGTTTTTACCCAATAGTTCTCTTTTGTGAAGGAGAACTGAAGTTGCCGTGTTATGGAACTTCAGTAACGGCCGGAGACAGACAACAAATGTGACTAGCCTAACAGAAGGAAATGACTAAATAAGAAAAATTTTGCTTTGTACTTTGATGAATGCTTTGTCATACTCTTTCTGTTGTTTAGTGGTAGCCAACGTTTCACGTAACTATTACGGGAGGACTTACATAATACTAATTCATGCAGGTATTGAACAGTCATTCTTGTTTCAGTGGAAAGAAGCGGTACCAGACCTCTACTTTTTGTTCTATTTTTATTTTGTGCTCTTTTCACATTTGTGGAAGACATTTCATTAGTGTTTCCCAGAAGCATCTAACCATACATCAGAGAAAAATCTGACTGCTTATGACTTTCTATGGAACCCTGCTTTGTAAGGCCTTTTCATTCTTACCTACTGTGAATACTTTCTAGCATTGATGAAGACAAGAGTGTAATTGCTGAAGAGGAGATTGATGAAGAGATTATGCATGTCCTTCCTTTTTTAATTTAAACAATCTTTAACTTAGGCTTCTGTCCAAGAAACACTTTATTTGAAAAATTAAACCAAATCTATTCTTTCATTACATTTTTTAAATTTTTTTTTCTTTTATAAATTGTGATTGAATGACATAATGTCTTTGATCAGTAACTACATACCAATAATTAGGAACTTCTGTGTACTTATAAATACATTCTTCTACAAAAATTGGATTTCTAAGTGTAATGTCCCTCATACTAGTGAATGGTAATGCAAATTACTTTTGTACTCATGTAATAAGAGAGCACAACTCCTTGCTTTTCTTTTTACCAGAATAATGATAGAAGTGATTATATGTACTAGAGTTTTAATGTACCAGTTATATTTCCAATGAGCTTGACATGATCGCTGAATTAGGTCCACTTTTTTCCCTTTCTTTGCCATTTGAGGGCATCATTTTGCCATCCCATAGGACACATTGACCTTCAACACCAGGCTTCCTCAACAGGTTTAACTGATTTGTGACCAGAATTGAGTAAATAGAAAAATTTTAAATCCAAAGTGATTTTTAATACTAGGAATCAAATATACCAAAATATCATAGATTCATAGAATAGCTAGGGTTATAAGGTCATCTAGTCCAACCTTCCCTGCAATGAGCAGGGACATCTTCAACTAGATCATGTTGTTCAGAGCCCCAGCCAGACTGACCTTGAATGTGGCCAGGGATGGGGCACCTACCACCTCGCTGGGCAACATGTTCCAGTGTTTCTCCATCCTCATTATAAAAAAATTTCTTCCTATATCTACTGTCAATCTACCCTCTTTTAGTTTAAAGCCATTACCCCTTCTCCTATCACAACAGGCCCTGCTAAAATGTTTGTCCTCATCTTTACTGTACTGATATGCTGCAATGCAGTTTCCCTAGAGTCTTCTCAGGCTGAACAACCCCAGCTCTCTGAGCCTGTGTTCATAGGAGAGGTGCTCCATTCCTTTGATAATTTCTGTGGCCTTCCTCTGGACCTTTCCAGCAGGTCCATGTTTCTCCTGTGTTGAGTTGCAGTACTCTAGGTGGGGTCCCAGCAGAGCAGAGTAGAGCAGCAGAATCACCTCCCTCAACCTGCCTGGCCACATTTTTTTTTGATGCAGCCTAGGATATGGTTAGTTTTCTGGGCTGCAAGTGCACATTGCCAGCTCATTAACTGGCATCAATTATTGAGCTTCTCATCAACCAGCACCCCTAAATCCTTCTCCTCAGGGCTGCTCTCAATCCCTTTATCCCTGTATTGATACCGATGGTTATCCTGATCCAGGTGCAGGACGCTGCACTTGCCCTTGTTAAACCTAACCTCATGAGGTTCACATGGGCTCACATCACGAGTCTGTCTGGGTCAATTTGGATGGTATCCCATTCCTCAGGCATGTCAGCCACATCACTCAGCTTGGAGTTGCCCATAAACTTGCTTAAGGTGCAGTCGATCCCACTATATCATTGATGAAGATATTGAAGATGTATGTATGTAACATGGGTTTTAAAATGAGGCTGTCTTTTCTCTCTTACTCTTTAGTTTATCTCTTACAGTTATAGCCCAGGTTAGTTTGCCTTCTGCAGTTGCTCAAATACCTGTGTAACACAATAACTTTTTTGAGAATAAATTAAAGGACTTGAGCAGCAGACACCACAAATAGAACAGCGATGCAGCTAATTTTGCAACTGCTATCTGTCCTGTCATTAATGTTGGTTATTAAAATAGCATCATACTCCTTCATGGTTAACTCCATGTGTTCAGTTTCTCTGCTAGCCTTCAATACTGTAGAGCTTTCAGACTGAGTACTGCATACCTCCTCTTTAATCTCAGTCTCAAAGGTGATGAAGGAAGTTTAAAACCTGCTCAGATGGCCTAGATCTGTCAGAGAAAAGAGAGTTGAGCCCTTCACATAACCATTGCAGTTACTCTGAAATTCATTCTATGAATCTCATATAATAAAAACTCTTTGGGTGGCTGATTTTGATTGAAAAGGTGAAGGTGGAGCCACCTTTCAGCATTTCCAATACTAATAGAACTGGTAGTTGGAATTTATGTTTTTACTGACATTAGCAAGTGCGGAAGCTGGAGAACAGCTACAATTGTGTTTTATCACCACCTTGTGTTCCTTGATTGGCCTGCGGATCTTTTTCCCAGTGGTTAAAATTCATGATTTGGAATGATACAGCTAGGTGTAGCAGTAGTCTCATAAGTCTCATAGTATTATGTTTCTTTCCCTGTTCAAAAGTATGGTAGTAATTTTATTTTTTGAAGTTATTCTTTTTAATCTTGAAGCCTCTGCTCAAAAATTTATTAAATCCCCTGGTATTTGGAGAAGAGTAATAATGGTGCATCATCAAATAAAAGTCCTGAGCCAGCTTAAAGAATCTGAAAAGAACACCTTTTTTAGACATCTCCCTCTTTCTTAAAAAAAAAACCACTCAAAAAACCAAGCACACCACAAAACACAAGCTACACAAGATTAGAAGTAAACAGACCTTTAGCTGCGATTAATTTTGTTGTTAGATAATGAACCTATGCAAAGCTACATTCAAAGTTACATTGTCCTACTTTAATGATAATAGAGACTCCTTCTTCAGGGACTTAAGTCATGTTCAAAGGGTAAAAAAATTTGTGTCACCTCATTGCTGCTTTGTGAAGCTTAAAGTAGTCCAGTGCTGCTTGGGTTTTAGTGTTGGGCATTCAGTCATAGCCTATAAAAAAGGACAGTGGAGGCAGGATTCAGATTGAGATTGAGACCTGAACTAGGCGTCCAGTTGTAACTATTTACATGTGAGGTAGTCGTTTTAGCTTCATAGTCAAGGGAGATCCAGTGTAGAGTTCAGGTGCATAACATAATTTAGAACACTGTAAAGTATCTTGTCCTGCCCCAAATGCTACTTCAAAGGGATGCAGAATCCACTCTGAATCAGGTGCAAGATGTCTTGCATCATATCTGCCAATCCCTTCCCTTGGGCATCTCAGATGTTTCTACATGGTTATGTTCAGGTACCTGAATCCTGTTTCTTATCAATAGACCTGTGGAATAATTCTGTTTGCCCTAAACCAGATAACTACTTAGGATCAACTGAATTGTCCTTCAAATCATAGCAAGTCAGTAAAATTGAATAACTTGCCCTAAACGTGTATTTGAACTATCTGTAACGAGCATTTTAAATGTGTCCAAGTATTTAAGACTCTTGGAAGGCATTTGTACCACTGTGTCAGATCTATGACATATGACTCACGGGCATGTCAGATACCGTGTTCAGTCAACTGAATTGAGTACTTACATTTCAATGCCTAAATATAGGTGTCTTAATCTTGAACAATTGGTACCTATGTTACTTATAGATAACAGGAAGAATAATATCACATTACACAACATTTATGAAATTAATTAACCTTGGAGGCAATTTCTGCTAAAACTTTATTTTCATCTGTCTCTTTTCCTGTCATTTAGTGATGTAGTCTAATGCAAAATCCTAGATTGTGAAAAAATATTTCTGCTCCCAATTCAGAGGCTGGATTTTCAGCTGAGGACTGAAAAATCTAACGAGTTATAAGCCTGTTAACTAAGTTGGGTAAGCTAGATTTAACGTTTCCAATAATTTTAAGAGAAATAAATAATAAGAGAATAGCTTTTTAAAAGTAGGTCTGGAAAGGGTGATTTCAGCTTTCCTTCTAAATCATAAAGAGCATGACATTAATTACATTTTATTTCTCAGGTCAACTTTCATTGCTGAGAGCATCATCTAGAAGGACAGTTAACCTCAGAAGAAGCATTTATTGCACTATGTCGTAATAGGGGTAAAAAAAGAGGAAGAGTTTCCACATGAATGAATAAGCTGAATGTATGTAAAAATTTACTTGCAGAATTTCAGAGCAATAAACCAAATGCCCAGTTTTGAAAGAGGCATATTTTGTATTAATTATTTTTGTGACAGTAGCACTTAGCATAACCAGTCAGCAGTGAGATGCTGAACATAGATAAAGCAGAAGAATTTTCTGTCCTTTACTTTGGTTCACTTGCAAAACTGACCCCTGCAAGAGAATCTTGTAGTCCTTAGTCCTTACTGCAGCTGCCCACCAGTAGATTTACAACTGTAATAATTTTTGACTGTATTTTAATTTGTGGGGGTCTTCAAGGCTCCTTAATATTTCTAGGCTATGGAGTATGTGCCTTGATTCCCCCAATACCTGTATGTGAGCACCTCTTGTTGCAGGACATTGTATTAGCAAAACATCAATATCTGACTAATTAGAGATGAAATGCCAAGTATTGAGTAATGCAGTTTTAAAACTTTCTAATTAATTACAAAACACATGAAAACATTAATTATGGTTGGAAAGATCCTAAGTACTGTTTTGTGAAGAGTTCTTACAATTTTAATTGCAAGAGATGATGCAAACTACCAAACATACAATATTTGCTAAAAAAGGTTTCTCATGCCACTTAAAAGACAGCCATAAAATATTTTCTGGTCGGTAAAACTGTAGGCTCCTACAGAAATATAAGAATTATACTTCTCTCAGTGAATAAACATTATCCTTCTTATGTATTTAGCTGCCACCCTTTATAACAAAAAAAAAATATTTAAAATTTGCTTTTAAAATACTTTTACAATTAAAAAAACCCTGAAAATTCCTAGTACGTGATTTGTGATAATTTGTGATAACTGTTAACACAAGTTTGATAACAAATGAAAAAATCTCTCTTTAAATGTTAGAGTGGATATATGTACTTAGATTGATACATACAGTTTTAAAACCTAGGGCCTGTCTCTAATAGAAAGAACTAGCATCAGAGATTCGTACAGCTGAACTGATGGTGAATGTTGTTTAGATAAATATGAATGAAGGATAAGCTTTGTTTTTTTGGCCCTGGGTCAAAGTAACCGTTACATATTGGAACAGGTTTTGACCAAGCCATGTGCCTGTGTGTGCCTAGAATACCCATGAGCAGTGCAATAACATCTTTCAAGCATGACATCTAATGGTTAGCCATGAGGCAATACTGCATCTGTTTTAGGCCTTTTGTTTGTTTTTTTTTTTTTTTGCTGAGTTCATACAAGTGCATTTCACAAAACCAAGTACAAAATGCTGCCCAGCAGTACTTGGGTAAAGTGGGCCATTTCTGCTGAACACATTTCATTCCACTCTCTATATCCCTTAGATGGGATAGAAGTACTTGAAGGATGTAATACAGCATGGTGTCTAGGAAGCAGCTCACATGCTGTACACATACATATGTATGTCCTGTAAACAAATACAGACTTTGAAAAAGAACAGAAAATAAAACTGATTTATCTACCTTTTGATTATTTACATACTGGCTTTTGTAGGACCTGTGATAATCAGTATACACATGTATTGTGTTTGTAATGAGTATTTGTCAAGAGTCATTTATTTCTCTCTCCATATTGCATTATTAACTCAGGTTCGCTATTTGCATTTAATTTGAAGCATTACCTTTGTAGTTTTTGGCAGATTTTGTTTTGATCGCCATATAGATGTGTGTATAATCAGCCCCCTTTTTTGTATTAAAAAAGAAGGGAGATCACAGAATTTTGGAAGCCCTTCTGAATGGTTTCACCTTTCTTTCCTCACAAGCCTTCCCAAATGAGTATATTATAATCATTTCCTAGAAGAAATTTTGCTACTCTTACTTAGTTCTTGATACACTTTCATTTCTTTGCTATAGCAGCATAGAAGACAGTGTCAGAAAAACTCTCACTAGAATCTTGACTTTCATCCTACTCCCACTCTTAATGTAGACCAGAAAGTCTGCTTTCTGGGAAGGTCACTTGTTTTTTCTGTAGTACCCAGCTGACCTGCTGGGCTACATCAGCAGTACTGCTTAGTGCTAATGGGAATGAAACTTCAGCATGAGGAGGCAGCAGATTTTACCTAGAGCGATGCAGATGTCTTTCTCAGGGCCAACAAACCAAATTTTCCCATCCCCTCCAGTCAAAGCATCTTTTGGACATGACGTATGTATTTTCAGCTGATGGGTGGTAATTTACGTTAGGGATGTAAAGTCCTTACAGCTTCCATTGACCCCAGTTATAATTTGCAGTTCTGCTGCTCTGAGTGGAAACTTTCTATAAGCACAAATTAAGATCACATGTATAAATGGTGAGACAGGCTGCATAACTTACTGTCAGTTGTGCATGTAAAAAGATTGTGTGCATACAATTCAGGCCATATGCTGAAAAAAGCACCAATGTGTTTTAATCAAATTCCCTAATTAAATCAAATTTAAACTACTTGTTACTCTGTCTACCCTGAAGAGTCCTGACTGAGATCTGTATGAAACCCTTCTCTACACTAAAGCAGCAGCCATTGCCAGGTCAAAATTTTGAAAAATTACTGGAGATACAGCTTACTCCAAAGGCAGTAAGGGAGTCCTGGTAAAAGGAGATGAACCTTTAGTATAGTTTGTATTCAAGTAGTCAACTCAATCAAACTAATCCCCATCTCCAAACAACCTTCACCTAAATAATGTTTTTGCATGCTGTTACTATAATGGTACCTGAGTGGGTTTTATTTCCAAGGACTTCTGTGAAATGTTCCTGAGAGAAAGTTTGGTAACTACAAGTAGTGTGTCGTGTGTTAAATTTCTTTTTTCCCCTTTCTTTATCTAACATTTAATTGGAATTTTTGGCTTCCAGCCAAATGGGATGTAGAGCATCTTTAGGTCTCCATCACTGAACAAGCTCTTGTAAGAACTGCATTCGCATTGCACAGAGGGTGAGTTGGCATTTCTAGTTTAGATTATTTAGTTTCAGTGATTGTAGCTGTTATGCAGTACAGGTGACAAGAAGGACCTTTGCCTTTGCGCTTTAGTTAAAAAGCTTAGTTAGCCAGGAGATACTGTTGTGTCAGCTACAAGGTTAGAGTCGCTGTGGGCTTTGGGTGCTTGAGAGAGCTGTTGCGGCCTTAGGATAAAAAAGATGTGGCTCTTTAGTGCAAGAATTGTTATTCAATGCATTTGTAGTTGTGGCAGTCACTGTTTCGGTCCCTAGTGAAACAACCTTGAAGCAGTAATCACATTAACTAATCAAAACAGAATTTGAGTCACTTTTTCTGATCTAGACAAAGCTATCAGGACAGCTGCATGCTATTCTAAGGACCAAATCTGAGTTTTCTGCATTTTTTGATTGTTCCATAAATATGCCTAAGCTTGGGCTGCAGGCAGAAAAAATTCAGCTGATCAAACTTGCGTATTTTCCTGTAGTTCAGGATGAATAGATTTTGGCCCTTGGTATATGTTGAATTTTTTTAAATTCTACAGAGGAATGCATTTATAACTTTGCTTGGAATTGTTGAAAATGCTGTATTTCCACACCATAGTTTGGAGACCAGTTGTCAAAATTGTGGGAAATGAGAGCTAGAATAGCTGTGCATTTATCTCTTGATGACCTGGACAATTTGTATTGACCTGTTTTAATTGGAAAGGAAAAAGTATCTCCTTTTGGAACTTTTACCTCACACATCCTGTTTGATTTTGTGATATCGTTGTTTTGTTGATGCTTCTGTATATAGGAAATTTACAATCTTCTGTCAGTGAGATATACTGTGCGCCTTGTATCAAATGCAGTAGAGCATTATTGAGCTCTAGTGATGACTTACTCCAATTGCAGCATCTCATCTTTTAGGGAGGTTGGTAAAGCAGGCTTCCTTTTTTTTAGGGCTGGGTTGAGGTACTGATTTTCAGCCTTTTAGTTTGAAGGACTGAAATTCCTCCAGAAGCGGTAAAGAGGAGTTGGGTGTGAAATTTGTTCTTTGATGTGGGACCAGGTAAAGTCGAAGGAAAATATATTCCATGGCAGACAGTGTCCTCCATTTGGGACCTGCCTGGGGGTAGCAGAGTCTTGGAAAAACAACTTGGAATTCTGAATAAACACCTAACACGGCTCAGTACTCCAGTGCAGTATGCAGCTCATGATCTCTCTGAAGCCAAGTAAGCGCTTTCAGAATCTTTATGTAGTCAATTAAAATTACCCACTTCAGTTATGATGTGTCCTTCAAAGGGCTTACGGAGAGACAATGTTCATGAGATGGGAGTTCTGTGGAGAAAGGTCATCCTCATATTATCAGGAAGTGTTTTATAGTAAACATAGGGGCCAAGCAATTGAACCCATGCATCTTGAAAGGAGTGCTAGATAGAGGATTGTGACAACATTTTAAAAAATAAACAAACAAAGCCCACATCATTTTTCAATTCAGAGCTCAAGACCTGTTTTTAGAATAAAATAGAAATAGAAAATAAAATGTTAATGATGCCTTTCTTTTCTTGACCTTTCCCACTTCATACATCTCAGCATAATGTTGTTTACAATGTAAATATGTTTAAGTATTTTAGGAACAAGAAGCAAGATCTCAAGTTCTGGAAGGAGTTGAAAAATGAAGTGTAAGTTTTGGCTGCCCTTCAAAAACTTCAGATCCACAAAAACTTAGATCAATGAGCTTAGCTCATCTCGAGACTTCTCACAGAAAGTGTTGTATATACGGATCTGTGGCCTAAGCATAGATGTTTTCTGAACTGTGCCTGTGAAGAATGGATCAAATACTAGATTTCATGATCTGCTTTCTTTTATTGCCTGCAATAGAAGACTGTTCATAAAAAAAAATATTTTGTTTCTGTTTTCAAAATTGACTCTGATTCTATGGAGATTATTTAAATTGAGATTTTTTGTTAATGTCCTTGAAGAAGAAGTAATATATCGCTTTTATTCTTTGGATATTTTGAGGACTTTTAGATGTAACTGTCAAAAGAAAAGTATCATGCTAATGTGAATAACCAATAATAAGCTAATGTTGATTAGAATTTTTTCTTGCATATTGAAATGCTGTGGTTCACCTGTTTTGATTGTTACCAAAGGGGAAAAGAGTCAGCTTCTCTTTTGAGTGCTCTTGGGATATTTATTTACAATTCAGTGTCTATCCAAAATTGTTATGTGGAGAGTGGGAGAGGCGATTTCCAAGGTGATGGATGACATTTGTGTGTGAAGCCAAACAGATGACAGAGTCCTTTTCATCGTCACATTGAGAACTCGCTGAGAGCTGTCGCAAGGGCACTATGACAGAAGCAACTCTGGCACCATAAGGGCTGGTGATTGTGTCCAAATTCAGGTAGCTGCTACCTTGGATGTGGGATGCCCAGAACTGGGGTAATGGTTTGAATAGGCAGCACCAGCAGCTGGAAGGAGCACAGAAAGGTTGAAAATAGTCATGGGGGGATGGAGGGAGCAAGAAGTCTTCAGGGTATACCACATCAGTAGTTTTTGCTTTGAAGTGCATTTCAAAGTCAATGGATTTTATTAGTAAATAAGCTGGAAAGGGGTTGCAGATGACCAAATTTCTGTTTGCGGTGCTTTTACACGCAAACACATAAATATGCAAGACTTGTAATGGACATGCAAAAGAAAATTAGTCTGAAGTCATAGCTGGCTGTAGAATTTGCTGGGAATTGGACTTGCAGAAGCAGAGGTGTGTGTGGCTGTTCCTTTCTCCCTCCCACAGACCGCTCATGTCAGTGTTCAGCTGCTTTGCTCGCCTGCCACACAGAGCTGACCTTGTTCTGGCTGGCCTTGTACTTTCTCATTTCTTTGTCTGTTAAAGCCAGCTGGTTCTCTCTATGGAAATTCACAGCTAGGACCCTTTCAGCAGATGTCTGCACGGCTTCAGCAGCTCTTTTCCTCTGCCCTTCTGTGGCATCATTAGACTTTTACCCTCACATTACAAAGTGAAAGCTGGGTTACTCAACTTTCTTGAAATGTGTAGCAATTTGAAGGCTATTTATAGTTGGACTTCAGAGCATATGGAGTGAGCATAGCCAAAGTATTTATGACCTCCAGATCACTGCCCTTTCTTCACTCAACCCCCAGATTTACGTAAGACATTGTAGCCTTTTATTTTTGAACCAGGATCTGTCCTGGTGCATATTGTGATTATACAAGAAAGTTTTCTCCTGGAAACTCTGCAGATAAGTTAGGCTGCTTTCCAGCAGCACAACTTCGCAGAAGTTTTCACACAATTTATAGCAAGATTGTAACTGTGAGAAGGGCACTACTTGTTCAATGTGTAAATGAAACTGAATTTGGGCTTGGGAAATGGTATCACCTCCAAGATAAGCGGAGAAGTCAAACAATAATATTGTCAAGGGGGTGCAGCAAAGGACATCTCTATCGCTATCTCTATCTCTGCCAGCTTTGGTAAAATGTTTGACAGTATGTACTTGCTACATTTCTTTATTGCAAGAGAATTCTTGCTGCTTTAGCAAAAGGCAAGCTCAATTTGCACCAAAACAGGTGCTGAGACCTCTTTTAGAACACCTTGCCTGTGCCAGGGAGTGAGCAGAATTTTGCATGGCTGTTCAGCCTCCAAGAAAGGCTGGGAAACTTACCCTGTAATGTCATGGGGAAAACAGTGGTTTTGGCAAACTTTTCTACCTTTTACAGCTCAGATTTTAAAACTATGCTTTCTGGCAACTTGTGCCATTCTAAAAGACCTTAGACTTCTGTCTGAATCCTCAGGGTTCAAAATCTCTATCAAGGGCTTTCTAAATGTTTTGTTTGCAGAGGCGACAAGACTTTGTGATCTTTGTACAAATACAAAGCTGGGCCAAACTTGTTTAGACCTGTGTTTCATTTTAAATAATTTTTTTTTTTAAGATTGCTTAAAGTTAACAAGGATCTTGACAAAACTTCATGTCACAGTCTTTCTCCGAGTACTTGCACTCTTTTGAAAAAAAAAAAAAAAAGACCTTTGTAAATGGACAATAAACCCAATAGCATAGTATAGCAGTTTCAGTGTCTTAGCCAGTGTTTGCTAGAAGGTATTTGGGTGGAGGAAGGATCTGTATTCAGGGCTTCTTATGGGATCTTGTTTCCCCAGTGTAGAGATACCTTTTTGAGAGTAGTTTTCAAATAGAAAAAGAGAATGGGTGAAAATTGCCCATCCTAGGTAGAAGACAGATTCCTCTTATGGTATAAATTGACTGAAATTCCCAATGAAACTTCAAAGTGAAAAAAAACTTAGCTACTACCAGAGAGTATCAACTCTACTTCAGTTTCATGCTTTTGGAATTTGTCATTATTCTGGTAGTGAACTGAATAAAAAACTTTGTTTTCCTCCAAAGTCAGAAATCTCTTTTGGACTTCAGCATGAGGTTTTTGAGAGAAAAGATGTGGTGTCTAAAGTGGCCTTTTGGTTGTAGAAGGTACTTAGCTTCAGGTTTACTTTATGTGATTGCTCTGGAATGGGAGACTGCATAAAATTCTCAAAAAGGTGTTGTGGAAGGACTTCTTCGTTCCCTCGTTAGTTCCTTGCCATCTGTCTGCAATGTTGTGACCATCTCTAGTTAATTATTCCTTCAGGCTCACAACAGATCTTATACCTTCCAAGGTGATGCCCTGTGGAGGTTATGGTTTTCTTCAGGCACACAGCAGAACATGTTCTCTTAGCTGGGGATCTCACTCAGACCCAAGTAATTGAAAACTATGTCATGACTCCTAGGTGAGAAACTAGTAAGACAACAGATTGCAAATATTTAAACCAAATAAGATGATACTGTGACCTACTGCTTCTTCAGATAACAGAGAAGAAGAATATTAATTACAAAGATGGGAGCATTATTGTTGTGTTTGGTAGTGCCCTGAAATGTTCTTGATCTTAAGATGAATGTGACAAGCAAGTGGCACACATAGTTCAGAGTGTTTGGAGGATTAAGCTGACTTCCATGCAGGACCAATGAGCTTGGCATCAGGAGTCTTTGAAGTGTCCTAGTCTGGACAGAATGCTGAAAGAGAATGAAATAAACCCAGGATTCCACGCGGGAAGGAGGAGAAAGGGCAGAAGAATCAGGCTGGGTCTTGCAGGAAGATGGAAGGCTTTCTTTGCATGATTTGTGGTTGAGCTGCAGAACTCCTTGCTCTAGGATGTTGTTAACATGCCTTCAAAAATGGACGCTTGCCTGAAGAAAGCTCCACCAAATTCTTATTAAAAAACCCAATAGTTTCTCTCCTGAGGAACTAAGGTGCAAATTGCTAGCATGTTCTGGAGAAATTATCTCTGCGTGTTTACCCTGATAAAGGCTCTGTGTAAACTTCTTACAAGGCTCTTGCTGTTGAAGTCAGTTAGAAACTATTTACTGGAGGAGATGTGATTTCAGTCTGACCCCATACAATTGCTCTCAGGAGCAGGCAGTCTGGGTTTCAGGAGTGAGAAACCTGTGAAGAGTAGATTGCCCTCTGGTAAGGGGAAGGACTCTCATGTCAGCTTTCTGTGGATTATGAAGTAAAGCAAAAGTCATCAGAAAAGATGTGAATTCTGGGTGATGCGTTTTCTTGACAAGAGAGGGTGGCAAAAGGCCCTTAGCTTTTCAACTGGTAAGGATTACTCCTGCTATAATTACAAGTTGCTTGGACCAAATTCACTTCCCATAACATCTCCTTCCAGAGTTCCTACAGATTCTGTAGGAACTGCCTCATCGGAGGACTTGTGAGCTTGCTATTTGGGAGAGATATGTATTATTTTTAAAATTTCTTTTGTTTCTCTGATTAAGTGTAAATGTGAGGAATGATATGGAGGCCACACGTGATCCTGCCACCAATCAGGTTAAAAAGTGTTACACCTCTATTGATGTTTCAGTTGTTGATTTTCTCTAGTAATAGAAGCTAATGTTGAATTATTTTAAAAGAATCATGTGAGGCATTTATATTTAATGATGGACTTCAAACACAATTGAAAGTGCCTGTTTAAACTGACAAACCCTTGCTGTTTCTTCACCGTAAATGTGATTCACATTATTTACATTTTCTTCAAGACTTCATATTGATCTGTTTTTTAGGGTTCCATAGCTGAGATCAAAACACCAGGGGTATCAGTGACAACAGTGGAAAAAGCTCTCACTCCAGACAGAGGTGCCACTTGAGAAATACAAGGCAGAAACTGATTTTTTAACAGAATGTTTAGGATAGTAAAAGGTTATCAGTCTCAAAAAAGTTATCAGAAACTTATGCTTAAGTTTCTGTTGGCTCAATCAAAACTGAATGGCACAAACTTTTCAAAATATATGCCCTTAATGAGTGGGTTTTAAAATTTTGAATGAAGTTTTCAATTTTTTTTTTTTTGAGAAGCTCTTACTTTTTATCTGTTGCATGTAGTTTATCTTAATACATATCTAAGATGTCATTATATCTTATGAGACTCAAGAAAAAGCAGCCTTTAAATACTTTAAATGTATGTGTGAGATTTTCATTGTTGTCTCTGGAATTTAGCCATGCAGATCTCATGAAACTCTTCCAATGGACTTGGCAAATCAGTCTCATAAAAGCGACCAGAACATGCAGTGTACGTATGTGCATTTCTTATTTATGGATATCATGATAATATTACTAGAGTGGAATGATTTTTTCCCATCACAACCTGCTGATTGTTAAGTTCCCTTTGGAGCTATGTTAAGCTGCAATTTTCCTCCAGTTTTTCACTATTTTCTGTCATGGTTTTGGTTTGTCAAACACCAGTGAGGTTACTCTCTAGATGTCATCAAGAGAATGCTACTTGCATGTGACATTTTGCTAATCTTTTATGAGTCATTACACTTGTTTTGACTTTCTCTCCATATAATCATTGCAGAAGAGAAAAATACTGTTGAGTATAACGTTTGCCTCACCTCTTCTACAGCCTTTACACGCAGTATTTCAAAAAAGGAATGATGGAAAAGAGCAGTGAACAACAGTATGAAATAATGTAGCACCGACATTTGGAGATTGTAATTTACACAATGTAACCTTTTTATTTTACATACCCTGAAATACATTATCACCTGATTTACAGGTTCAGTGATGTTGTAAGGAGAGGCTGAAATGTGAAATGGGATGCAATCTGAGAAACAGATTTGGCTAGGGATAAAAGAGGATTTTTGAAAACATAGAAGTGTTCTAAATTTTTAATGAAAACTTCCATGCATTTATTTTCAGGAACACACAGAATGTTCTTACGTTATAGAAATGAAATTATTTGATTTTTACTTTGAAATGACATTTGTCTTATGAAGTGGCCAGGATTCTAAAATTATTGAGTAACTTGACACCAAAGCTATAAAAAATTCCCTTTAGAGTTTTTATGAATTAAACCATATTTTTTTTTATTTATTTTTTGCTTGTTGAAGAGAAAACATTTTGGGTTTTTTTTCTGGTTTTTTTTTTAAAAAAAAAAGTTTTTTGTTTTTTTTTTTTTTTTTTTTTTTTTTTTTTTTTTTTTTTTTTTTTTTTTTTTTGGCCTCTTTATTTTATTACTTCAGCTGCAAACTCCAATGTTTGTACAGATCTACTGAAGGATGCTAGGTCATACACTACGTGGGGTCTGGCCGTTTTATCTCATTTTATTTTGTCTAAATGTAATGGGATTCTTGTTCCATGTATGTCAAAATCACGTCTTTCTATTTTGGTACTTGTAGGTAGCAATGCAGTTGCTTGGGAACTGGCTTATATACCCTGGTGTTACTTTCTAAATGAGTTCTCTAGTTCTGATTACCAACAATCTCTTTTGACATCTGCTACTTTATTTCTGGAAAAGAGGAGGTCATAAGTGTCTCTTCCTTCCCAAAGAACTGTGCTGCAGGGTGAAACAGGGAGGTTTTGGGGAACTTCTCTCCTTCCTCTCCATTCACTCTGCAGATCAGCTTGTGATATGTAATCCTTGCAGTGTGCAGTACAGCACTTCTATCAGTGTCCCTTTCAACTGTTATTAAAAATAAGTATGTAAGTCGTGGCACTGTACCATGTTGCACACTTCTAATTGTTTTTTAAATTGTCTTACCTCCCAAACTCTTCAAAGTAAAGTTTCTTGTACAATAAGTATAATGTGAATAATTCAAGCCTGCAGAAAGTACCAGTAATTTGAATAAGCCCGAGTTACCAAACTACAAAGTCACTTTGTAGAATCTGGATTTTTCTTAACGTTATTTTGGATTAAGATGAGTTCTGCAAATCTTCTAAACAAGAATTTTACATACGAATATTTTTATGTGTGATCAAGAATAGATCCTGTGGGATTTACTGGAGAAGAATTATTTTTTGAGATCTCTCATTTAATCAGTTTTTAATCCATTTAAGATGTGCTAAATTGATTTTGTGTAATGCATTTTCATCAGTGTGTCAGACAGTGCTGTGTCAAATGCCTCATAGATGCCTAACTATGTTATATCAACTGAATTTGAAAATATCCATCTTTTGAGAATATATTTCTAATCTATAAGAAATTTAATTTGGAGGCATTTAATGAGATTGAATCTAATAAAAACTACTTTCTGATTGAAGACTTGATCAAATCTCTCTATATGACTTCCAAGCAGACACACCTTACCATGGCAGTTTAGGAGTCCTGTGGATATCTTATCTTTTACACAGAAGAAGTAGAGAGACTACAGACCTTTCACTTTTCTATGTGCATTGCTTCAGCCTCACTCCCTCCACCTTAACATGAAATGGCATCATGTACTGCAAAACTGTTATTATTTTTGGTGCATGGCATGCTAATTTTAAACCTGGTTGTAGGCGGGAGTATTTCATATGGTGTGCGTTGGCCAACCTGTATTGCAAGTTCCTGTCATCTGCCTCTTTTAGCAAGTGTCTCACCTAAGGTTTCTTTGAGTCTGGAAGACTTTATGTCAGCCTTCTAAATTTTCTAGTATATCGACGTTCCCTGGTTTTAAGCTGAGCTACCACTAATTATGGATTGCTGTTCTGTTTTCTCTCTGTAAACAGAACACAGTTAGGGAACCCTTGCAAATGATGCTTATTTTATAAGCATACAAGTCTCCTAAACACTCAGAGCTTCCTGTACAATTATTTTCAAACATGCACATGAGTGTGTTTGTGAACACATTTAGAAGAGGCTTCTGCTTGGATACTTATATTTACTGCACGACAGAATGAGATGCCTCTGTAGAGGGGGAAAAAAGCAGATATATTCCTCTGCAAATTATTTGAGTTGACAGAAGAATCACTGAAGACACAAAACCTGTCACATCTTATATGAATTTAGACTGATATCTATCTGACCCATCTGCACCCATATCTGTATTAAATGATTCATAATGCTTATAGACATTCTGTTTTTTAACTAATCTATCTTCAAAGCTTTCTGGTTACTTGTTCTCTAAACTTGAGAAATTCTCTGAATTTTCCTGACATAATCCTAGACATTTTGACGAGTATAAAGCTGTTGATTACAGAGGCTGTATTCAACTACTCCTTTTGTCTACGTTCATACTGAGGCATTGCCGCCAAAACCTTAAGAAATATGTTTGTAGTTCAGTACAATAGATGAAAACTATCTGCAGACTAATGTTTTTCAATGATAGCGTCGATATGGTTGTGTCAGCATTGCTATTCCAGCATGAAAGATAATCTCATCCTTCCTGAGACTTCTGACATATTAATAAAAGCAAAGCAAGAGAAAAGAAAAATTATTTACTCATCAGAAGGCTCTTTATCTTTTTCATTGTGTTTAATTTATGGGACAAGTTTCAAATATAGGTGATATGCATTTGTATAGACCAATCAAATAGTTTTCGAATAGTGGCCTGTACAATTTGTTGATTAGATAGGCATAGTCTATGTACTGTTGTTAACGTTAACCTGATTATAGTTTTCCATGGGGAGCACAATGATTGTTAAAAACTCTTAACATTTTAAGTTGCATTTTGTTATTTAAGGTCTTGGTTAAGATTATTATTTTTCTCTGTCAGGTTGTTTTTTAACTTTCTCTCTCATTTTTTCTGGTTTAGAATGTGGATTTGCTGTATAATCTCCTGTTTCACAAGAGTGTGGAAAGCAATTAAGAATACTTTTGGGATGGTTTGGATCACAAAAGCCTTCCCCTGAGATAATTTCAACATGCTGAAAGCAAACTCTGATTCTTGGCAGCAGAAAGAATTGAACCTTTTAAAAAGCAGGCTCCCAGTAAGCACAATTAAGTTATTCGACCAAGCGAAGGTTGAATTTAGCCTCTCAAATAAACAACTCTGCCAGCTGCATCAGTACTGCACTGGTCCCAAATTCCCACTTCTTTGATCTAGCATGGCAAATTCATGAAGAGGAAAAGGCGAGATTCTGCATTTATTTTATAGTCTGTCAGATGGAGTACAGACTGAGGCCAAACTCCACAGTTCCCTGTAATGTCAGGGGTCTCATGTGGAGATCCTGGGGAGAATAAAGCATTTTTCCCTAAATTTATTTATATGCATTGTCACTTGGAGACTCTTCTTCTTACCAGGCCAGTCTTCTTCCTTCTTTCTTTTCTCCATCTTTGTTTCCTTTCTTCTGTGTTGAGACTCCCACTTTTCACCCACCCCTCACACTCCTAACCCCCCGGGCATTGTTTCTGCACCCTTTTGCTGGGTTATCTTGTGTGAAAGTATGCCCTGTTCCCAAAATGCTCTTTGAGAGGAACAAAAATTCAGTGAAGTATACCTCTCTGTGAAAGTTCCACAGAACCACTGTGAGACAGTATGTCAGTACAACAGAGGACAAACTGTCATGGAATACTTCAGGAGCCCAAAATTCATTACTATATTTAAAAAAAGTATTACTATTCCTTTGCTCCAGACAGCTATCTTAGTCCTCCTATGGCTTTTCCTACAGTCAATAAGGACCATAGGGCACATCCAGAGGGCAGTTCAGAGCATCCACATTATGTGCTTTGAGCCATGCTGCAGATGATCTGTACTTCAGCCTTATCAGTCTTCAGAAATAAATCCTTCCATTAAAGGGGGCTGCCGAGAATGCCTGAAGTTTTAAAGAGAATTTTCTGTGTCGGATTTGTGCCCCTATACAATAGTGATCACCTCTCTCTCCGTAAGGGAATGGCTCTCATTTCATTTGTCTTCTGTGTGTGTAAAAGGAAACCTGAACCAGTCAAACTTCTGCAGAGTAACACTGAACCATATGACTGTGGATTGAGTCTTCTGTAACTCTATTTAAGAATCAACCTAAAGAAACCTTGTCCTTTTTTTTTTTGGCCTTTGTGGTTAAGGTTTTTAAAAATACATCCAATTAAAACTTCTCCCTTTGCATCGTTATAAGGTGCACCAAGTTGCATGCAGAACGTATAAGTTATGGCGGCAGCTTCATATTTCAGATCTTTCTTGTTAGGACTTGTTAATACACTGAGCCTCTGGGGTTTTTTGCACTCACTTCCTAGATAAATAAATGCAAGGACAAAAATTCTGGATTAGTATTTTTTTAAAAAAATATGCATAAAAAGCAGAAGTTTGCCAAATATAGCCATCTGTAAGTTTTGTTTCAAGTATTAAGTGAATGTTTTGTGCAGGGTGGAATACTGTGGCAGGCCATCTTCTTGTAATGGGACATAGAAATTCGTATTTAGTGGCCTTAACAGAGCTGCTGGTATTTCCATTTGATTTCTGCATCCCATAAAAAGAAGCTGACCTCATCCCCTGTTCATCTTCACTGCAGTGTGTTTCTTGTGCTCTGAATTGCTGAAATGACCGTTACAGGCATGCTTCAAGGGCACATGGTAGAATGGGGGAGAGAAATCAGATCCTTTCTCACTAAAGGCAAGGATTAGATGAGAGCTTGAGAGAAGAAAGAACTGAGGTAGAAGATCCCTCAGATCCTATGATGAGGTTAACAGACCTCACCAAATAAAGAAGGATTTAGTGAAATATTATGAATAAACACTCTATCGTAGGAGACTTCTCAATGAGAGCATCAGGGCAATCCTGTGTACTCGATCTGAAGCATCAAGAGCTCACATCTACATAGCACTTGTTCAGGAACATGAGAGGATCTCACATTTAAACAGTGTACAGCCATGAGGGAAATGCAAAAAGGTGAGTTTTGAACTGTATTTCCAGAATACATACAGTCCACATAAAAGTATTGCAAATTGGATTATGTATGTACTGAAATATTATGTGTCCAAACATCATTTTATTCCATGTATTAGTCATGGGGATAAATATTACACTGAGAAAAATATCTGAGGTCTGTTGGCTTAGACACAAGGATGCAAAGGTAACAGAGCAAATATTCTGTGATGTTGAGTTAAACGTTATCATTTTTATCTGGTTCATTTTATTTCTATGTTGTGATTATGATGGTGATTGTGGTCTGATATCTATTAAAAAATTCAGAATGCTCCAGAGAGTGGGAAGAAGATTTCCAGTTTCCAGAATGAGTGACAAATTGTTTTCTGGGAATTAGTGAAGATTGCCATAAAGCTTACTGTAGTTTATGTAGTAGTTTGTTAATTGCTCATATATAGGATGTGTAGCGGGGCATATAATTCTAATATGTGTTCCAAGAATTCTTGAAAATTTTTGGTTGCTAGTAAATGTCATAATAAAGAAAAAATCAAGGTGATTAATGAAGTAAAATCTGTAGTGACTAATCTTTATGAGTAGAACAAAAAAAAATAGTTTTGGTCTAATTTTGGAACAGAACAGACGTGCACCTCAGTAGAGCAAATGTTCATGTATGTTGTTCTTCTTTTAGTTGAGAAAATTGAGAAAATAACTAAAGAGTCTGTTGAAAAGGGTATCAGTTTCTTTGCGGTCAGTGAATCCTCCAACTGTGGAATACCCAGATGTTTTTGAGAGATATCATTGCCGTGCAGCAGAAAGGGAAGTAATCCATTATCTGCATGACTGTTTTCAAAATAGCAACAAAAATTCATTAGGAATATTTGGTAATGCATAAAGTGTCAAAGTGGAAGTATTTGAACACTGATAGTGGGGTTTTTTTGTATTTATTAATGCTACTTTTAACTGAGGACATCACTGTGCTTTCAAACTAATGGAAGTAATTTTTTTCTAGTTATTTAGCCAGTTTATATGCTGCATCCCATAGGAAGATATGAGAGAGATAGTTTATCCATTAGTTTTAGGACCATAGGACCACAGGGTAATTCAGGGGAAGGGTTCCCAGAAGTCCATTCCTGGTCAAAGCAGAGTCAGTTCTGAAGTCAGGCTGAGTTGCACAGAGCTTTAACTAGTCTTTGTCTTGAAAACACCCAAGAAGGGAGACTGCACAACCTCTCTGGCAGTCCATTCCACTGCCTGACTGCCCTCAGGGTGAATTTTTTTTCCTTAAATCCATTCTGAACTTCTCATTTCAGGTTATGCCTGTTGTCTCTTGTCTTCGTGCTGTGAAGATGCTCCCTCTTCTTACCTGTAGGCACTGACAGGCTGCTGTTAGGTACCTCTGAAGCTTTTTTTAGGTTAAACAAGCCCTGCTGCCTCAGCCTCTTCTTGTAGGTCAGGTCCAGCCCTGACCATTGTGTGAGTGCTCTGCTGAGCTCCTTCCAGTTTGCCTTTCTTGTACTGTTAGATGAGGTCCAGTGAGTGCTAAGTGGGTGATGCCCCTCTTGTTAGGGCACAGGGCTGCACCATGCTCAGCACTAGGCTTTTCTCCTTGCTTTTTCTCCCAAAGTTCTTTTCAGCCCATATCTCCAGTATGCTTGAGTCTGTGAAAGGAAACTCTACTCTCCAGCGTAGCAGCTGGCCCCTCACCATTAGTTGGCACCTGCAAACTAGATGAGTGTGCACTCCACTGCCTCCTCCAGGGCACTGGTAAAAATATTAAGCAGGATAGGTCTCAGGCTAGACCCCTGTAGTTCTTTACTTAGTGGTGAGGATCTGGAACCCCACTACTGCATGGTCACTGCAGCCATGGCTGCCACTCATTGTCATGTCTGCAGCCAGCTGTCCCCTCATCAGTGAATGGCAGATGCTGGAGAGCATCGCCCAGCTTGGCCCACCCAGTACCTGTATCAAGAAGTTCTCTATGCCACCTTCAGAAATCTTGACCACTTGTGTCTTGCTGTCATGCCCTTTCAGCAGGTGTCAGGGAATCTTGCAGGCTGTATAATGAAAATTTTCAACCACTACTCTTAATTTACTAAAACAGTTCTGGAATTTCATTTGTCAGTTTTAAAACAGTTCTGGAATTTAATTTGTCAGTTTTTGAGGCAGGAAAATATTGAGGCATGCCTCCTTGAAGAAAATTTTCTCTATAATTTTGTAATAAATCTCTGCAGATATGCAGATCTGAATGTTTTCCTCTTCAATATTTGCTTTTGTATGCTGGGCGATGGGTGATTGGCCCCTTGCAATTTTTGTCTTAAGAATTTTGAAGGTGGGCAAGCTACTTTACTTGTTGTGCAAGAAGTCTTTTATAATGCGATTATAACAGTTACGACAGTGTGATGTTGTGTGCACTGAAGTTTATGTCATAAGGTATTCCTTTAAGTTAAAGGAGCAGCAAAGACAAAACATTTACATTTCTGTAAGTGTAACTTTTATCTGAAAATGAAAAAAGAAGAGAAGTTTCATTCAGTGTTATAGATTAGTTCTGTGGCCAGGCCTTAGATTTTGATTATATTGAATGAAATTATGTTGGCGAATAAACATTACTGGCAGGTTGAAACTTTGTAGAGACCTAGGTAGGTTGTTGGTATGAGGAGTGGAGTGCAGATGGGCTGAGCAGAGCAGGTTTGCTGCTTCAGGCATTCAGGAATCCTGTGCCAGCAAGTATTCTGTCTTCAGATCCTAATTCCCTTGCTTTTTGAAACCTTGGGGAATAGAATATGTCAATTCCTGCCTCAAATGCAGCAGTGAAACTGATGTTTTACCTATGTAAACAGACATGAATAAATTACAGATACTAACCAAATATTGATTCTGTTAAGGCCAAGTTTCAAATTAATTTTAGTTGTCCATGTAAAGAGCTTTATGAATAGATCTAAAAACCAAAATGTATTAAAGCTGATAATTAACATCTAAAATAATAAATTGAAGCTCATGGTAACGTAGTTGCATATTTGAGGGTGGCAGAAATATGTGTTGGAGAGAAACTGCATGATGCCAATGGCATTTCTGTTCAGAATCTCTTAAAACATAATATTATCCATCATTGTTTATTCATAAGAGGTTGTCACCATATTCCCTTGCTAACATCTTAACACTTAATAGCATTGTAAACAATTTTTGGACCAATTGCTGTTGCTAGTTTGCCATTTTTTAATAGGAAGTTGTTATGGTTGTCTAATAAATCTATCACGTTTGTCTAATAAATCTAGTAAATCTAATTTGCTTCTTTTGCTGATCTTTTCATTAAGGGAAGTGGCTGCTTAAAGGAGGTTCTGAAATACATAATTCTTTCACAAGTTGATAATTAGGGGGTTTTGAATGTGAGAAAGGCAAGCATTTAAATAGTTTTCAGGATTCTTGGATGAATATATATGTTGCAGAAAGCAACAGCTCCAGTGAAATTTTGAAGAAGCCTTTTAGACCATCGTGTTTTGTGAAAAGAGGTTACTTGATTTTATAAGCACGTATATCAAACAATGGAGTGAATCTCCTGTTTCACTATAAGCAGAACTTTGCAGCTTGCCATCTCTATGAAAGTTGGTAGGGTGCACGTTTAATATTTTCTTTGTCCTGGGTATAGGGGTGTTTCAGCTTTTGGGCCAAGCTTGTTCTTTCTGAGAGAAAAATTCAAGAAGCCAAGCTGATGATAAGCCAGACTTGTACATGGTGCTGTCTTTCATGCTAAATTGTTCCTACAGCTTGAGTATTGACTTAATTTGCCCTTCACAAATATGCACTCTCCGTTAATATGTTGTTTACAATGTACTAATGTTCCCACAAAGCCCGCTGAAGTAGAGCAAATTGCCCCATTTCATTAGTACAAGATTCTAACTTTGAATAATTTTATTTCATGTCAAATAGCTTTTTAGCTCTGCATCATCGATGTAACCAGTATTTATTGGTTTGTAGAACAAGTTGCTGCTGTTTTCTATTTGTCGTCTTTCTGCCTTGCTGACTCACTCTAGCCTTTATTTTGCTGTCTCAAAACCATTCACACTTTCCTAAAGGGATTGCAGCTAAATGTAACAATTTGCCTTTATGTTAAATTTTCACTCTTTTAAGGCATCATCAGTAAGTGGAGTCATGCAAAGGAGGTTGATTCAGGATACCACCTGAATAAAACTTTTTGTCTTTACGCAGAGAGGAGATGGCACTTTCCCCCCTATTTACTTTATTCAGGACAAGAGGAAAAAGTGTTTCTGACCTTATTACATGTCATACTGCAGCTCTGGGCACACTGTTGTTCGAGACCCTGTTGTGGCCACCACAATCGTAACAGGTAGTGTGTTGGGATTTGCAACGAATGACTTCCAGTCTGGTGCTGTGTCTCTGCTCCTTAGGTGATGGTTTATGGCATCAATATATCACTGTCCTTTGGAGGGGTACAAGATCATCTGATCTACATGGAGCGATTCATATGCTGAGAATGTGTCCAGATGAAACGAAGAATTATGAATTTGCTTAGGTGCTGGGTGGAGATGTGTGTGTTCAGGCAGCTTGAGGAGACGTTTTCTGGCAGCCGTGCTCTCACTGTGTGTATCTGATGGTCCGGCAGGAAAAGACATGACGGGTTGCAAGTGTAATGAATATATTTTGCCACTAGATGGTATTGTTATATGAGATTAAGTATTTGCTTTGTGCGAGGGGATGCTGAAGGGAAGAGGACCTTTAATGACTGTTAGGCATGTGGGAAGGTGCCAATGGCTGCTTCTGAGCGAAGTGCAGATGGCCCCAGGAATAAGGTTTAGCAGTTAATTAAACCATCATTTAGGATTATTTTTTTTTCCTGTAACTTGTAGGCTCGTTTGAATAATGCAAGTCTTTGCAGGTGAGTAACCTCAGTGTGTATGCTGATAAAACATGGGAAGGTTGCTATCATTGCTTTCCATAATATTTTGCGTATTGTTGTCCACTAAGGATTTGATTTTCATTTAACATGTGTCTGCTTAACAAAAAATATTTTTTCAGGAAAGGTGTTAGAAGGGAAGACACCTGTACGAGCAGGAACATGAGGAGATGTGACTTTTTACCTGTGTATGGCAGTGATACTCATGTGCTACACATCTGCCAGTAAATTATAACTTCTTAAAAATTCAGGGGGGGGAAGGAATGCGTGACCTATTCCATGGTTTGGCCAATTTGGTCAATTTGCATTTTGGCCAAAATGCATCCCATTTGTTAAAGAAGAAATTAACAAGAATTACCAACTGTTAATTGTTTAGGTTCTTAGGATGCTTTGTTCTGCAAAGTACCAAGATAGTCTGCGTGAAAGGCATTATTCACTTAGCTTGGGATAGGGAAGCAGTTCTCCTGTGCACAGCAAAAGAGACTTCTGCCTTCATTTGAAAAACTCTACATAAGAAATGGAGAAACATTATGTATTTTTTTTTGTAACGGCTTTGACACTGCCTTACAGCTTTGTTTTCTTAAAAATATTGAGAGAAAGCATTTTATACTTCAGCTGATTTGGAGTTTAAATTGCTTTTTCATGCCAGGCTTTGTTTGAAAATCTGCTGATTTCCTGCTTGAGTCAGAGGCAGATGTATTGCAGGATCTTGGTGCTGTGACTGACGGTGTTGCTGTGGCAGTGCTAAGATGCTGAAATTGTAGACCAACCCCTATTTTCCTGGGAATTGTATGAATCTACAGCAAAATAAGGTACCTGCCCTGGAGTTCATGAAAGTTCTTGTGTTTAGAAACAGCTTTCGGTACAGAGAAGTGCCAGTCAACTGAATATTTTTCCATCATGCTGAGCCCTCCCAGAGTCCTCCCCAGCCACCAGCAATTCACACTTATGTTAGGGAAGATATATGTACAGAACTCACAGTGTTTTAAGGAGAAGGTGGAACTCTTGATGCTGGTTTCTCAGTGATGCTCTTTGTTTTAATTAGACTTGAAGGTGTAGCATGTTTACAACCTAGGCAAAACCAAAATGTGGCTTTTTTGAGTGCCTCCCTGGGTGCATGGCAGCAGGCTTGGGAGCAGACTTTGGCAGCGTACAGTTGGTCGTCTTCTCCTTCCGGCATGTGGTGCTACCTTGAAGGCTCCCTGCCTTCTGCAGCAAGAATCTGCCAGTGGGTCAGGCAGGCAAGTCCCCAGCGCTACTCCATGTCATGCTGGCTAAGCTGATGGGACACCTCAGGCTTTCTCTCTGCATGGGAGCCAGGTCTGGTCTCAAGACGGGCCTCCGGGATGCTCTGAAAGACAGTGTAGACATAATCACCTCATGTATCACATGTGAGGGAAAACATGACTTAAAGGACTGGGTTCCCAGCAGATATATATCAGTCTAGTTCGTATTCAAGTGGAAGAACTGATGGAGGAAATTCGATATCAAGCTCAAAATAATTCCTAGGCTAAGGTGACTCACAGACAATGAAGTCCTAACCAGAAATATTGCATCACGCAATGTTGCCATCCAACCTGTAAATGAGAAAAATTTTTCATAGAAAAAATCATCAGGTATATTTTAAAAGAACTTGAAGGCTACTAGGATTGTAAAATGTCATCTTACTCGTTTCCTACATCAGTTTCTTCTTGCATTTCCTTCCTTGTATAGTTTGCCATTGATTGGATAGCCTTGCTTCTTTCTCCTTCCCTCCCCCCCCCCCGATTACATTTCCCTTCTTATTTCAATTAACTTTATGATGCTGTTTATAAATATTTGAGAGCAAAAATTAAACCTGCCTTTTTAACCCTGTGTTTTACCAACTTCTGAGATTATCTGGTCTGTGCTTTCTTTAACAGTTTCCTGGCACGAACCTTTGGGAACTGGTGAAGTGGTTTAATTTTCAGTGACAGAATACAGTATTTGAGATTTTTTTTCTACTGTTGATGACAGAGGTAGATTGTAGTCGAGGAGAAATGCCTGAACAAAGTCTGAAGCTATTTATTGGATATGTATTTGTCCTTTAAATAAGGGAATTTTGGATTGACATTTCTTCATCTCTTAATTTTGTGTGTCTGACAAGAAACAGTAATAGGTAAATTTTAACAAAAATAACAACCAATGTAGTGAGTGACTGCACTTGTGATTAACGTAATGGTAAGAATTAAGTTTTACCAAAAGACTTTAAGGAATACAATTATTTTAAGAGTATTAAAAACCAAAAAGCCCAAACAGCACAAAACCCACCCAGAAAGATTTTATTTCATTCTTTTCCTCTTCTAAATTAAATTAGACAAAAATAATTGCATATGGTAAGCATGAAACCTATGAAAACATGATCTAAGAACATTCAACACAGGATTTCTTAATCTGCAGGAAAGTTCAGCAGTTTTATGTTAAATAATATTGAACTAGACAACAGTGTAACATGTATGACATCAATATTATTATTAAGAGTTATATCCCAGGCATATACAGTCCTAGAAATTATAAATTAGATCTTCAGTGACCTGTAGGGAGTTTAAGAAAGGCATTAAAAGAAAATCCAGCAATTTCAGTGACTTGCTGGCTACCCTTATTCATTAAGGCTGGAGACCACATTGTAACTGAAGAAAAGGAAGGTGTATTCTCCTGATTTTCCAAGATTTGCTGGCAAATGCTGGAGAAAAATGATCAAGACAGACAGCAATAGTTTCAAAAGATACTATTTTGTGCAAGTGAAAACTCACCTGTAGCTAGTCTGTCCTACAGAGGCAGTTATGAACCTTCTGCACAGCCTTCAGGGATGCTCAACAGTATTTCTGTTTTACTGCACTCTGATGGTGGTGCTGAGCTGTGCATGTCCAAAATTTAAATTAAAACTATTAGCAATGATTCATATAATCCTTCATCTAAATAATCAGATTGACTGGCGGAAGGACCTCAGATATTGCCTCTGACTTCTAGTTTGATTCAAACCTTGCATTTGCTCTTAGTATTTCATAGTTTTCTCAACCTGCCAAAAAGGAAGTACTTACATTTTCCTCTAGTACGTGTGCACTTAAAGTATACCGTGTATTCCCTCTGCAAGTTTAGCTACTGTGTTATTACAGTGATAATATCAACAGCTTTGATTTATATTCCTTTAGAAATACTACCTAACTTCTTGTTTGCTTTCTTTACAACAACTGGATACTTGGCTAAAGGCTTTAAAGGATTTTTCTGTAATAACTTTCAATCTCTTTTTATGCTGCAGAATCTTTCTTTTAGCTGATGTTCTGTCAGTTTGGTTCTTTGTTCCAGGGCTCGTCAGTCTGCATTCATCTACATTTGCTTTTGGCAAGACCAGGGTCTTAAATGATAGAAATCTTTTCCTCTTCAGTTCCTGTTTCCATATGATATGTTGTGGCTCCTCATCTAATAACACTTACAGACTTTGAAATCTTCCCCTTTAACACTGTTGTCAGGTCTTTTAACAGGAGAACCAGACAAAACGAAAAAAAAAAAAAAANAGGCATTCTGGAACACATCTCTGACTTTTGTAGCATCTTTTTGCTATACTCTTGTTAACCTGTTTATGACCAAAATTTGACCAAAATCTTAAAATTGATACCCATTTCCAGATTGAAACATGCACTTTGTTCAGTAGATTATCCACGGTTTATTTTTATGCTATTCTTCCTTCGCGTTAGGGACTATGTCCTTTGCTGTAAAAAGCACATCTCAGTCAGGTAGTATTTTTTGATTCTAATTCAACATATCACCTGAGTCCCTTCCTGCTTGATTAAATGTTGAAATGTGTTTAACGTTTAGTGAATTCTGTGGAGTGAACAGACTTGGTTAAAAAGCTGAACATTTACCTGAAGGTCCTTCCAGTGCCTTATTTGAAGCCTGGTTAGTTTCCTGGCAGAGACACATTGACGATGCTCTACAGGTGGGGCATTGGACTGCTCTGGTCCTCACAAAATCCTTGTGAGGGCAGCACTGATGTCCCTGCGTGGGCCAGGTGTCCACGCAGGGCAAGAGGTCTTTGGATCCATCAGCTTTGGCACCATTCCTTGTCAGACAAAATCTCTTCTGCTAGAGTGGGATTTTGGGGGTAATTTCGCAGGGTGGAAGACAGAAGCTAAAAGAGTAGGGAGCTAAGCCCCTCTGATTTTCTGAGGAGAAACCAGTGCTTGCTTGGAATCTTTAAAGCTTGTTTTATGGATGCAGCTCTTATTGACAGAGCCACACTAAACAGAAGTAAAAAAAAACTGGTTAGTTTCTCAGTGTTTGGAAATGTTATCTTTCTTAACACAAGGTGTTAAAAAAGTTTGCTGAATAAATCCCCAACATGGAGGGTGAGACAATAACCACCCTTAATTTTTGGGAAAATATTTTAGACACCTGAGAATGAGAATGGGTATAAGCTGCGAAAGGTGTCTTGCTCAAAGATATTTCCTCTTGAATTTTTTACAGCCCTTCTGATTTCTGCCCTTTGGCCTCCTTCCAGTTCGATGGATGTCCTAGTCCCACACCAGGGAAAACTTCACACTGTTCTCTCAAAATTTTGTCAAATGATTCTCCAGATAAAATGTAACTGACGTTTTTTCCACGGCCTCTTTTTCACCCTGTCAGAACAGTCAGAGCAGTGATCAAACCATCAAGCCACTGGCGTGGAAACACACCATGCTGGTATTTTTGGCATGGCCTAGAACATCCTTTCCTAGGGAGACACGTGGAAGGGACATCTAGGGGTAGAGGTTTGTTCCAATCCCTTTCTGGGGAGATGGCAAGGTCATTGAGGGGGGCTGCCTACAAATGGGGTCTCATGTCTCCAGTGTGACCGTCACATGGAAGGTCTGTCACAGTTTAGGCTCCTTGCCCAGGTTTATCTTCTCCCCCATGCACCTCATTGATGGCTTTAGATCATCTGCCAGATCATCTCCTGGGGAGAGCTGTTCTCATCAGTCTTCAGTGGGAGGGCTGAGCAGAGTGTGGATAGCGTCTGAGGCCACAGTATTTTCTTTTTATATTGCCAGTTTGGGCTGTGCATCAGATGGACATTGTTCATCATGCTTATTGCTCCATTGCCCAGTTTAATCTCCTATCTGTCCCTATCTGGTGTCACTTGGACAAGACTCCAGGAATCATGGAGGTGAATATTGCACCAAGTCTGTAATGAATTCATTGTTTTGGTTTGTGTCAACTTTTGTTCAGCGTGTGGTGTGTTTTCCACTGGATCTGCTCAGTTTGGTTAACATAACGTCTCACTTGTGACTTTCCTTTGTCAGAAAAAGACATCTTATCCAACTCCTTCTTGCATTTGCAGGGCTTAACTTTTATTTTTAAATTTGAGGATATTGTATTACACAGTGGAGAGCAAAGGGGAGAAGGTTGTTGATAGCTTTTTAACAAACAATGGAGGAAGGTTTTCTTAAGGACTTTAAGAGTCATGTAATCTGTCCTGGCCCAAGCAGTATTAACTATATCTAAAGCATCCCGAGTCATGTTTGTGCAGCCTATTCATTCATAAAAACTTGCTGTATGTGGGCTGGCCATCTTTCCTAGGACTTCACTAGCCTTTATCACAGAAAATGTTCCTCGTGCTAACAAAAAGAGGAAGGCGGACAGCAGGGTGGCTTTAGGTAGTTTAGACTGGAATCTGAAGCTTTCAGGCATGAGACGAGTACTGAGTTGCTTGCTTGACTGAAAGGTTATCCCCTTAGTGTGAACAGAAGTCCAGAGGAGCACTGGTTGTGGCTGTAGTTGAATCAGGATGAGAGCTTCTGGGTTGTGAGAGTCGGAAAACTGGTGGGGTTTCCCTGGTACCTGTATGCCATGGCCCTGCAGGGCACACTGAGGGTTGAGTGGGGGTGAAATGCTGTTCCCCCATCATAATCCCTGACGCTGCAAACCCCTTCAGGTTGTGGTGTGGAGTGTGCTCTTTCTCCATGGACCCGCCCCCCTTTCCCACTAGCCCCCATTTTAGAAAATCAAAGTGGTGTAGCTGCGTCACATCACTTTCCTCCTGACTCTCCATCTCCTTTGCTTTTCTAGGTGTATTGAGGGGGGCCCTCTATCTCAGCAAGAAAGGGATTGCCCAGTTTCCTATGAAGTGCCAGTGGTCTCTGGGCCTCCAAAGAAGTTAGCTGGATGGAAAAGTCGGGGGAAAGGTTAAACGGATTTATGCAGCACTAAACTGCTGAATTTTGCAGGAAGGGAAGAGCTGGAGGGTGAGAGTAAACAAGCTCTTCTCTCGCAGTCTGTGTTAGTAAATTTTTATAGAGTTGAGATTTATTCTAGTGTCAACGTCATGTGGCTCTATATAGTGGGGGCAGGATGAAATAGCCTGTTTAAATAAAAGCTGTTTGACAGTGTGTAAAGCCACTCTTCTTTTTTTAATCCTTAATGAATGTTTTGTCTCTTCATACTGCTCTTTCAATTGTTAGCCCCTTTCATGCTCTTCTTCATCTGAGCGATCCTGTGCATGTTAATTTTTCATAGAGGGAGAGAATGGGAGGCAAATATTTAGTCAGAACTCCCTTCGGCAATGCACAGAGCTGATGAGTCAGCTAAGAGAGAAAAACATTACCACTACCAGTCCCTTGCTCTTTTTTTTTTATTTTTTAAATTAATTTTTTTTAGGTACGGTCTTTGCTAGCTAGACTGATGTTTGTTCCATAAGGCAGCTGGGAAAAAGCCCACCCGGGCATCAGGGTGCTTCTGTGTTGCTCAGGCTATGCTGCAGCATCCTCCCCCTGACAGCCTGGCCCAGAGGCAGCATCAGGGACTGCTGTGGAGGGAGGCAGAGCAAAATGTCTAATGTGGCATCCTGTGGCCGCCAAGCAGCAGTGTGTGGTTCCTTCTCACCGATCACATGAAGCTGTGCAGGGAGCTTCTGCGAGCTGGCAGTTGCAGAACTGATTTCCTACGGAGTATAGCCCTTCTGCTGGTGTATAAACACAGGCTGGGTAAAAGGAAGATGCTTAAGAATTAAATCAAGCCCGTCGTGCAACAGAGAGCTTTCCTTGTGAAAGCTTAGATAGTACTTGAATTAATACAGAGGAAATGCGTAAAGCCGCCAGAACTGTCTGCCTGGAGAATCTTCAAACAAGGAGTGATGTTTGTACATAATTAAGTCAAATCTGCAATGTCAAATGCAACCAGAGATTTTGATATGTGCTGTAACATACTAAGTAAAAATCTGAGATGCTGAAATACTTTCAGTCTAAAGTAGGACAGCATAGTGTAGACATACTTTGTTTCTCAAGACACTTGGAAATTATGGCATTTTTATGATGTTTATTTGAGATTCTCTGCAGAGAAATACTGTAACAGAAGGTAATACATAGTCAAATTAAAGAGGAATTTAGTGAGAAAAAGAAAAAAAATTGAAAGTAGAAGGGCTTGGTATTTTAGTAAGAAAATCTACATATGATACCATTGGAGGAGGGTATGATTTGCTTAGAAGAGGAAAATACATAATTTTTAAAAAAGATACAAAATAAAAACCAACTTCAAATTAAAATCAGCATTGTACAAGGCAGTATTCCAAATAGAAAACTGAGAGAGGAACCATCCTGATCTATTGAAGACTAAAAGTAAAATAATTTGCAAAAGTGGCATTACAGTGGTCTTTTAAATTAGCTGTAGACTGAAAAACTCAGTTATCAGACATGATGTTGAGAAATAAAAGTTTTGATTCAATTGTGTTGCTGCTTTCTCTCAGCCCCACCTCCAGAAAATATCTAGCAATAGTGTTAGAAGGCACCCTCAGCAAGTGTAACTAATTTGTTTACTCACTTGCATGATTAGAGGATCAGGTCTCATACTATGTGTGTGTGCAATGTTTGTGTATTTATATAAAATGACCATTCCTTTTATATGACTTTGATTTTTTTCTCACAGTTTTGTAATGATCACAGCTTTTATTCCTAGCAAAAAAAGTCCGTCTTCCAGAAAGTCAGACAGAATAACTGTGTCAAATAAGATTTATTTCAAGGAATATAAATGCAGCTGCCTTTACTCACACAAAAGTAAAGACTTAAAAAAAAAAAAGAAAAGAAAAGAAGCTTTTACAAACTCCTTTTGCTTGCTTGCTTTCCTGACCAGAGCTCTGAGCCAGCCAAAGATTCCCACTGACTGAAGCAGCTGCAGAGGCTAAATGAAGTTTTTAGGTGAACACTTTAAATTGAAGCTGGCTAGGAGGTTCAAGAAGTAATTTGAACTCTCAGTGTGTGCATGTGTAGTACACAGGTAACAGTATTTTACCCATTATCACCTCAGAAAAAAAACACTGGGAGTTCTGAATGTTTGGGAAGTTTGTTCAGACACGTACTCACAGAGGGTTAGGGCATACATATTTGGATTTTCTCAGCTGTATTTTCTAGAAATCTTGGAACATTTTCAATACTTTATAAATGTGTCTGGGACTTAGGGACACCTGATGACCCTAGCCCAGATGCCCCTGCTCCAGCTACTGCCTATCAGTATTTCACAGTAGTCTCATCTGGGACTCTGGACATAGAAATGATCTTATTTGGGGTCTCTGAACATGTGTACTGTGTTGCAGAGTCATATATTATAAGTCTGACACTTCTGGAAGGTCTTCTGGGTGTGTGCCATCCGGTTGGTTTATGCATGTACGTTGGTTCTGATTCTTCTCTGAAGCCAAAGGTTTAATGTGCATGTGCTTTACAATGCACATACTTTTCAACCCATGAAATCCGGTATATAGAGGTTGATTCTGTCCCTAATAGAGTCCTCAGATATTGTTGACAACTTTGAGGGTCAAATTGAAGTACCATGCTTTTCCTGGATAGAAATGTGTTTTTTCAGGTTAGTCTTTGACTTATTGTGGAATGACAGTCCTGCTAGGTGGGCACTCAAGGTAATTCTACAGTTCTTCAAAGAAATTGTATTCAACATAGCTTCTACGTTTATTTCTCTAACTGGGTCATTCTTTCTGGTCAGCACCTCTCGGATGCTTGATCCCCTGCTCCAACATAAAATTGATCTCTTTTTCTGGTATATTCTCACATGACGTAAGTGATGCCAGTAAGAAAAACCATTATCTTTTCCCTGCTCACCCTGTCCTGAGTGGTCTGTGTTTTACTTAACCTGGAAAGGAAGTAGTGAAATAAAGGTATAATCCTGTAATGACTTAATGTGCTGTAGATTCATTACTATTTTTGCAGAAATTATTCTCACTTCATTAGCTTGCTCTCCCCTTCCACCCATTTCTGTAAGAATTATTATGAAGCCAGAACTTGATTAGTGCTGCCTTTGTCAATTCAAGTTATTAATGATTAGTTAATTCTCTCAAGGAATCTATCTTTTCTGTGGCAGTATTCATTTTAAGCCATTGAATCTCATGTTTAAACATTTTTAGTACTTACTTTTCAATTATGTAGTCACAGTAGAGTAAAAAAACCTTAAATACTTCCTTAAAGGCGACTTATGAAACAGGAATGATTTATGTCTAATTTTCACAGCTCTAAAAATCATGCACAATGTTACACACTATATGCGATGCAACCCACAAGCAAAACAGGAGAGAAATAAGTGGGATTCTAGTCTTAATTTTGAATATCACTTCCATAGAGGAACAAATGACTTCTTAATTGAAAAGAAACTCATTATTTCTCCACTAGTACTGGAAGTGCAAAATTATTAAGGTGATTTTCTTGTTAATAACTTAAGACCTGTCAACATTTTCTTAGCTTTTTGTAATGATTTAAGAGACCTTTTACTTCCAAAATGTGCAGATAAGATTGTCAATTATATGTCTAGAATGACCTGACCTAGTACATAAAAATAACTACTGTGCTAAAAATGACTGGAAATTTAAATAGAATTGGTGTGTACAAATGTAGGACAAAGTAAATAGGACAGTTGCTGGTTGGATTGTCTTTTTCTTACATATTTGTAGAAATGCAGTCAAGAATAAATAAGTAATGTGTGCTTTTTGGAAGTCTGAGACTGTCCTATTTGCATTTTGCATACTGTGTGTGGATGCGGAAAAGAGAGAAAAATAGAGCTCCCTGCAGAATGGGCATGAGAATACGTATCAGGTCTCCAGGGAATGTTTGTGTGTCTGTAGGAACAAACTGGGTAGTTTGAGGAGGCCCTAGGACTGATACTTTGGGGGAATATTTTGTTACTAAGCCTTTGAATTGCAGTGCAGAAATGCTAGGGGTGTCTCAAGAGGATGCTCTACACATGAGAGCAGTTGGAAGTGTCTTTGCTCATAGCACTAGGATAACCAGCCTTTTAAGAGAACTTAAAGTTGTATTTGAAATATAACAATGTCTGGAACAGTCTGCATAAGACCCACTACTTCTTGGGCAGCCTGAGTGAGTAAACGATGAGGAGGCAGCACTCACTATGCTTCAGAAGCTCCACCCTCTCTCTTTTCTCTGGTTAAGTTAAAGTCTCATCAGAGCTAAAGGCTCTGAATAGGACTCTCTGGAGTCCCATGGCTCTCATGCTCTCTCAGATGGTTCTGTGTCCTCTTTATCTCACACAGCAAAATTAAATAAGTAATTAAGTGCATATTTTTAGTTGCTGACTTGCAGAATCAGACACTGAAAGGTTGCATGGTATTTTAGGAGATTGTCTGCTTGCTGTTGTTGTTAAAAATACCTGATTTCCACAGTTTTTCCAGGGTTTTTGCTATCTTTTCTACAATTTTCATGCTACAATTCCACCTTGTAACTTTTCATAAGTTACTATTCAATGTTAAGAATAATCTGCTGGGAAGATTTGTTGACCTGGTAAGGAGTCACTTCGTAAGTGTTCTCCAAAGTTGGAGAATCAGCCCATTACTCAATGGGCTGATATACTGCTAGTATTTCCTTTCTATCCATTGCATGCTGACTGCTGTCAGATTTTTGGATATACCAGATAAATTAACAGAATTCCCTTCTTGCAATGGTTGAATTCCAAGTACTTACGTAATCTTCTGCATGAATCTTCTGCACGTACTCTTCTGTGTGGGGTTTTTTTGCTTTTGTTTGTATTTTGTTGGGGTTTTTTTTTCTGTTCATATGCAGTGTATCTAATATGAAATTTCATTCCTTTTGTCAAATTAAACACCAAGCTTCCCATTCAAAATTTATTAGTCTGCTAGACTCCCTGCACAAGTGGGTACAGACTTTTGGTGCAGTATTTGTTATGAGATAGTGATGATATTCAACATGATTTTAAATTTCTGAGCTTTTATGTAAATCCATTAAATACATCTAGGCAAACTTAAATTATGTTGTCAAATTTTGACAACATGGTGTTAAAAGCACTGGAAGTGGGTTGACTGTTTCTGAAGAATGGTTCCATTACTTAAGTGGGCTCTGGAGATTAGATATACTAAGCGGCAAATCCTTTTTCTTTCTAAATTAATTTCTGTTTCATAGTTAAATAGAGTGTATGCTATCTGAATCAGCTCAGATTTTCCAAGTATTCCCAATATGCTTTTTATCAATAGCTGTGCTCTACAAAGTTATCACTGCTTTTTAACTGCTTCATCACTTTCTTTCTAGCTATTAGTTGGGATAAAGTCGTTCCATGTTCAGGATTTTTCTTGATTTTGTCTCCTTTGTAAAAGTCTTTATTTTTTTCCCTAGTCATATTTTAAAAATAATTTCTTCTTCCCCCTTTTAAGGCATTAATTTATTTGGGTTTTATTCTCTCTTTTCATTTCTCTTGTGGATATTTCACAACTGTGCATATCATTGTCTATATAAATCACCAGTTCCCATTTTCAGCGAGGTTTCTTTTTATCCTCAAACCTCCAATCAATCTCTCTGAAGCTGAACTGGCCTTCTTGTTGAGCGCTTACAGAGTAAAATCCCATCCCTATTGAATTCAGTGGGAGTTTTGTCATTCATGTCAATGACTTCAATGCTTCACTCGCAGTTAACATGCATTAGGTTTTAATTATAATGCCTTTTAGGCACCTTCAGCCTTCTTCCTGCTTCATGGCTTTTAATTACTTCCCAGTGAGCACACTGTTTACTCCTCCTGATTCCACTCAGCTTCTTTTTTCAAAGCATACTTTTTCTCATTGCTTGTCAGTGTACAGGAGACGGATGATACCTTAGGAAAATATAAAGGTAGCCAAAAGGGAATTATGGTAAACGTTAAGCACTCCTTTTGCAAATCAGTCTGTGAGGACAATACGCCTATTAATTTTGTTGGGCTTCATGGGAAACATGGATTTCGGCATGCTGCCCAGTGAAGGAGTGGAGCCTTACAGACTAGTATTGCATCTCAGTCACAGAGTGTTAACCCCATTTCAGAATACAGAAACAAAAAAAAAGTTGTCTGTGACACACCTTGTGGTCCTAAGATAAGGAACTTCTAAGTTTTTTTTCCCTAGGGAACACAAAGTAACAAAACCAATTAATAGCAATTGCATATCAAAGTATGACAAACTGAATTTGTGGTCGGCTGCTGTTTACCAATGTATTGATGACAGTGTCAGGTTTACCAAAGTACTGTGGCTTCCTACTATTTATTGGGTTGCTTCTTTTTAACCTTTGGAATACCGGTTAGACAATTTTGCTAACTATATTACCATAAAAATGTTCCTTGCCCAAAGAACTTGTGGCCCCATAACCTCTATAAAGAAAAATGAACCTGAATCACTCCATTGTTTGTAGATTTTATTATGGCTGGTCTGCAGTTCTGAAATTGCAGATTAATTAAGCTAGTAGGAGAAAGAAGATGATTTTCTATGTTTTTCTGTGAGTCTCATGTTTGTATGGCTTATTTCTTACATAGGACAGTGTCTGTCATTTGCTGCAGGCTTGTGTAACACCTTGAAGAATAAGACCTGGTCTTACTGGCTTCTGCATGCTCTGACCTCCAAAGCTCCTTCTTCTTTGCTGCATGAGACAATACTCTGTTTGGTGATGAAAAGACAGCAGTAACGGTGCTAAAATTCTTTGAACAAGGTGTTGTACTAAGAAACAACACTACTGGGAGTAGCAGCTCAGTATAACTACCTCTGGCGTTTTGTTATGACTTGGAAAATGTAACTGGTCAGTAGTAGCTACCAAGAAGCTACACGTGCATCTGCAGACTGCTGAAGGGGAGATCCTCATACTGTGCTATGTAAGTGCATGAGTCTCTTTCACGGGGGAGGCATATGAAGGGGAGCACCTCATCATCAATCAGATGCTGAATATGTTAGACTTAAAGTGTCAGCATGCCAAGTGCCGGGTCCTGCATTTTGGTCACAACAACCCCGGGCAGCGCTACAGGCTTGGGGCAGAGTGGCTGGAAAGCTGCCTGGCAGAAAAGGACCTGGGAGTGTTAGTGGACAGCCGGCTAAACATGAGCCAGCAGTGTGCCCAGGTGGCCAAGAAGGCCAACAGCATCCTGGCTTGTATCAGGAACAGTGTGGCCAGCAGGAGTAGGGAAGTCATCGTGCCTCTGTACTCGGCACTGGTGAGGCCTCACCTCGAGTACTGTGTTCAGTTCTGGGCCCTTCACTACAGGAAGGAGATTGAAGTGCTGGAGCGTGTCCAGAGGAGAGCCACCAAGCTGGTGAGGGGTCTGGAGAACAAGTC
>VXBJ01007831.1:111411-150647 GCA_013400055.1 Nycticryphes semicollaris
TTTTTTTTTTTTAATGTGGTTGGACTCGATGATCTCAAAGGTCCCTTCCAACCACTAAGATTCTGTGATTCTGTGATTCTTCAGGAATAATTTTAAATAAAAGCAGAGGGAAAGGATATGTTGCCTGTAAATGTCTAAGCAGAAGAAACAACATTGGCTTGTGGTCGGACAATAAGTATAGTGGTCCGGTGGGTTATGCTCTTTTTAGAGAACTGATCAGTTTGGAAAGGTTTTGACGGGATGAGTCTCAGAGAATTGAAGGGATATCTGAAATCAACATGTATGTTTCAGGTTCCAGAATACAGCAAAGTAATTCTTGAAGAAAAGTTTCTTGTGCAGTGATGAGAGGAATCTCTCCCCTTGTAGAATGTTTTTTTTTTTTTATTCTGAAGTATTGCTGGTGACTGGAGTCCCACTGCATAAAGCTGTTACATTGTCATGGGGTGTCTTGTCCATTTCCTGGCCACACATTGGAAGTAGAGAAGAAAATACTCTGACAATTTGGTCTAAAAATAGTTTGGACCACAGCTAGGTGAAGACTATGTTAGTAGTGATCAGGGCAAGAGTACGTTCTCATGTCTTCTTACTGTGGCTGATGCCCCCAAGCCAATTCGTTTTTAACATAACTGATGTCCCCTTTGTCTTCTGATCTTCGCAGAATTTAGATTTTGACAGTCCTGAGCCATACATCAATCATTTTGCCTTTTATATACTAAACCGTCAACATCAATATTCTAAGATTTCAGCTTTGTCTTTGATGTCTTTTCATTTTTGATTGGTAACACTAGCTGTGTCCTCTGAGTTGAAGTCACTCTGTAGTAACAGCTAGAATTAGGTCTTGGCAAAATTTCTAGATACTGTTATTTTTCTGACAATTAAATAACATTGTTTCCCCCCCGCCCCAGTATTGGTAAAGGTGATTTATCCTCTTCATTCTTCCTCTCAAGACCCGTTTCATGGTACTGAGCTCCTGAGAAAGAAGTTTCAATAAACTATAATGGCAAAGAGATTAGAATTAGCATTGTGGGATGGTGGTTTCCAAAGTGTTGTTCATCCAGCTCCTTTGTAACAGTCAAGGTTGTCTTGTACAGGAAAAAAAAATACCCTACCAAAAGAATATGAGATGGTCAACTCAATGAAACTGCCTCTTGACAGAAAACACTAATGTACTCCTATGTACTTATAGCTATAGCTAGTTCATGCTTTGGGGACACAATTCAGAGGCTTTGAAATTCCTATATTTGCTTCTTCTCAAGACTTTCAGTTATCTGCTGTTGCTGTGTGGCAAGGGAGGCTGCAGATCTACTGTCCTGAACAGAGGTGCTGGGGTTTGAGGGAGATAGAAGGAGACTTAAAGCCTCTGGGTGTTGCTCATTGCAACAATAGGTCATCTGATCCCCGATCACCAGCTGATGGGGGCTGTGTTCTGCATATGGGGGGCAAGGGGAAGCTTGTAGTGCCATGACTTGTTTTTCAAAGGCTTTATATGCCCTTTCTAGAGTTCAGAATAACTCACTGCTCTGATTGTTGCCTCCCGGGACCTGAGGACTTCAGAATACTTTCCAACTAATGGATTGGCTAGGAATCATTCTTAAGAGTGGGAAAAATATTTGCAAAGAAGGAGTTTTTTACAAAGAGGTGAAATAGGGCAGGCATAGAGCAACTCTGTAATTGAGTCTAATCCCCTGCAATTACTGGGGTTTTTTACAATTATTACAACAAAGGTATTGTTCAGAGGTTCAGAGAATGTCTGCCTCACAGGATCTGATGTTTGCAGAACATCTACCGCACAGACAGTCACATATCATTGACCACAAAGTGAATCCTACTGCTCTGTGACAAGTGCTAAGTCAAGACAAAAGTAGTGAAAGGCCAAAAATAGATAACTACAATGTTACTGCAGAGGAAATAAGAGAGATTGAGGGAGTTGCCCATGTTCTCTGTGTCTGGGACGACTAGGGTTTTGCCAGCTACAACTCATGGATGATCCCAAGAGGCAATCACATTGTCAAAATGTGTGACCCCGGCTGATTTTTTCTGAAGCAAAAGTTCAAATTCCTCCTGAGGTGAAATCTGAGAGTCATCTGAACTTCAGATGAGACAGTGGCATCCATGCTCTTGAATCCTATCTGCCTGGCTTTTACCTGGAGGTAAACTCTGGTGCTTCAAAAAAAAAAAAATAAATTAAACTGTCCCTCAAAATGAGTCCAAAGTCATACAAGAGTAGGAACCAACGCCCTTGATGGTGCAGTGCTTTAACTTCCCACCATCTCTCTGCTAATATAGCATCCATCTTCATTAGTATGAGCTATCTGTGGTTGAAAGCTGTCAGAATTACCTAGAAGCACAATTTCATTGAGAAATTACTAATATCAGCTGTTTTATACTGTTGTTCAGAGTCTAGATCCTTGTTAATGAAATGAGAAACACTTGCGGGTAATGTCAGCACTTTAGTTTGTTTGCAATTTTGTTGCAAACTTGTTTGCATTTTTTCCTGAAAATTGTGATGTTGTGTGCACTAAATTCTGGTCATAGAAATGTAGTTTCAGAAAATGATCTTCAAGAACATTTTGAAGGAAAGAGTCATGTCTAATGCCATTTCTTTGCCTGATGAGCTGGGACACTACTGCATATATATAATTCCATATGCTGATGTCATTTAACATAGTACATAACGCTTTGTTATTCAGTTTTTCTTTTGCATGGAAACAAAATAGGTTATTAAAAGAAGTCCATCGTGTTTTGTTCATCAAGGTTCTGAAAGTTTAAATACACTGAGGAAAATTTCTTGCAAAGTTTACACTGGGAAAGATAGTAAAATTGATGGTTCTCTGGCCTGTTACCGGCCTTTTAGTCAAATTCTATTATATTAGTAAAAATCAATAAATCCTATATATATTTTCAAAACCTAGGATTTATTTCTGTTTGTCAAGTCAGCAAAAGAGAGATCCCATCTAGATGGCACAGCAAGTGAGATCATGTAGCAAAGTGGCAACTTCTTCCTGTACTGGATTTAGAAATGACAGAAATGTGATTAAAA
The DNA here is from genome assembly GCA_013400055.1 of Nycticryphes semicollaris. Classification (NCBI taxonomy): domain Eukaryota; kingdom Metazoa; phylum Chordata; class Aves; order Charadriiformes; family Rostratulidae; genus Nycticryphes; species Nycticryphes semicollaris. The sequence continues at coordinate 114,452 of VXBJ01007831.1, forward strand.
ATATAATGCAAGACTTCATTCAGGTCCTCAGATGATATTCTGGTGTAGGAGTTACACTGATATAAGGCCACTTACAAGATTTAGGAATAGCTAAAGTTAGTAAGCTAAATAGTTATGTGTTGGGTACCTTTTACATTAATGGGGCTAATCAGATGCTTTGTGTGTATTTTTTTAGTGTTTGTGATCTTATTTCTTGTCATATTAATGCCACACTCTAGTAGGAAGCAAACATTAATTAGTGCATAATTTACAGTAGGAAAAGTAAAGGCCTGGACAGTTAATACATTTTTACAGTGGATTTTATCTAGAGTTGTTTGTGGGATTTCCCAGTAGCACATCTTTATGTGGTACATTCTTACTGTCATCTCAGTTGATGCTATACTAAAAATCTCCATAAGTTATTATTTTGGTGTCCTTAAAAGTCTGACCTAAGGCATATGAGGTAGTGCACAGAAGCTTTAAACAGCCAGTTAATACTAAGTTCAGAAGAGACTTACCATTGTGCAGTTCCATGTGGGTAAGTCACAGACCTCAGTGATTTTATGGTCCCCAGAGACAGCATTCTGCCTAGCATATTAAAAAAATCTTTAGGGTAATATTTTGTCCCAGATTTTTTGACAGGAGTTATAATTTTCCTTGTCTTCCCCTCCTGAAGCATGATTATACAACTGACCCATTAGTCATGTTGTCAATGCTTTTGCAGGAAAGAGGTCTGCAGGTGCCACTGTTGTAACTATTAGCAGGAGAGAGAAAATGCTCCTGGTTTCCTGTGTTCGTGACAGGTCCTACAACCTAAGACAAGCTGGGGTCCTGGTGTGCAGCTGAGGGTGGACCAGTCACATGCCCTGGCAGTAGGGACAGCCAGGAGACTCCTGGGCTTTAGGAGCAGGGGCAGAGCCGGTAGGTTGCAGGAAGGGATTATCTGCCTCTATTCAGCACTTTTTTAACTGCAGCTAGATATTGCATCTACTTTTGGGTCCTCCACTTCACAAAGCACATGGACAAACTGGAGTGAATTCAGCAGAGGTCCATGAAGCTGGACAGGGCCTGGAGTGCTTGTCCTGTGAGGAGAGGATGAGAGAACTAGGTATGTTCAGCCTGGAGAAGAGATGGCTTCAGGAGGACCTCGCAGCAGTCCTCCCATACCTAGGAGGATGTTAGCCAGGACAAAGCCCCAGGCACTTTGTGTGTGTGCACGGTGGGAGGACAGGAAGTAATTGACTAAGTTGCAACACAAGGGGTTCAGGTGGGATGTAAGGAAAATCTGTTCCCATGAGAACAGTCAGGCAGCGGAACAGGTTGCCTGGAAAGGTTGTGCAATCTCCATCCTTAGAGGTCTTTAAATTTAAACTGACTGAATAAAGCCTTGACCACTGTGATGAACTGCATAATTCCCTCCAATGGCACAAAAAAATCTGTACTCTGAGAGCAGGAGCCTTGTCCCTGAAAGATGGGAATATATTTGTATTTCTCAGGCTACAGAAACCTCTGAAACCATCCACTTCCTGCTGATACCTCCAACAACAAGGTGATATGACTCAAACTGCAGTTTGTGTATAAAAATGGTTAAGGCTCTTTTGCTTTTGAAAGTTTTCTCCAGTTACTGTGTATTAGTCTTGCTGTAGAGCCTTCCCAGATCACTGCTCTGATAAAAGCAGTCTTCCATGCTGTCTTTATGGAAGTCCTGCTCCTGCCTTGCAACTTCCATTCCAATTATGACTTCTTTGTCCTGAATTATTTATGGTAATTGGTCGTGAGCAACAGTCAGGCCCTGTAAGTATTGCTGATTTTGATTAGGAAGGACCCTCTCCAAGAAGATATGCAATGTTCTTAATGTCTTCTTGAAGACAGTCTCCACTTTCAGTAAAGTCACTGAAAGGCAAACAGTCGCTTATCTGCATTTTCAGGTGTCAAACACCACTCAGGGATACAGCTCCTGGGAAATCCATGGGGCTATTTGTTTTGCTTGGGGAACAGAATGTCACCATTTACTGAGAAGAAGTACAAGGTGGAAATAGTTTCATTAGAGGGTGTTAAATTTTATAGTTCCTTCATCAAATGTGTCAGATTAATAGGAAGAGAGTGTTTTAAATGGCTGACTTTAATTAGAAGAACAGTGAAGTCTGCCAACAACAATAATCCATTTTTGGTCACCAAGTGTTTAAGTCATTTAGAAGTTATTCCATTTATTCTTAATTATGTTCTCATTTACTGAAGTTTAAACTATTTGGAAAAATACCAGTCCTAATGGTATGCCTCACAAAGCATGAATTATGTTCCAGAATATTAAAAATAATTATTTATTTTCTAGTTTCTGCCTTTTGTTGCCACTTTCTGTAGTGCTTTTCACATCATTTGATACATCTGGTCACAACATGTCGTATTGCTCTTAGATTTACCATTTGGTAAGTATTTATGTCTGTTACAAAGGTTCCTTTTTACAGTCTTTGTATCATTGCCAAGCTGAGACCTTGATCAGCAGTAAAGATACAGAGATACTGATTAATGCTTTTGTCATCTCAAGGGCTGATTACTGTAATTCACTCTTTCTGGGACTTTCAGCCCATGCTGTTAGGAAATTGCAACTGACACATTATGCTGCCATGAGGATTCTCTTCAAAATGAGAATATTTGAATGTATTACGCTGATTATTAAATAAAAAAAAAATAACGATTTGTTAAGTAGAAAAAAATTCATATTAATTATTACATGTATATGGGGGATCTTGGAACATTACTAGTTTGAGCCTGTCATGTGGATAATCATTTTGCTGTTCTGATCTTTCCTGTAGATCATCCAATTTACTGAGCTGTCCTTATGAAGTCTATTAGGAATTGTACATCATCAAGGGAGTAAATTACCTATTGATATTCTCTAAGCTGAATTTGTGTTGTTTTTCAATCAACGTGGAAATGCTTTGTATTTACTTGAACGTCTAAATATCAGGTTTTCCTATTTCTATTTTTAATTTGTGAGTGTATAATTATGGACTTGGATGAATCTTCCTGAAAAATAATTACAGATAGTGAAATTCATCAAATAAAAGTCCATATTCAATGATAGTTTTGAATATTAAAATTTCACAGAAGACATAAAAAGTGTTATTTCTACATTTTTTCTCCAGCTATTTTAAATTTTGAAGGAAAAAGAAGAAATAATTCTATTTCATTTTCTTCTTCTGAGCATATCTCTTTTTCACTGATACATATGTGAGAAAATCCTGGGTTTTTAGTTGTCCTAAGCAAAATAACCAGTGGTTTTAGCAACCTGGATAATAGGCTAACCTGTTTATATATGCCAGTCAGCACTGTCTAATTAGCAATCTTATGTTAGTGAAGTCTTTTTCCCTCTGAGAGGAAGCCTGAACCTCTAAAAAGTCATTTCTAAGAGGTCAGTTTCAAAGGAAAAGCAGCCTATGCTTTGTACTATAATGACTACATGAAAGCTTTCAATTCTAACAGGTTCTTGCATACTATTTTTTTTGTCAGCTAAAAAAAGAAAGGTCTACAGCAACAATCAGACTTTGGAAAAGTTAAAAAACCCCACTCCAGTGGATCTACTGGATCAAAGATATTTCTGACAATTTAGATTTTTTGCCTGGGGTGTATAGCATTTCACTTCAGTCGATATGTCCGAAGAAAGCATCTTCCAATGTATTCTCTTGCTATCTGAAACATGTTATGTCAACTTCTTGAACAAACAGAATATACAGGCAGAAGGGCTCCAAAACTTGGTGCGTGAGACCTGATTTATGCTGAATTTATGCTCTTTTTTTACCTGCCTCAAGTAGCATGAGGTGAGGAACCCTCAGAAAATGGTGGATGTTTATCAAGTCTCTTGCCTTGTTGAAGAGAAATATGTTATTATGTTATTTGCAATGAAATGGAGAGGGAAGTGAAGTTTAGGAGCTGCATATATCTTTGAGACAGAAAAAGCACACAGGCTTAGAGCCACACTCAGAAGATGAGGTGTTGATGTACAGATTTCTCCTTCAACTTTAATCTCTGTGACAAGTTAAAAGATCTTCCAAAATATCCAAGAAGGACTCTAGATCTCTTTTTTTTTTTTTTTTGTTACTTGATTTCCAGCCTTGTAATTAAGAGATTGAAGTGTCTTGTTCAAATAAACACATTCTATTCTGTAAAGCTAAGAGTCTCAGTTAGGATGATAGAATATATTCTCTCTGCAGGGGTAGCAAATATAAGTAAAGCAAAATATATAGGCATTTTCATCTGTACGGATGTATATAAGCGTGTTGTGAGCTGCAGGGACTTCGGACCCTGGATGTGTCCCCTTTCCCAGCACCAGGGACTTGTGGGGCTGGGTTGACTGAGCCCAGCTATGGGGCAGAAGCAGCCCCTGCTGCTGCTTGTTCTGCAAGGGGCTGGCAGCAGAGAGAGAAACCCTGAGCCACCACAGTGAGGAAGACAAAATAACTCACTTCAAACTAGATAATCCTTGAAACACAATAGAAGGATTTTATTCTCTTTTCTCAGACTTATTTAAAACTTACTGCAGAAAGCAGAAGGGCTCCTCGGGGTGGGGGGGGCTTTGACTGGGTGGTTGGTGCTGCTGTGCTTGCCTGTGTTTATATTTTTGGCCTTCAGGGCAAAAATACCAACTTAAGTTTAGTTGGGCTCTGTGTGCTTTTTCTGGAGTTTAATTATGGTATTTGCAAGAAGTCATCTCTTCACTAGAGAAACCTATTTTTCAGCCAAATTAATGTGGAGCTTGGCCTATGTCAGAGCTGTGGGATTTAAGCTTAGGACATTGCGTTTTGGTGAATGTCAAGATTTATTATCACAGATTTATGATGCGAATTATTACTCTTAGATCCACTTTGGTCATTATCTATTTGGGGAAGTTAGTACCTTTTAATGTGTCTGTTTTATTGCTTTCTAATGTAATAGCATTCCTGAAACCATCAGAGTTGAAATATCCCAAACTCTTGAAATGAGTCTGGCTATTTTCATTTTAACAACTGCTTAAAAGGGCAGGATTGGAAATTGAAAGGATTTCTGCATTATAAAGTTATTTTGCTTTACATTATAAACTTGGAAAGCAGCATCCTGAAGTCCTCAGTAAACCTATTATATTTCAAAATATTTATATTACTGAAATCTGTTAATGTTCCATCAAAATTCTGGAAAAAGTTTATCTTATACAAAATAACTGACATTGCTCTATTTATTACAAAATATTTTTTAATGTTCATCCTGTATTCTATAAATGTCATTTAAGAAAAGGTAATTTTTGAGCTCAAGTACTGTAGCAATGCTATGTGAGAAAGGCGAAAGTTTTTTTTCCCCCATGAAAAGTTTAGATACTGAAAGAGTATGATCCATTTAAAGTTATAATAAATTGCTGTATAGATGTACATCAAACTGTCTTTCATCAGTCAGGTCATGTTCTGATACAGTGGTTTACGTTGCTTTTACTCTTTGTAGAATAGCAGGGGAAAAAAGTTGGTTGTATTGGCATTATTCATCATTTCTTTTGCTTGCAATGGAAATTTTACAGCATAGTCATTGTAGAACAAGTTTAAATTTGTCTCCTTATATCAGCACTTTGTAGGTCTGTTCAAATACTCTTCTTTGAGCTGATATTTCTCACCACTGGCTGACTTGCTAAGCTTTTTAATCTCTGCTTCAGTTCATTAGACAGCAATGTGTGTTTCCAGTGACAAAAGCTGTAGGCTTGACTCCTGCTGACAGTGGCGATGTGTCAGTACATGCTCCTTATGTGGGTGAATGAGGCAGCAGAAGCAAGAGCAGAGGATTATGGCCATTAACTTTTCTTTAGCGTATCCAACTTTTTGTCTTGGTAGAACTTTTCCTATATTGTAGTTTATAGCATTGAATTAAGGAGATAGAACTTTGCTCTGATATGCTGAATCTCATCACTCTGAATATTGGAAAAAATAGGTAGGGAATTAAAATGACAAAAGAGTTGTGCTTGCATAACTGAAATAAAACTCCTCTTCATTTTACACAGCATCAGTGGTGCTGAGAAATCAGTTTTGTACTGACAAAGGTGATATTTACCCACAGGGAAAAGAATTAGTGTAGTAGATAGATACTGTGTAGCTGCCTTTTTTTATGGAGATCCCAATTTGGGAGGGCTGGCTCCCTAAGTTGAGAGAGCTAGTGTGGCCTGAATTTTACTTTTCCACAGTTCTGTCTCACTCAGAGGTTGTTCTTCCATCCTCTGAATGTAGAGTAATTTTTGTGTAGTCATTGATGCCTTTGTAGATCTGCTGGGTGTTTGTCATGTTTCTCTCAATGTTTGGATTAATTTTAGTTTAGAAATTTAGAAAGGTGCAGCAGCGGGCTTCTTAACTTCTTTTTCAGCATATGTTGTATGAGGTTATTTGACAATATTCAGCTATTAGTTCTAATATGTGAGACCAGATTTTATTCTTGCATCATACTTTTTAATCCTTATGAAACAGTAATTCACCTCTTATGGACAGGCAAAAGCAGACAAACAGGATCCTTCCTTGTTCCAGTACAGTGGAGCTGGAATGGCATTCTTAAGCAAAGGGATCTTGTATTTTCCAGTTCACTTGAAGCTGTTGAATTTCAGGGTGTGCAGGATAGTCTTGCTGCTTTTGCAGGTATATTAAGGGTACAACAGGACAGGAGCAGCCCCTGTTTCTGTGACTGGATGGTTTAGTTAATTTATTCAGGCTAACAAGGCTGATCTTGTACTACTCTGTTTTTGCAATATTATCTTTAAATTGATACAAAGGCAACTTATTTTATAATAAATCTAGTTAAAGTTACCAAGTTTCTCTAATGCTCTCCAAATATTCCTATGTCAAGTAAGTAAAGCTTTGAAATATCTCCAAAGTTACTTATACGTAACAAAATTGCCACTAAATTGCTACTGAAATATGAAACAAAATCTACAAAAATATTGAAAAACTTTGTAGAGTTTTCTAATATGCTAAACAATCATTTGGATTCCAGTGTTGAAGTAATAATTTTTTGTATCCATCATTTTGGCCATTTGTTATACACCAGGATCTACAGCAGAACCATGGCAGCCTGAGGGTTATGAATGTCATTGGGCACTCTAGATGAGGCAATGGGGTTAGGAAGCTTAGAATTTTTAGTCTTCTACATTTTTTTAAATAGTTAAAAAAAGAAAGTAAGGTAGTGACATATATAAGTAGGGTTGTGATAATAGCTATTAAATGAAAACGAGTGCAAAGTGTTCCTACTGTTGAAATCTCAGTGCTACAGGGTAAGCATGGCTTTTTCCTGTGACTGGCACTTCAGAAAATTTTCGCGTTCCTTTTCTAAGATGATCCTAGTGCTGGCAGACCTCTCTTTATTTATTCATTTTAAGTTTATTTTAGAAGTTCCAGGAGTGGTTACACCTGGGAGTGTTCTTGGAGAAAAAACAAGCTAATATTTTGTGGTGTACACCAGACAATTTCAGAACATTCTGTTCAGTTTTCTTTCTTGAGAAGACATTTAGAAGATGCCTAACCTTTTCTTAATTATTCATGTCAGTTTGCTTATCTTGAATAAAGCACTTTCTTTTATAAAATAAATACTTATAAAAAGTGACTTGTATATCAAGACTTCTAACTGCTCAATAATCCATTGATTAGCCATATAACTGCTTTCAAACCTGTGACATGGAAAAGATTGGGAGGTCAAAGAGACATCAAGCTTCTGAGTTAGTCAACCCATTCCTAGCCAAATGTACAGCAATATATGATGATGTCTCTGTAAATACCTTAAAAATGAATGAAGGCAATCAAAAGAAACAAGTTTTAAATCCATATAGCATACTGATCTTTGAATGGGGGACAAATGCCAGGTCAAGAAGATGACAGGTATTTCTTATCACTAACTTCATATGACTTTGGATCAAACCCACAGAGGGATTTGAAGTTGTTCTTGTAGAAATCACTCTGAAGATTTTAATTCACTTCACTGGGATCAGCAGCATCCATAGACTTCTTATTTTTATTTTTATTTTAAATATTTTGGGGATGACAAATAAAACTGATGTATAATCCTTACATCACTAAATACCTGTTGCTTCATAAAAGTCTAAAGATCCAATGATTATAAAAGCTTTGCTATGAAAAATAAAAGCTGTTCAAAATATTTGGTGGAAGGAGTCCATTAAAATTATTGTCTTCTAATTGCTTACAAAAGTTTGACTCTGTGAAGCAAATAACTATAATCCAAAGGATAAGATATGATTTCAAAGCATATGCTGAAAATATAACCAAACAGGAAGATGCTTAGTATGGGTAAATGTCAAGATGGCTTTATTTATTTGTGACTATATTTTCTAAGGAACTCATGCACCACTCATTTGCAAATGTGAAATTTATGGCCGGACTACAACTTTGCTTGTATTCCATGAAATTTTTGATTTGCATCCCCTCTCTCTTTGTGTGTGGGGCTTGCATGGAGGAACTTCTAATATAAGGGGATATAAGAGTAGTTAAATTTCTTTAAAGGTGTAATTTCTAATGCCCAGTAGTCAGCTTATACTTTGCTTCCTTGTATAGAATAATAATCATGTTCCAAATACAGTTCCAACTGATCTTTAGTGATTTACAGTTCCTTAATGCTTCTCTCAGTGCACTCAAATCTTTGGTCAAATATAACTCATATTAAGACAATGTATCTGAGTCTTTGTGAGAGATAGAAAGAAAAATTATCTGTTTCTGTAGCCCAGGTAACCATCTGTTGCGGGACACCTCGGTGAATGTTCAGGAGATTGCAATGAGTTCTTGTTATGATTTATAACCTGTTGTTACTTACTTCACAGCAGTCACCAAGAGTGATGGTAGACATTTTATACAACAAGGTCCTGCTTTTGCAAAATAAGTTAAAATTATACCATGAGGTAACTGCAGAGTTGTATAAGGATGAGGGGAAGAAATGCTGAATAAAATGACAGTAAGTTGATTTTTGTGACGAAGTAGTCTCTTCTGGAGTTGAGAGCATAAGATATTCTTTGGCTAAAGCACTTGACTAGGACTCAGGAATCAAGCCCAAATCCCTTGAATCAACACATTTATTGTACAGTTCTTAATGTAGGAAAACAGGACATGAGAGCGGCAACTGGATCACCAGGCAAGCTCTGCAGTACAGCATCCTTCCCGTAAATTGATTCATTGCGAGGGGGATGCCTAATATCCCTGTTCTTTGACTCCTCAGCTGTAAAATAGTATGAACACTTTCCTTCCTTATAAGAGGAAGGGATGTGGGTGGCTACCTTCATTAATTACAGCATTATGCTCAACAGAGGAATGATGAAAGTTAGGCTAATAAAAAAATTAGTAAGACCTGTTAATAAAAGATAAGTTCAAGCAATTAAAACACATACAATGTCTGACTGTATAGTTTCTACTCTCTGTGCCTTTTCCTGAACTGCTGGATTTGGCTGGTAATTTTAAATTTGTTCATGAGTGTTGCTGTGTATTGAGACTATAAGAACAGCTGTACTGGGTCAATCTAGTCTGGGCTTCCTCGGTGGATGGAGACCTCCAGAAGAGCAGGGAACAGGGCAGGCGTTCAGAGGTCCTGCCTGATGGTTATGTCCTTGCAGCAGTCTGCATTTAAGGACTTTCTGAATCAGAGGTTGCGTCTTTGTGTTTAATAGACTGTGATAGTTTTCTTCCATGAGTTGATCTAACTGAACCCATATGAACTTCAGATGTCTACGTATCCTGTGACAATGATTGCCGTAACTCTGTGCTCTGTCCAAACAATGCTATTTGTATTTGTTTTTAACTTAGTCTTGTTTCATCTGATACTTTTTAATTAGCATTTAGTAATTATTTATTATGAAAAAACAGTGGATGATAATTCCCTGTGTACTTCTCCAAGCGACTGCAAGTCCATCACAGTTATATTTCAACCGTTATTTTCCATAAAATCATGCATTTAATTCCCACTTTCAATTTCACTGGAAAGAATGGAGCATTAAGGAACTACAGACGACTGTCCTACTAAGCTGCCTAGCTTTTTGACACAGCACAGGAAAATGTAGCTTTAATATTTCAGTAGCTGAAAAGAGACAGTTCAAAGAGTGTAGGCAAACAATGATGATAATGTGTTGACAATGCGTGAAGTTTCTGATGTGAATTGGTATATGATTTTTCAGGGCTGCAAAGGTGACTATTAAAACCTCCGGTTATAAGCCCTCAGGAGAAAAAAATCATCACTTTGGTTTTAGCGTTGCTCTCCAGCTGAAATGGGATGGATGATTTTTGATAAATATCTTAGAATCATAGAATGGCTAGTGTTGGAAGGGACCTTAATGATCACCGAGTTCCAACCTCCCTGCCATGGGCAGGAACTCTAGACCTGGTTGCTCAAAGCCCCATCCAGCCTGGTCTTGAACACTTCCAGGGATGGGCCATCCACAGCTTCTCCGGGCAACCTGTTCCAGTGGCTCATCACCCTCACACTAAAGAATTTCTTCCTCATGATATCTAATCTAAATCTCCCGTCTTTGAGGTTAAAACCATTACTCGTTGTCCCATTGCTACACTCCCTGACAGAGTCCCTCCCCATCTCTCCTGTGGTCCTCTTTCAGGTACTGGAAGGCCATATAAAGACCAGGCTGAACAACCCCAACTCTCTCAGTCTGTCTAGGCTGAAAAACCCCAACTGTCTCAGCCTGTCTTCATAGGAGAGGTGCTCCAGCCCTCTCATCATTTTTGTGGCCCTCTGCTGGACTTGTTCTAACAGGTCCATGTCCTTCCTCTGTTGAGGACTCCAAAGTTGGACCCAGTACTCCAGGTGGGGTCTCACCAGAGCAGAGTAGAAGGGCAGAATCAGGTCCCTCGACCTGCTGGCCACTCTTCTTTTGATGCAGCCCAGGATGCAGTTGGCTTTCTGGGCTGGCAGTGTACACTGCCGGCTCTTGTCGAGCTTCTTAGCCACGAGCACTGTAGAGTCTTTCTCCTCAGGGCTGCACTCCAGCCAGTCTCTGCCCAATCTGTATGTGTGCCTGGGATTGCCATGTTCCAGGTGCAGGATCTCACACTTGGCTTGGTTGAACTTCATGAAGCTTGCATGAGCCCACCTCTCAAGCCTGTCCAGGTCCTTCTGGATGGCATCCCTTCCAGCATGCTGACTGTGCCACTGAGCTTGGTGTCATCAGCATGTTGACCGTGCCACTGAAATTGGTGTCATCAGCAAACTTGCTGAGGGTGCATTCTATCTTACTATCTGTGTCTCTGACAAAGATGTTAAACAGCACTGGTCCCAGTACCAGCCACTGTAGTGCAAAGGGTCATAACAGAAGCTATCTTCATGCTGTTGTTCTGTTCTGATTTTTTTCAGATTCTCCTTTCACTTTTTGGAAGAAATTAAAGCAGCTTAATAGAAGGGGGGATTTTTAGAAAAAAAGGAATACTATTCAGAGACAGACTGACAAAACTATTTAAAAGAATGACAAAACTGATACTTTATTTACAACAAAATCGATACTTTATTTACATGGTTGTGTAATATTTGTTGCAGAAGGATAGTGTAACAAATTATTTGTAGAGTGAGAGCCCCAGTGGAAACAATGGACATCTTATATATTATGGACATCTTATATGTTATACACACGTGAGGCACAAATAAGAAATGAAAGAATTCATTTTGATTCCATTGTATTGGCACAGTTCTGCACAGGTTGTGTTGTGGGAACATGAGAAAGCACTCTGCTTTGGAGAAGTTGAGGCTAAGTCTTCTGCAATTCATGAGAGGAATGGAGACACTGAAATCTATCTGCTGCTCACTGAGGCCCTGGATGAGGTCTTCTAGCACTGCAGAGACCACGGCCTGTGAGAAAACTTCCTAGTAGGCTTTGGAGGGACAGTTATGTTACTTCCTGCTTTCTCAGCTACTCAGAAAGCCAACAACAATGCGTTTTATTATAGTGAGTAATTGTTTTCTCAGTGGTCCTCCCATCACTTGGCTGGGAGCCATGGTAAAGAGGGATGCCTGATCCCAATCAGATTGCTTCTGGCACTTAACAGTTGTTGGATGTTTGTGCTCCTTTCATAGATAGAGTGAAGTGCTCATATAATGAGCTCTTCTTTACTAAAATAAATAGGCCAGATACTTGAAAGTGCTTTTATGAAAAACAAATACTTGTTATTAAAATAACTGGGAGTTCGTTGCAGCTTTGACTTGAGTTTATACTTATGGGTGAGTTCACTAGATGGAGGATTGAGCTGAAGGACTTTCTAATCTTCTGGGAACAGCTCTGGAAAATAAAGGATGGACTGATGTTCTTAGAGAGTCTGATAGTCTGTATGGAATTTGTGAGAAGCCTCCTTGAAACATGGTCACATGCAAGACCTCACAGCGTAGGAGCCAACACAATCACTCCCCAGCACCTCGCAACTCCAAACTGGAAATAACTACCCTGGAAATGATCATGAATGTTAAGACAGTGCGCTCGGAGTAATAGCACTGATTTTGTTGTGCTTACAAGTAGGCACCAGTCAGAAGTGTGCGGGAATGGTACTGCAAGCATAAGTGTGTGATATTTGAACCACTTATTTTTGAAGTAGTAGCAGCACTTGGTCCTGCAAAATTCTCTGGAATTCTCCAGAATTCAGTGCATGGAGATGCCATTTCCATTATATATTCATTATTTTGTTAGCACTTGCCTGTTTTTCCACCCCTAAATGTAAATGTTGCTCAACATTAATAGGATCTAGCTGATGAAATCGGTGAGAAATTTTTTTACAGTGCCATGCATAGACAAGCTCTAAATCAGGTATCTTGCTCAATATGGTGTCCCTGTCCACACGGTTTCTTGAAACAACGCTAGTCGTTCAGCAAACATCTCAGAACAGACACAAATACTACTGGGAACTCAGCTCCTGATATTTCTAATGTTAAAACAAGCAGATAAAACATTTTTGCCTATTGGAGATTTGCTTTGCAGCAGTTTGCCACCAGAAATTATTTTGATTTTCTTTTCCTGTTTTCTCAATATTTACAGGTCTACTTAACAGTGCACCACATTCATATCTGAATTTAATTGGAAGATGCTATATTAATGGTATATATATGATCCACCTATGTTAACATATCTCAGTGTTCCAAAATTTTACTTTATACTGTAAGATGATGAGTTATGTTACTATGCCTTCCAGTTTTATGGATGCAGTCTCCATGTAAGAAGACTGGTTTCTGTAAGGCCATGTCAGAAACATACAGCAGTTTAGAGAACCAAGGCAGGTTCATCTAAATTTGCAGCTGTTGGCCTAACTACTGTTTTTTCTGTCTGTCTGAAAGGTTTGCTGCTCAAGACAAAGGAAATTGAAATGATGTAGCTGTTTCAGACTACTGTGCTATACTGAAATCAACTTACAGAGAAGGACTCATAACGTGCCTCAAATTATTTCTGTATCTGTATCTTGTGTTCACGGGGATGAAAATATGCTTTTGATAAAAGACTAGAGGAAAATACAGAGCTGTTTCCTTTCAAGCATGCAAACAAACATCAGATATCCAGTACCTGAATATACTGAAAATACTTGAATAGTCAACACTTCATTATCTGAAGGAAAAGGACAATTCACAAGGCGAGAACCCAGGTGGCTGGGAGTGACAAAACCTCTTGCTTAAGAAGTACCAAACAATCTTCTGACAGAGGAAATGGGAATTCTTTGAAGGATCTGGATTTCTGTCAAAATTAGGGATTTTAAAGGGGTCATGTCCTTGATATGATACTTTCACTGCAAAGATGGAGAGGCTGGGAAGACTGTATGTGCAAGTATGTGTGACAGAGAATGAAAGAGAGAGTGTTAGGTGAAGCAGTAAACTTAATTAAAACATTGCAGCTGTTCCATTATTATGTCACCTTCAGATATGATTGTATTATATAATACCTATTCAAAGGAAACTTACAGCTCTTAGGATTGTAGGGTCACAGATAATTCAGGTTGGGAGGGACCTTAGAAGGTCAGTCAGTCCCTTCACAGCCTGGGCTGCTGCAAGGGTTCTTCCTTCCCAGGGGCTGTGCTTTGCATTTCTCCTCATTGAATTTCATGAAGGTCCTTGAAACTCCTGTCAGCCCATTTCTCTAGCCTCCCCGAGTCTCTCTGAATGGCAGGCCTACCCTCCAGTGTATCAGCTGGCCCCTGCACTTCGGTGTCATCGGCAAACTTGAAGAGAGAGCACTCCAGTACCTCCTCCAAATCACTAATAAAGGTGTTAAGCAGGACAGGTGCAAGTATAGACCTCTGCAACTCCGCTCTCCACTGGCCTCCAGGCAGGGTATGACCCATTAACCAACACTGTCAGAGCTCTGTCATTTAAGCAGCTTTTTGCCCATCTGGTTGCCTACCCTCCTATCTGATGGGTGAAAACGGATGATCCTTACAATAGCAGGAATGGGTTAAGAAGGGAAGAGTGGCTTGTTGAAAGTGCTCTGGTTTATAGCATAGGGACATGAAAATCTCTGCTAAGTGAACAGTAGTGCTACCTTGATGTCACTTTGTGTAATTCAGGGGAAATACTTAAGATTCTCTCAAACTAGTGTATAGCCTATTATTACCCATCGTTTTTATTTTTCCTGGTGCTGTTTTTGTCATGTGTTGCTGATTTGCTGGTTTAAGATAAGTTTTCCATGCAAAAGGTCAGTTTTGTTCTGTATAAACATGCACCCAAGGGGGTGCGAGGTGGTTGTTAAAGAGCAGCGTGGTGGCTCTGCTTGGAGAATGTGGACTTTGCGACCCCTCCCCTGGCTAAATACCTGCCTCTTGTATAATTTTCCACAGCTGACTGTCCATTGCTATGTGTAATGATATCTTAATTTTGGTATTGGTAATGTGTTTTGAAAGAGAAAATGAAACAAAAAGGTACACTTCTACTTAATCAGCCTGCTGTAAAATTCTGGCTCACTGGGACACAGACATGTTAAGAGTGAGATTAAAATGTACATCCCCTGGGTAACGTGTGAGAGTGACATTTGGAAACTCTTGTGTGCTAGAAGGGTTAATGCTTATCAGCTGGGAATGTTCTTTGTATCCTGATGAAAGCTAAAATGCTAAAGTAGTGACTAGGTTTCTTTTCACTGTGTCTGAAATAAAGAAGATTAAGAAAAAATGTAATGTGAGTTAGTGTATATGTGGAGAATGTAATTAATTGTCTTGATGGTATGCAGACAGTATTTTATAGTAATTCTAGTACCACTAGTAGAATATTAATGGCACACTGCTTTGACCTGCTATCAATCATTTGTGATTTGCATATCATTTGCATAACACTTTGCATATCACTCACATATTACTCACTAGATTCTGTACTGCTAGAATGGCAGATTAATAAAACGACTGTAGTAGCATTACTCCAGAGAAAGGGATCACCTCCTAAGTTTTTCTTTTTTCTACTATTTTCCAAAATAATTTATCATTATGTTTTTTAGGTTTTTAATATTATTTTTATCAGAATTAGTAGCAAATCCCATGTCAATACTAACTAACAGTTCCCTTTTAGTGTCTTTTATTCCACTTTATTTAAACCTATAATTGCAGGTTTGCTTTGTGTTCAAAGCTGTGTACTTTGACTATGACTATTAAAATATTTAGCATATTTAGCATTGACAACAGAGGCCTTAAATGCAACAGTTGAAAACCTGAGATTAGACATATAAGATATTGATTTGTTATCAATAGTTAAAAGAATTTGAAAAATATTGTAATACAGATGTATTAAATAATGTTATGAAAACTTCTGACTTGATTGATAACTGGCCCAGTTAGTTAGTTTCTTGGATAAAAAGTGTGTCCAGTGTGCATCGGCAGTGATTCAAAGTGGATAGGACTTAGACCAGAGCCAAAAGACAGACACAGAAGTTGTCAAATAAGGTGGTTTATTTCTGACCAGAAGAAATCTTGTTCGCTATATGCATTTCCCATACAGCTCTGTTGCAGTTCCAATGCATTATTGAACCACAAGCTGGTTATTCCTGAAGTTAATTTTTATAATTTAGCTTTGGCTTTCTGTCAAGTAACCTCTTGGGGTAGATCTATGATTAGAAACAAAGACTGAACTTGAGAGTTTTTAATCTTCTCTGGCCTCCTGAGCTTTGGGCACAAAATAGGTCTCTGATCCAGGCTTTGGGAGAGTGGAGCCTGGGCTGGCTATTCATGGGTTGATCCTTAGTGCACTTGGTCACGACCCTGCCTCATCCACCCAGACCTCGTACATAATGAAACTGTGACTGTTCTAGTTGTATTTAAGTTCTTTTTCTCTATACATATATTGGGGTTTTTTTTTGTTTGACAGTAGGAGTACCTGGTCTTGAGAAAGGGTTCAAACCTAAATATAATAGAAAATGTCACTATATCCCTAGAAGCTTGATCTTGAAATATCAATTCAAGAACAGCTTTTACACTGAGTAAAGTAGCGATTGAGTGAAAGCCCAGTTTGTAGTACTTTGCTTTGCCCCCATGCATCTAGATTCTTGAGATTTGTTGTGGGTTGGTACTGCATAGAAATCCAGAGTGGCCACAAATTCCCTTCAACTTCAGTATGAGGGAAAATTATTACATTCAGAATGTCTTTCTTCCTCATTTCAAAAGAGTATAATGTACAACAAATTTGCATTCCCTTGACCCATATTAAAATTCCTGGTTGTGCCAGGTCACTGCATCAAGTTCAAGAAACATTATGTGCTGAAGATATCACCTGTGAAGGATTTGTTTCCTTTTAGTTGAAAGGTTACATACATCTGTATTGATATGGCAGGGTTTCAGTTAATATAAGTGCTGTTGTAATGTCAGTGGACTTTTTTTTCTATTTATTTATAGATTCCAAAAGAGCTATTATAATTCTCAGTAGAGACGTCTCCTAGAATTCTGGTGACAATGAAGCTGTTTTGTTCCTCAGAGCCAGGCTTTGACATCATGAGAGTTCCCAAAGAGTGTTTTTGGTTTCAATGGAAGTTGTATGATTATTTTTCAAACTTTTTAAATCAAATTTTTCATCTTTGTTTAAAGAAATAATTTTTCATATAGCCCTAAAGACCTCTCCTCAGGCAATGTCTCTGCATGCTTCTTTGAGCTCTTGAAAGAGAATCGTTATGTAAAATTTGCTTTACACTAGTTGATAATAGACATTTTACAGCTATTTTGGTGCCTGGTAATGAAGGCCCTTTTAGCAGGCCATATATATACTTCTGCTCTCCTTATTCTAAACTGCTCCCAGTTAATTGGGAGCCCTCCAACCTCTCAGCAATTGGTTTCACACATTCCATAACTATTATTGACCTGAGAAAAATTCTTGGGGGGTGAAAACAAGTAGCTCTAATCCCAGTGTATGTGTAAGAACTGAAATATATGAACTACACATGAATTATATGAATTCAAATAGCCAGTGGCTAAACATAACTTGGAAGAATATTGGATAGTAAAATGTTGCCTAGATGGCTCTAATCTATGTTGTAAGTCCCCAATAAAGTTATGTTACACGTTTGTATAAAACTGCCTGTTCTTTGAATGAAGGTTCATCTCAGAAGCTTTAGTACCATTAGGGACTAATATATATCAGTCACAGAAATTAAAGATTGAATTTCAATCTTAATTCTAAAATTCTGGGGGTTTTAATAGAATATTTTAAATGGAATTTTTAATGGAAAATTTAAGGGGTTTTTTTGGAGGGTTTGGACTAGATGATTTTTCAAGGTCCCTTCCAATCCCTGATATTCTGTGATATTCTGTGAAAATGTATCTTGGAAACTTTTTTAATATACTTCCCCATATACTTATACCCATGTGTGAAAATTTGTTCAGAACAAGCATATTTCATCTCTTTAAAGGTCTGTAGAGGAAGTACTCTGGATGCTATAATTTTCTGATATATACCCTAGGGGTGAATAAAAAATGTTCCTCACCAAATACACCATATGCCCCTTCCAGATACCAACTTCTATTTCTACGTTTTGCAGCTGTTACTGTTAGGGAAATGGTGGCTGCTGTGATGGGAGATGCCCCTAAGAGATCAGGGCACCAGGCAAATCTCAACACTTCAAACAAGCCTTTACTTATGCTCAACAACTGGGAATCAAGCATTAGTCAAACAAATTAGCCAAGCCTTGGGTACACAATATTGCAACTCTAATGTTGTGTTTGGCCTCAATGACCAAAGTGTCTGGCAGTTCTCAGATGTTTGAGGTCAAGATGTCCCAGCTCAAGAGCTCTTCAATGACTGAAACTGGAGCTGAAATGAATGTCTTCTTTTTTTTCCTCCAAGCTCTGCTTCCATCACTGGTGTCTGGATAAACATATCCCATGGATTAAGACAAGCCTGGTCCAAAGGGTAGTAATGAATCTGTTCCAGCTTGTCCGGGCAGGTGTTATCCCCCAACACTTGTCCACCCTGGTCTTTTCAGATGTTGTGTGGTTTCAGACTTGTGCAGGTTATTTGATACCTTCAAGGAGCTGTACATTGGGTGCTGTTGTCTTAGTTTTACTGTTCTTATACAACTATACCAAGCAGGCAGATGTTACAAAATAATTTGCCTTCTAACCTAAATCAAGTAATCTTGTTCTATGCCTAGGTACAGAGCAAACTGGATATGCATCATGTTTTGCCTTAAATCAAGGAGGCTTGTAATATAGTGGTACATTATGTTTCACAGATAGGCCCTCCTGCTGCACAGGGCTAATCCATTGTGCCAGATTGACAGTACAGTATTGAATTTACATTTTCTATTGGACTTTGAGCAATCATACTAAAAAGGAAAAAGATGGAAAAAGCCGTACAACAGCATATTGGGCAGTGTTTTCTTTATATGACTACAATTTTGGCAGGAAATGTTAGATTAAATCTGTTCTTTGTGGGACATCTAGAGATAAAGAGTAGCAATGAAGAAAATAGGTGTGACAGTCAGTTTAACTTCAGAACTCAAGCTATTATTTCAAGATCTGGTGCACACAGTGGACGTGAAACTTGTGCATTGAGAGTGCAGTAAACTCATTTTTATTAGTATTAAATAAAAAAATCTATGTCTTATAACATGACTGAGCAAAAGTCTCCAGTCTGCTCCAAAAGGATTAACTCTTAAGCCTCAGGAATTTTTTTATCTTATTTTGAAATATTACAAATACTACATGATCTTCTTTGCTTTACATATCCAAAAAGGGGAAAAATATAAGAAAAATTCCTTACAGAACATGTGATTTTAGAATAAAAACATACCTTTTTTAATAATTAAAAATTCAAAAGGAATAGGTCTATATTTGTATCAAGGTGGCTCTTGCATTCAAACAATGCTAAGTAGATTTTTAATACAATTCTAGATACTGTAATAGTAACATAATATAAAACTACATTTTTTTAAATGTAGAATTTCACAGAATTCATCCTATGTATTTGAAGAGCTCTACTTTGCTGAAATAATTAACTTTAATTCAGATTGAGTATTAACTGAACCAAATGTTATTAACAACACTTTAGATTATAAATGCTAATTTAATAACGAATGATGGATTCATTTAACTCAGTATGGTCATCCTTTCTGCTAAATTTTCTCGTTTGTTTTCAGTTTGCAGAGGCTCATGGCACAAGTCAGGAATAGGTTATGCATGGCTGCTTAGTGGTTTCTTAATTAATATTATAACCCATTTGCTTTGTTAATAGCTTTGCATTTTCAAGTACTGTATCTCACTTTGCTGAGGAATCATTGCTGCAGCTCTTCAAGAACAGGCCTGTTAAGGAACCAACAGAAATGAAATCCTGTATAATCTTGCAAAACATGGTTGACATGTTCTGTGATCCAAGTGAATGTTTTTTGTTGTAGTTTTCTTATCTATTGCTCTGTGAAACCTGGGCTGACATACGACCTGACTGCTAGACTGTATCTTTAAAGGTGGTGTTATCATTCGTTGTGACTTTAGCTAGAACGTATTAAATGCAAAAGTCCTTGCTACATGTAGGCCAAATATATAATCTCTGCTGTTTTTTCATTTCTACTAAAAAAGGATAAGAGTGTGTTATCAGAAAGAAAACACCTGTCAAGTGGAGAGGTCACTGCTCTGCTAACTGCTTAAAAGCTTTATTGAAATACCTTGTGTTGCATTGCTGAGAAATGCAGATGATGATTTTGCATAGTAATGAGAAGCTGAAGGTTGTAACACACCAAATCATGCATCTTGTGGTCATGATGTATATGGTGTAGACCTGTGTTGGATCAGTGGGGCCGGTGGTACTGCAGAGCTCTCGGGTGGGCAGGCAGAGCTGCCCCCTGTGCTCAGTGCAAAGCGAAGTGGGCTCTGCGAGTCCCTCCCTTTAGCTGGCAATCCTGAACACTGATACAGTGCAATAAAAGATGATGGCTCTCTGCTTCCGAAATGAAGGCAGGACATTGACCTGTTGGAACGGGTTCAGCAGAGGGCCGCAAAAATGATCAGAGGGCTGGAGCATCTCTTCTATGAAGACAAGCTGAGAGAGTTGGAATTGTTCAACCTGAAGAAGAGGAGGCT
Organism: Nycticryphes semicollaris; assembly: GCA_013400055.1. Lineage (NCBI taxonomy): Eukaryota > Metazoa > Chordata > Aves > Charadriiformes > Rostratulidae > Nycticryphes > Nycticryphes semicollaris. Next base: position 134,935 of record VXBJ01007831.1, read on the forward strand.
CCAGTGAGACCTTATAGTGGCCATCCAGTAGCTGAAGTGGGCCTACAGGAGAGATGAGGAGGGACTCTTTGTCAGGGAGTGTAGAGATAAGACAAGGAGTAATGGTTTTAACCTCAAAGAGGGGAGATTTAGATTAGATATCATGAGGAAGAAATTCTTTAGTGTGAGGGTGATGAGCCACTGGAACAGGCTGCCCGAAGAAGTTGTGGATGGCCTGACCCTGGAAGTGTTTAAGACCAGGCTGGATGGGGCTTTGAGCAACCAGGTCTAGAGTTCCTGCCCACGGCAGGGGGGTTTGAACTTGATGATCTTTAAGTTTTTAAGGTCCTTTCCAACCCAACCCATTCTATGATTCTATGAAAATGACAGAAGACACAGAAGACACAATTATCAGTTTAAATGCTTTAGCGTATTTAGGAAGAAATGTTATTTTAACATTAAAAATTACCAGTATTTATTAACCAGGAAAAAAGATTTAATTTCCTCTTTTCTTGTGAGTGAGAAGTAAGTAGTTCAATGTTGTATGATTTGAACTAATGTCAGTCTTGTTTAATGATTATTCACCAGCTCATGAAAGAGGCTACAGGGTATAACAAAACCAGAGTACAGTTGCTTAGCACTTGGTTGAAGGTTTATTTGAAGATCATGCTGCACAGATGGATAATAGTTCAAAAACGCAGATGGAATTTAAGGAACAGCAAGTTCAGTGGGAGAATTACTGTATTGAAGAGGGGGAGAAAACTAAGCTAACCAACAGCTTGAGGGAAAAATATTGAGATCCAGCTGGATATTACACAAATTATTTCAGCTTCTCCTAGCATATGAACTGTGAGGACAAACGGCAAATGTTTCACAGAAATTGGCTGCTTCCTCACTATTCTCTTATTCAAAAAGTGCCTCTCAAACCTAATTAAAATGCTGCTTTTTTTTTCATTAGTGATGTTTTATTGGGAGTTAGAGGAAGAGAGAGACAAGGATCTATCTAAAAAGCAAGTCAGAGCTAAAGGACCTGAGGAGAGCAAAATCAAGCGGCTGGAGATTTTAATCCCAGGATTTATTAATCTCAAGAGAAGGATTAAAAAAACAGTCTGATGAGAAGAGATGGTCCCATGGGAAAAGCAACTGCCAACCCAACCAGTGCAAGGTTCAGCTTGCATTGAGTGCCTGCCTTTTGGCGGGACTTCCTGAGTCCTTCTCAACTCTGGACTGTCCTGAGTCCTTCAACATAATCTTCTGTGTGCATCCTCCTGGGGAAGGCAGGGCATAGAAAAAAGTCTTATTCCTTTTTCCAAACCAGCTAGGTTTCAGCCACCTTCTACTTTCCCTGAGCTGTGTCCACTTGTCAGTCCTTTTGCACTTACCTGCTTCCCACGAATGCCAAACTTAAGTTCTGTCTGTAGTGACTTAAACTCATGCCAGTGTGTTATAGACTTTAGCTCTCGACTCATTTTGTTCATCTGTTCCTCAAAACCTTCAAGTCTTAGAGGACTGGTACAGTCTCTCATCATAATCAAGTAACTGAGCCACTCTTTACTTTCTGATTTTCACATCACAGATTTCTAAAAATGTTTCGTTCAATGAATATGATCTGATAAGCAAAAAAATGTAAAATTCAATGAAGACATGTTTTTGTAGAACATTTACATATTTTATATCATTCTTTCAGTTCACTGACTTTCTAATATTACAGGAATAAGTATGCAGAAGATGTTTTTAGCTAAGTTATAAAAAAAATTTATTTTTTAAGTACTAAATTCCATGTATATGAAATTCCAAGAAGAATGTGAGATCCATCATTCAGAACAGAAAGAGAAGTCTTAGCAATAAATTCATTCCTTCAAGCAGTGATATAAAAAGAGAGAGAAAGAGAAGACTAAAATTACATAATCAGGTGAATTAAGACTATAATTTATTGCTGTGGTATGATTTATCTCCTGCTGCTAGAGATTGTCTAAGAAGTGAAGCCACTATGATTGAGCCTTTAAATTCAATTTTTTTTAAAGTCTGAATAACTTTTTCTTCAAAGTTGTATGTTTCTATATATTTATATTTTAGTTTATTAAAAACCGAAAATAACTCATAGCTTTCAAGGGTATTTGCTGAGTATAACTAATTTTGTATGCAATTTTCATAACAGATGTATATGATAATTGTAAAATCCCCAAACAAATAATTCTGCATCACATTTGCTGATGAAAAAACCCCCTTTATTCCATGACAATGTGTCTGTGGATCCCTGCTGTAGGAGCTGAGAGTTTCTTCATAAATAAAAGGAAATAAGTAGTAAGTTGTTATTGATTCTCATGTGTGTTTATTGAATCCAATACTCAAGAAGCAAAACCAATTCTAGTTTCTCTCTTCTGATGAGCTGGGCTACTTCTTCCAGAAGCACATTGAGATTTACTGTGCTACCTTATCATTCTTTTTATTCTTTAATTTTATAAACAGTGTTGGTTGGTTTTTTTCCCAGTTTTTTAAGTAATATTATTTTTGTGAGTTTGGTCTACTGGTAGCACCAGTGTCTTCTTTGACCTTTGATGGAAAAAAAAAGGAAATCTTTTTAAATATCAATTTTTAACCCTTTTAAACAGGATCCTTTCTTTCTTTTTCAATTCTGTTGAGGATTTTTTTTCATGGTGTTTATACTTCCTATCAGACAATAAAGAAAGTGAAGGTTGTTTGTCTTCTTTTTGAAAGAAATCTTGATGCTGACAGGATCAGTGAAGAGCTGCTTTTTGAAGGAATCGCAGCATGTGATTGTACCTTCCAGCTAAGAGTTTAGGATTGAAAACAACTGGAGAGCACCTTGCAAGGTCATCTTAAAGGATGTAATTGGGGAAGATTCAAGCATTTATATCAAAGATCTGTTGATTAATTTTCTGGACATAAGATAATAGTGGTGTTTTCAGTCCTCATATACGAAGAGTCCTCTGAGCCTCTAGCAGGAGTCTGAAAATGAAAAAGCGCTAGTCCAATTCAGGGAAAGAATACTAACTCTCCAAGGTTAGCAAGTTGCATCTTGTGGAGACGTGTCTATAAAGCAGTGAATCGCCATGCAAGTGTGCCCAGGGGGTGCCAGTGGCCGCACCCTAAGTGTCTTTCACTGCCCAGCTAGTCAGCTTTACTGAGAAATTGGGTACAACTCATGGAGTGCTGTGCTAAGGGAGTTTTGTGCCTTCTAGTACCTCAGCTACTTTTGTCCACTCTAACCTGATCAGCTCTGTGTGGGACTGCTCAGAGCCATGCAGACATACCTTTGGTTAGTAAAGAGAGCTTCCTTGAATACCTAGAGACACCAGAATTGTCTGGACCTAAACACAGACAGCATTAGATCCTAATGCCTCCTACTCACTCTAAGTGTTGCTATGGAAAATTTCCCTCCTATGCTGGTCCAACCTGGACTCACTGGACTTTCAGTGGTTTTGGTTGCACTTTGAAATAAGACCTAACGCTGGTTGTAGGGTGGTGATTCTGGTGACTCAAAGCAGAAGTGGTTTTACATTAAACATTATAGTGCAGAGTAGTGTATGGAAGTAATCTACATCAGCCTGGTATTTAGAGGACAGACAGTTGGAAATAAAATTCTTTAGCAGAAGGTGACTGAGCTTATCACATTAATATTATTAGATAGGACCATCATTTGTCAATTCCAGTCACCATCTCATAAGGAAATACCAGGAAATTTCTACATATGAGGAAACTGAAACTGATTGTTCTCACTTTGATAATGACTGAAGCAGCAGCTTTATAAATAGAGAAGGTGGTCTCCACAGAACTCTGCTATATGTACCTGTCTGTAAGAAGGAGATTGGCAATGCGTTTATGCTGCTGGGCTTTTGGCATGTCAGGTTCCCCGAGTATAGCTGATGGGCGGGCAGAGTTTAAGCAGTTGATGAGGGCAGTGTAAAGCACTGATGCCAGTTAGCCAACTGGCTTCCACCCTGGGTGTCAGGGACAGCAAAGCACCAACCTTCCCTTTGGGTCATGCAGCTCTGTTTAAGGAGCAGGCCAATACTTGATGGCACCGATGAACAGAATTGTTCCTGTCTTGCTTGCTATGAACGTAGCACTTCTGACTGCAGCTCCCTTGCTCTGCAGACCACCAACAGTGATCAGTGGCTTTTTTTTGTAAACTGCACAGTTTTCCTGATTTCTGGAAGTATTTGAGTTTTATTTCTTTTTTATGAAGAAGAGAATATTGTGAGCAGTTTCTCTCCTATTTCTGGCCTTTCACTTCAACTTTTAAATATATCCTTTTTTTTTCACAGTCCTAGGTACTAGTGGAAGACTGACAAACAAAAAATGGCTATGCAAGAAATATAGAGGTATATTCTTTGACCTTTTCCCCTCAGTGGCACAATATCTCCTAGTTAAATTTCTGAAGTCCTGTTTTCTCCTTCCACAAACATTTCTCAATCCACAAACAGAAAATAAAACTCTGCTTTCAGCACAGGTTTGATGTGCCCTTACAGCCTGCTAGTGCAGAGCAACACAATTTAAAAGCCATAACTTGCAGTAGTTTTCTTTAAGCATAGGAAGAAATGTCCCTGACTCCCCAGGGCTGGTTGCCTAAACTAACAGTTAACAGGGCGTGTGAAAATCTTGGATGTTGGCTCTTCCTTGTCCTTTCAACCTAAGGAGCAGTTTGTGTCAAATTTGGTTCAGACTTGAGGGCTGTGGAGAAGAGAGACCTCCAGTGGAGGACAGGGAAGGGCTCCTATTTTTGAGAGCTTTCCCAAGCTGTGTTGAAATGCTGTTGCTTCAATGGTGTTCTCTTTGTTAATATTCCCCTGGAGCACATAGTCCTTTGAGAGAGGACGTCTCTGTAGGCCTGTAGGTTTCTATCCTTTCCTCCTGTTTTCCAAAGGGATGTCAGGGAAACACTGTTTATCTTCTTTTGTCAAATCTATTTTAATTATTTAGACTGAGTAGCTCAAAGCTTACTCTTTTTAAATAATTCTCTAATTTCCCTTTCTGCAGAAGAAATAAGTGCATCCCGCTTGAGGTGTGTGGTGTCAAGCTTCTGCCAAGGCATAAGGAAAAAGATCAAAAGCAAAAGAGAGAACTTTCAGTCCTCATCTTATCTGATACAAACGCCAACCTTTTCTTCAGTCAAGTTTTTATAATTATGTGTTTTAAAAAGAAGTTATATATGCTTTGAAGTAATTTTATAAATCAAGGAGGATGAGGGTTTTAAGTATAGGCTTCGAGGGGGTCATTAGGGATTTTATCGAGGATAGCTTTAGTGGAGTGCAAACAGCACATGATGCAATCAAAAGGGGTTATACCAGGATAACTTTATATGCTTGATGTCCCTGAAAATAAGAGGTTTTAAATATATTGGAGAAAAAATGATGAAGTGTGAATGAAGAATGTAAGAATGAAGAATGAAGTCTTGTAATAAGATCAGCAGTCCATAGGTAATTACATGTAAAATAAAGTAAAATGTGTTAAAAAGCAGGTAACTTGTTCTTTTAAGACTAAACTAAAACCAGCACTTATCTTTGCAGTGGAAATTGACGTTTCTGATTGTATTTGCAATGTCCTTAGGCTTCTGCTGTCTTGTCACTGAAATACTTGAGTTTTTATCATACTCTGTTTAACAGGTTACATAAAGAACTTTTGCAAAATAATTTTATTCCTGCCTGATTTTCAGAAGGAGGAGTAGGTAGATGGCTCTAGTGCAGTGTGCTTTCCTGCTTTAAGAAAACTTTACCATAAATGTTTTTGCTGCTAAAGCTACAAAAGTTGATCTTGACGATGTTTCCAAGACAACAAATCATTATAGTACTTATTGATATAATATCATATTGTATCCTAGCATATCATATCTCATAATATAATATATTTTAAGTTCCATTGTTTATGGGGAGTTTGATTAGTAGTTTTCATTAATGGTAAAAATCTTTCATAAATTGCAATTTTCTATAACAGATTATTGAGAGATTACTGTAGAGAGTTTAACTTTCCCCTGTTTCTGGCAGAAAATTTTGGTCCCTTTGAAGCAAATCTCACTACTGATATGGTAGGCATGTCATAGCTGGAAGTATCGCATTGTCCAATCTCACTTAAAAAAATAATATAGGCCAAATAGAGTTTCACCGATTTATGCCACCATCCTGAGGTGATTTCCTGTTCGCCGATAATCCCAGAAATTGTAAGAAAGTTTACAAAGTGAAGTTTACAGCATAATTAACAAACTTAACACCATTTTTACAATTATTTATATGACTCTTCTGCCACATACTGATTTACCATAGCAAGGTTTCAAGGGATTGTTAAAACACTGCGCTGTCTTGTGCTCTACAAAACTATGCAATGCTGAGACTCAGGAAACCGAGCAACGCTACGCCAGTGTTTGGTGAGACATACTTCCCTGCTTACAAAATTAAACAGGCTTATACAACCGGTATTTTATTGGCTAGAGAGAAAAAGGAAACACAAAGTCATACTGTTTTACAAAGCTCCAAAAGATGAAGTGAATCCTCCAGCAAGGAATATCCAAAAATCCTGCCCCATCCTCCTCCCATGGTGGGGGTGGCTGCTGCCTTACTGAATGAGGGTCTTCCTGCTCTGTGCACCTGAGCCTGGGAGAGTCCAGTTCATGGTTTTGATGTAGTCTAAAATAGTAATCCCGGTATAACTTTAGTTAATGGTGAAAATCCAGCAACTCTGGAGAATGACTCATCCGTCTTACTTTGAAAGTACATTTCCCCCTGATCCGGCTATTTTTCTTCACTGGCTGGTTTTGTTGGTTATATCTTATTTACATGTGATGTGCATTACTGATCCCTTTCTTTCTCCATTTTTTGGGGTATTTTACATGTTCTAAATCTACATCTCCAGTGAACCTGTGCTAACTCTGTGGAAAGTGTTGTAAGTGTAAGTGTCGCAGAACCAGGATCAAGTCAGTAGCCCAGCAATGAAGCCCATTTCTGTAGAGGGGAGGTACTCTAGGATTCGGTTCCTGCTTCTTGTAAAATTTAAAAATAAAACTATTGCTGAATAATATGCTTTGAAAGCTGAGACTCAGGAAGGGATGGCAGGAATTTAAATGCAAGCGTTTTGTAGCTGGCCTATTTTGACTAAGTTGATTAAACGGTGCCTAAGTCCTATTGTTGACATAGTCACCAGCCCTTTGAAAAATTCAAGTAGGCATTTCCCTGCAGGCTGTCTGCATTTTTTGGTAATTAATCTTCTTAAAATCTTACGTGCCTGTGTTAAAACTTACAAGGAAATTAGTAAACGACACAGCTTTTTCTGATCCAGTTGTGGATGCATATTTGAAAGCAATTTTTTATAAAAATATTTAGCTACACATACCTAGTTTCCCGCAAATACCTTCTGGCTGATGCAGTAGAAGTTATAACTCCAAACTCCAATCCTTGACTTGCTCTTATACCAAAAGAGTTTTGTCCAGAAATGACATCTTAAGATCAGTCAGTCTGCCTTTCAGGACACCTGTATACATGTGAGTTCAGTGTAGTAGCTCCTGACACTAAAGCCAGATGTAGTTATCTTCATGCTTAATCTAATTCTGCTACTTCATTTTTAGATTATTCATTTTGTTGACCCCATTTTACTTACACAAATAAGGTCCCCATGAACTTTTCTTGTGTGATTCTTTGTAAAGTACTGGAAATAAGATTCATTTTTTGAACCCAACCCCCAGGAAAAATGTTTTGAATCAATTTCTGTGAATGTTACTATTTTATAAGAATGAAGAAAATCATATCTTTTATGTAGACTAATTTATTTAAAGTCAGAAACAGACTACCTTCTTCCTCCAGTTTTTAAGTTTTTAAAAAAATTTGTGCTTATGACACACAAAATATGTTATAGGAGGTAATAAACTATCTTCTCTCTTAATCTTATGGCACAAGAAAACTACTTGTAAAAGTGTAATTTACCAGTTGAAGACATGAGAAACCCAATAATTTGTATCACATTTCTCTCTGCAACCAAAAGAAAATGGCCACATTTCTCAAATGTTGTTTGAAATGGTACAAAATCCAAAGGTTTTGTAAACTCTTTGAACTTATAGCAGCTTAGTTTTTACTAATAAATATAAATAGTTTCTCACATTTCTGATTTATTTGTTCATTCCACATACCTAAAAATAATCACGGAAGAAACTATTCCTAAAAATATTTTTCCTGTTGTAAAACTATATATCACTTGTTTGACCTTCTTGAAGTTGCTTTGGAGAGGACATCACATATGACTTAACAGGAGGAAGTCTAAAGCATGATAATTTGTCCTGTGCAAATGTAAAATCTGTATGACCAAAATACTGAAGAGGCCATTAGTGATAATTTTTTTTTTCTGTAAGTAAATTGGTAATTCTTGCATGTCAATGGCACCTTTCTACACATTTGAGAGCAGTTCTCAGAGCCTCTGTTTCTCTTGTTCTCTTGGAGGTGTAGTATTGGTGGTTGGCCGCTTGGAATCTTGTTATCCTACTAAGGCAAACTTTTTAAAAATGTCCTTGGAATTAATGCTTTGGTCTGCTGCAAAGGAATTGCTCATAGGCTACAGTCATGCAGAGGAATAAACAGTGCACGTCTCTGCTATTTCTTGTCCTATTGTGGTTCACTTTTTATTTTCATTTACACAGAATCAAACTTAGGTCAGAATTCTGCCATTGGTGTTTTCAAAATGTCAAACATCTAACCAAATAGTCTCTAATCATTGCTCAATTACAACTAAGAGACAATTACATCATAAGCCATTTGCTGAATATGCAGTGTAATTCAATCTTTAGTATTTCTTCTATTTAACTATCTGTAACACTGTGACCTCTGTGTAAACCTGTAAATGGCTCTCCTGTGTCTATGGAGATTTGCTTTGTACAAGCCACATTTCAAGCACTGTATATTGCTTTTCTATCCCAATTGTTTAAAATACCTTTCCCAAAATAAAACTAGAAGAAAGAAATATCTGACAAATCCTTGCCCTTAGAAAGGTCAGAAACCTATATTCATTCAATTTTCTTAGCATGCTTTATCCTGACTGGATTGTGCAAATGGTTCTTGCTGACTCCAGGGTGCCTGAGTGACAAAACAATATACCAAGACTTAATCTTTTTTTATTATTATGAAACAGTTATAGCTATTGCACAGTTAAGGTTGAAGCTAGCTTCCATTACAAGCCTGATCTACAACTCCCATCAACCACTTGTCCCCAAAACAAGCCATTCCCTGTGAAATTTCACGTCACATCTCATGCAGAGTTATATGTTTCTATGGAGGCTAAGGGAAGAATACAGAAAAGGGCTTTTAAAGTTTCAAAGCTTGATTCTCTGCTGCCGTGAACTCCTTTTAGTCATCATAAACAATGAATGTGTCATACACTGTGCATGTATATATATTATTAATGGAATTGCTAGCCCTGCCTATTGTCAGATTCCCTAATAAGCCATGTCATAGGACCCCATTTTCAGTTTCTTATAGCTTTGATAAATGTTTACTGTCTTGGGATTTTATTTCAGCCTGATGTTTGTGTTTATGCATGGAGGTATTTGTAAAATGTCAGCCAGCTCAATGCAGTTATTGAGAAGAGAGACACTTGTGCAGCAGAGTTTCTGTAAAATTTTCAGCTCTGTGTTTTAGCTTATGAAAAGAAATGTAAATGGGCCAAAAAAATTGCAGTGTCAGTTCTCAAGAATGGTTTTAGAAAAGGAAGAAAAGTATAGTGATCCTCAGGTGTGTGGGTAATGTCCTGTGTTGGCTCTGGCAGAGCGTAAGCATTCTGTTCTACTTGGTGAAGCTGATGCCAGATTTCAAAACACCCAAAAGTAAACTAGCTTCAATAAATGTACAAAATTTTCAAAAATTTATAATAGTTTTACATTTATTATCACAGTTCCATGGTATGATAGTAAATTGCAGAAAAGTGTATGTCCTACCTGCTCTGTCCCTACGGTATGCATTGGCAATGTTAAACTCCTTTTTTTTTTTCCTATTGCTTGATCAAATTATTCTTTTAATTTGATTAGAAATCAGTTGTGCTAATTTCCAAATGTAGTCATACGTAAAAAAATTGCTTTTAAAAATTCTTGTTCTTATCAAATAATTTTGTAGAATAATGGACTTATGCACTGTCATCAAAAATTTCAATATCCATGTTAATAAGCTTTACTTTTTTTGTAATGACAGAATCTAAATATAAAATGCTTAGAAACATTTTAATATTTGTCACTCTTAAACAAATATTGTGTAAAAAGTGTTAGGCCTATTCACTTGATCTTAGATGCCTTGCATTTTTCATTGCCTTTTGTAAATCATTAGACAGAGTCTACTGACAATAGGTGTTTCTTTTGTGTAGGAGTTTCCCACATAACTGACAGTTTTTCCCTGGAATAACCCTTTATTTCAGTAAGATATATCTATGGAACAGCCTATCAGTTATGGCAAATTGATGTTTTCTTCTGAAGCTCACAGGCTTCCTTTGGATTAGCTGCATGAGAACAGTAAAGTCAGTACTGAGGAACTTTTTTGCACTTAACCCTCTGTACCACCCTTCTTCGCAATCTTCTCATGAACAGCTTTTCTGTAATGAATATATAAATAAAACTCTCAATTTCATTCTTCAAAATCTATTCCACGTTGAACTAGCAGAGTTCTCAGCTTTTAGCTGCTCAAAAAATATCAAATATCTATCATCTTCATACTTTTAATAGCTACTGTAGTCATTTTACTCTAAGGACTGAAATAAATCACATTATATTGAAGGACCGATGAAATAAAATAGAAGAAGCTATGTCGCCTTGTGTGCTTGGAATGGATACATCAGGAAAATTATCTAACACAAATAACAATAAATATACCAAATTGGGTCTTTTACACAATTCGATATGCGGATACACTCTGGAAGTCTAATTACTGTGATTGATAATAGCAGCCATTTATGGCACATCTTAGGACTGCTGTACAATGTGTAGTGCTTCAATTTTGGTTGGCCATATTAATTATTGAATAGAGCTCCCCATTGATTTCTTTACGCTCTTCTATTTAAAAATTGATGGTGTGAAAGGAGATGGTCTTATCAGGGATGAGATAACACTGGAACTCATAACTTAGTTTAAAACTGTAAGGTGTAACAGACTGTGATCTTCTTGGGATGAGACCTCTGTCAAATAAATGTCAAACTCTAGTTCCTTGCCTGGGAAATTAAGAGACCTGACTTCTTCTCCATTATTATTAATGTACAATAGAGTGGAGTGGTATGTTTTTAACAGTGGGAATGCCTCTTTTTTTTTTTTTAATATTCTGTACATTTATTGAACTAATTTATATACCTTTCTTTTCTACTATTTCTATCTTTTCTTTTCCAATATTAAGTTAAACTGTGAGGATATAATAAAAGATATGCGGGAGTATGAATCTTGATTTCCTTAGTGCATTCAGAGATCAATGTATCTTCCTCAAGATTTCAAAGTTTGAGTTAATTTAGTATTTTCTTATAAATTGTAGTCATGGTTAACTTACTGTCTTGTATTTTCATTGCTATTTATAGCAGATAGTCCCAGGGAAGCCAGTAGGTGTCTGACAGTGAAATGCAAACATTCAACAATAGGCTTAATTTGCTTGACAGCATCTTCAGATAATCTAAACATTTCCTTTCAGAACATGCATAACTTTAATGGTAGGGCCATGAAAGCCTCCTGGGCAAAAAATTAATTTTCAACATTGTCGTAAAAAAGCAGTGTGTGTGTCAAGGGTATGCAGCTCTTTTGTTAACCGGGAAAATTTTACTGCAGTGTCTGTCTGCAGCAGTATACTTGCAAATCTGTTCTGCAGTGAAGGTACAATCCTCTCTTCAGAGTACAGATTTGAAGGATTTTTTTTCAGAGTCTCAAGGATGTGATGAAGAGGAATTTAAAAAAATATCTTTCTAAAGCGGAACTCAGGGTCTTTGTTTATTTTTACTAGTTGGGGAACCTCTCATAGTCTTCAGTAAAGTATTTTATCTAAGGGAGGCTGAAGAAGAAGGGTCTGAGAGAGAGCCACTGAAGAATGACATAAATACAGCTGGTTCCCCCTTTGGGTAGGGAGAACATATAGTGACTTTCTAGTCTTGTCTTTTCTGTGAAAAATGGAACATTTCCCAGTGGGTTCTGGGTCAAGATTTGTATTTGTAATGATTTGAGGTTTGGCTACTTCATTATTTAGAAAAGATTATTTCAGTAGTGTTTTGGAAAGGAAAAATACAGGCAAGCCTGTCATTGGTTTTGGTATAATGAAAGCTGTAGTTATTGGTTTGACTGGCATTCACATGAATCCACACAGGAATGCAGTTTAAATTCCTTTACATTTATTTTTTCTCCATATATCTAAGCTGGAAACAACATGTGAACTGACCTAATTTGCCGTGATTTTTAAGTGCCTTTATGTATGGGAATAGAGAGAATATATACATAGAGACATATATAGGCATATATCACAGAATCACAGAATCACAGAATCACAGAATCTTAGTGGTTGGAAGGGACCTTTGAGATCATCGAGTCCAACCACATTAAAAAAAAAAAACAAAAACACCACAAAAACAACAAACAACAAAAAAACCCCACACAAAAACAAACAAACAAAAAAGCCACCCACCAACTAAACCCCACACCCACAACCCCACTCACAACATCCCACCACAAACCAATAATCTTGGCCACTAGAGCATGCCCTGAAGAGCCACGTCTACACGTTTCTTAAATACCTCCAGGGATGTTGACTCCACCACCTCCCTGGGCAGGCTGTTCCAGTGCCTGACCACTCTTTCAGTAAAGTAATTCTTCCTAATATCTAATCTAAACCTCCCCTGCCACAGCTTCATACCATTTCCTCTGGTCCTGTTGTTATTCTCTTGGGAGAAGAGGCCAATCCCTGCCTCTCTACAGTTTCCTTTCAGGTAGTTGTAGAGGGCAATAAGGTCTCCCCTCAGCCTCCTCTTCTCCAAACTAAACATGCCCAGTTCCCTCAGCCTCTCCTCGTACGACTTGTTCTCCAGACCCCTCACCAGCTTGGTGGCTCTCCTCTGGACACGCTCCAGCACTTCAATCTCCTTCCTGTAGTGAGGGGCCCAGAACTGAACACAGTACTCGAGGTGAGGCCTCACCAGTGCCGAGTACAGAGGCACGATGACTTCCCTACTCCTGCTGGCCACACTGTTCCTGATACAAGCCAGGATGCTGTTGGCCTTCTTGGCCACCTGGGCACACTGCTGGCTCATGTTTAGCCGGCTGTCCACTAACACTCCCAGGTCCTTTTCTGCCAGGCAGCTTTCCAGCCACTCTGCCCCAAGCCTGTAGCGCTGCCCGGGGTTGTTGTGACCAAAATGCAGGACCCGGCACTTGGCCTTATTAAACCTCATTCCATTGGCCTTGGCCCATTGATCCAACCTGTCCAGATCCCTCTGTAAAACCTTCCGACCCTCAAGCAGATCAACGCTCCCACCTAGTTTGGTGTCATCTGCAAACTTACTGTCCAGATCATCAATAAAGATATTGAACAAGACCGGCCCCAAAACTGAGCCCTGAGGGACACCACTGGTGACTGGCCACCAACCAGATTTTGCTCCATTAATCACAACTCGCTGGGCACGGCCATCCAGCCAGTTTTTAATCCAGCGGAGGGTACACTTGTCTACGCTGTGATTTTCCAGTTTCTCCAGGAGAATGCTGTGGGAGATATATATCTATATATCTATGTATATATATAAAATCTTTAGTCCAGATGTAGGCTCATTTTTAAGAAGCTGTTTGAGAATTTGTGAATCTGGAGTAATATTAGCATCTCAGTTCCCAATATTTAGGCATATAAACCACATCTTTTCCTATGAAGATATATGTGGCCTAAAAGTCATATATATATGTCATATGCATCTAACAAAAAGTACTTTTAAATTCATTAATTCAGCAGAGTTCAGCTGCTCAGTGCCAGAGGAGACTGGCCCCAGAATGTGATCCCAAAATAATGAGGGCTTGGTGCAGTTGCCCTTTTGCTCCTTTCTCTCTCTTTCACCATGCAAAAGAAGTAATGTTAATGCTGACTGAGCATTTCCACATTTAGCATATAAAAGGCAACTTCTATTAGTCAGCTTCATCACGCCATGCATAAAAATGTGATAGAGTGGTGATTGCTGCTTGATCCATCTGCATGTGTTATGATTCATGGTAACGGAACATGCAAATGCTTTGATGAAGAGGAAATTAGTGCAACGAGTTCATTTAAATGATAGCCTCCAAAAGCCTCCTGTTCTTTCAATCCTTGAATATTTTTGTTTGACTCAAACGGTGATAACATAAAGTCAGCTCCTCAGCTGGGACAAGTTCACTGGGAGCAACATACCAAGCCATAGGAACAAAGGATCAGAACTCTGGCAAACATCATTATTAGAATTTGCCTGATATAGTTAGTTGAATTGTTTGGTACAGTATTATGCTAGAAACAGTTAATAGAAAAGATAAACATCAGTGATGGGATTATTTCAGAAGCATAGTTATTATTTTCCTATAGATTTTCCCAAATCCATGTCTTCTGCACTGCTTAATATGGGGCTTAAAATGCATGGCTATTAAAATGAAACATTTTGAAAAAAATTCCAAGATACTCCAATTTTTTCTTTTTTTTTCAGTTTGAAAACTTTTGGGTGGTATTGAAGTAAAAGCAAAGTGTGGAAATTGCCAAGTTTGTGATAAAATTCTAGGTGAAGTAAAAGATTTTCAGAAGAACAGGTGAAAATCAGAGATCTGAGTTTCATGTCTAAAAACTTGAGCAGTTTTCTCATTTTCTTTTGTTCTACCTATACTCTTTAAGGTTGTTTATAGCACTTTTGAACTCAATCAAGGAAATACCAACAGCTGTTAAAAATGTATTTCTATATTCATAACTTATAGGTAATGTGGTAACAGTAGTCTTGCATTCACCAGCACACACTGATACAACTGAAATCCTCTTATTTTCTCTAGTGTTTTTGTGTCCTCCTTTCCTTTCAAGAAGTATTATCCTTTTAGTAGTTTATCCTAATACTTATCCTATCTATCTAATTAGAACATTATCCTAATAGATATCCCCTAAATATTCAAGGCAGTTATTTATATATGAAAGAGGATTATTTATATATAGGAATTTTAATTAACCAGTTTGGGAACGCTTCTGTGTCTCCAAGCAGTATTAAAAGATGTGGAACAAAATTGAAACGTACAGCTTCTGTCCGTGGAGTTGCACCATCCCATCTGCAAAACAGCTGCGTTTGCTGGTCTCACGGTGTGAGAGGGAGAAAAGCCACCCCGCTGCTCTTGGCAGCATCCTGCAGAGTGTTTTGCTCTTGGCATGACCTGCTGAACCAGAGAGGAGCAAGCTGGAAGCTGGAAAGGCTGTTAGCTCGTTCTGAGCTCTTACATGACCACCCCTGCCAGCAGCACACAAGTGACTGTGGCTATAGCTGAGGTCTGAAAAATTCAAATTCTTTTAAACTCAAAGTGTAATCACTAATTATACTGATAAATTAAAATGCCTTACTGTATACTAGAATAAGACTAGTTTCTGTCTCAGAGTCAATTTGATTTAACATTCTAGTTCTGGAATTATTTTGCAATATTTCAAATTTTCTTTCCTCTCCCCTTCCCTCCCCCAAATTAACTAGGAATAATATTTTAAAATGTTATACAAATAATATAAATATAATCAGTCACTTTATTTATTAATTTATTTATT
>VXBJ01007836.1:11879-23912 GCA_013400055.1 Nycticryphes semicollaris
CGCTCTTGCCTGTGCAGCCCAGGATTCCATTGGCCCTCTTGGCCACAAGGGCACATTGCTGGCTCATGGACAGTTTACTGTCTACCAGGACTCCTAGATCCTTCTCCTCAGAACTGCTTTCCAGCAGGTCCACCCCTAACCTATATTGGTGCCTGGGGTTCTTCCTCCCCATTGGCAGGCAGTAGTGAGGTGGCACTTCTGGCAGTCAGGGTGGTCCTCCACATTTTTGTGAGGAGCCCGTGGAGATGCTAAAGACGTTAATGCCACTATGGTGCTGCCTGCCCAGGACTCTTAATTGCTCCCTGGGTTTCTGGTGGTGTCAGGAGATCTGAATGCATGGGTCTGCTGGAGTGTACATAGCCTGGAGTACTCCAAAAGGGCATCCACTCATGAGTCAATCTTCTCTTTATCTTTTTTTTTTTTTTTTTTTTTTTAAATTAAAGAAAAAAGGGTTTCTATAATGCACACAGGAAGATGCGTTGCTGAAGGAACACATAAACAGCCAGTGTTTGCCTAAAATTAAAGAAGAACTTTTTCTTAGTAAATGCCTTGCTTTCCTTGGAGCGGGGAAATCAGGATGACCAGACGCTTGACTAATGACATTGTTGTCCACATGAAAGGGAAGGAGTCAGCTCCTTTTGTGCTAAAACCTCTTTCTGCTGTCTCTCGTTTCCTGTAACTCTACGCACACCGTTTAGACTTCCAGAGAATACAGTTCCCCTCCTGCTGTTTTTACACTGGTGAATGTCTCTGAAAAAGTACAGGAGATTCAGCTTAATAAGGCTCTTACTGCTAGTAAAAAGTGATGTCAAACCTAGGGATAATGAGAAATATTTACGCTGCCTTTCAGAATGTTTGTGGGGATTATTAATCCTCAGCCATAACAAGGCTGAATGATACAGTATTTAGGTACATGGTGCATGTTGTTTTCCATGGTACCTATTACTGAGTGCTTGTTTTGGGGATATTTCTCAGTATATATGTTTAAGTCTATATCTTAATATATATTTTGTTGTCAGCATATTGCCTGGAATATTGGCAAGATACTTAAGGGGGTGATTTGAGCAAAGACTTCTGCTGCTCAAACCTTCTGCATCTCACTAAAAGGTGTATTTCTATGCATAGGTAGTTCCTTGGAAAACATTCACCCATGTTATCAGGAGATGGTCATTGAAAGTCACTAAATCCTTCACTCTGGGGCCTGTGCTAGCAAGAGGAGGAAGAGTAATGTTGCAGAGAATAACTGTGGCAGATTTGTTTACTCGCATACTGAGGATAAAAGCAAAATTTGTAAGTAATTGTTTCACAATATAGAGAGAAGAGTGTAAATTGTTCCCTTCTGTATCATTCAGAAGCATCCCCTTATAGCGGTGATGACTGTCTATAATTGTAAGTGTTTTTCATCTGGCCAGGGAGAGCTTTGTTCTTTCCTTTAAATTTGTGCATGTCCGCCATCCCAATATAGGCTGGAGGTGGAAACTGCAGGGGAGGAGAGGATGGAAGGATGAGAGGAGGAAAATGCACACACCATGGGAACAGAGTCCACCTTGGCTGGTTGTAGCTTTGGACTAGCTCTGTCTTCACTGCAGAAGGAATCAAAAGCCAGACATCCAGTGTTGCTTACGTTTCTGAAACACTGCCTTTTGGACAAATTACTTTCGTTGCACTTATCTTGGTGGGGCAGAGTGGGAGGGGAGGTTGCTTTCTGCAGTTTCTCTGAGTCTGGTGATTTTCAGTGTTCTTGTGAAGATGATGTACTTTCCTTCTGAAAGACTTCTGTAGGTTCTTCCGTGGTCTCAATTTCCTAAGTGAAAAAGGGTTAGAAGCTCACTGAAGACGTTGCAGTTTTGTTTTGTGCCGTCACAATGTACTTAATACTCTGTAGAAGACTTCATAGGGTAGTGGGAACGGATCTTTTCTTGCCAGTGCTGTCAGAAATCAAAGAGGTCCTAATGAAGACCTCCTAAAGAAGGTCAGGGATGAGGTTGGGAAGGAATAAGAAAATGTCAGTTCTGTAGAGCATGTGCCAAGTGCTAGAGGCAAAATGTTTCTTTGATGTTTCAAAATGACTAAAGGAATCAATGTTAAGTGATCACATCGAGACAAGCTTGTTATACCTTTATATATTTCAAGGAAGTGGTTTTGTACCCTTATACAAAGGAAGGATGGAATTAGTATTTACAAGTGTTTAATTGGATTGTACATGGTAGGTTGGGCATGGAAGGCAGCCGTATCAATAGTAAGATGCGACTGCTGTAATCTGAAGATCAGGAGCTCTTTTGGGCAGATAGGGAAGTGCTGTCACATGGTGGCAAATGGGGTATCGTGCTGTCAGTTGCAACAAATTCAGTTACTTTGCATTTGTCATGCCAGCATGACATTAAATGTAGTGCTATCCTGTAAGTCTGAAAGCGTTCACAACATTGAAAAAGTTATATTCAAAAAAGTCAGTCAAGTGATACAAAATGAAGTCACTAAGCTCCTTTGAATAAGAGGGCTGATTTTCCATGAAAAAACTGTTCTTTTCAGTTTATAAAAGGGAGATTGCAAATTAGAAGCTGCTAAGTTTTACAGTGGAATAAAATAAATGAGAGTGGAAAAATTACTTATATACTATTTTAAAGGGAAAAAAAAAGTGTGTTTAAAAATTGAATCATCGTGAAAAAAAGTCATATATGAAGTCAATTAACTGTTTTATAATATCGATTGCTAAAAAAGTATGATATTCACATTACGGTGAAAGCAGAACCTTTCTCTGGATTCATGAGTTAGGAAAAAAGAGGAAAGATTGCGAGGAGTCAGTATGCCTGAACTTTTACAGGAAAAGAAAAGTTCAGGAAATGTAAGTAACAATTTGCTAGTGGCCATTCAAGTAAGCACTGATGAATGCTGGGTTTTGTATTAGCAAAGGAATTTAATTGATATGTTCTTTTCAAAAGCCCCTGTTTTTACCTGCTCATTTTTTCAGTGAAGATTTGAACAGAAAGGCCAGAGCTCTGCAGGCCTGTGGAAGGTTTCAGCTCCAGCACGTCGGAGATGTGCACTCCAGATGTGCTGCATAAAGTATGGCTTTAATTTGGGTCAGGACTAACTGATTGCTCAACTTTGTGTGCAGCAGCCCAGCTGTCATCACACGGGAAGATCACTGAAGTCAACTCAGGAATAATCTTGGCTCACTCATCCAGTCTAGACATTGGCTGTGTTCTGGAGTGAGAAGTTAAGTGGTTTTGGTGGTACCTGGAGCAGCACTTTGGGTGGACCTGGATTTGGTGGTTGCTGCCAGGCGCTGGCAGGTTCGCTCTGCAATGGAGCCATCACAGCTCAGCGAGTGTGTGACAAACAGCACAAGGACAACAGTGAAGGAATACCTTCCCAGATGTTGCGAAATGCAAAAAACTGAAGATAAAAATTGCCCAGGGTTTATTCAGATCTGTGTCTTCTCCATTTAGTGGTTTTAGTGGGCATGTTTGTGCTGTGAATATATGTCTACTTCTAATAAAGAGACTAACATGCTTCCATTCCAAAATCAGTGTTTCCTTAACAGAGAAATATTTTAATTGTTATTAATCTCTGTTTCTGAGGGGGAAATAAACACGCTGCGGTCCCATTTGTTCTGTAGCTAAGTTATTGATGCTGTGATTAAGATGTTAATTGCTTTGATGTGAGTGGGCACAAGAAGGCTGAGGTGCTTAATGCTGCCTTTGCCTCAGTTGCCCCCCCAGCCAGGCCTCTGTGCTAGAAGAGATGAGTCAAGGTGAGAAATAACCAGCAGCGTATGAGCATCAGGCTGATGTGGCTGGAGACAATCTCATGATGGGCCAATGAGACAGGGCGGGTTGTACCTGAGGGTGCTGAGAGGTGGCCAGTGTCCTTGCAGGGTGAGACATCCATAACCTGTCCCAGTCGTGGAGACCCGGGGAGATCCCCATTGAATGAAGAAAAGCAAATGTTGTGTCTGTCTTCCAAAAAGACAGTAGGGATGATCTGAGAAACTACACTGGTCAGTCTTGCTTCAGTCCTTGGGAAAACAGCGGGTCCTGTTTGTGAGGATATGGAGGAGAAAGTGATAGGGAGCGGTCAGCATAAATTTATTGGAGATAAGTCACACCTTATCCAACTGGTGGCCTTCTGGGAAAAAATGGCTGGGGTGTGGATGCAGAGAGAGTGATGGGTACCTGGGCTAGAGCAAGGTTCTTGGCACTGTCCCTGTTATCACATCCGAGGCGGGACGTGGTGGTTTGGATGGATGGACAGTGAGACAGATTAAAAAAAACAATGGTTGGATGCTGGGACTCAGAGGGCTGTGATTGATGGGTTGTGTTGGCTCGTTAACAAGCTGGGGCATCGCTGGGGTTTGTCTGGGACCTCTCTTGTTTAGCGTCTGCCATGGTTTATGCCTGGCCAGCAGCTCAGCACAACCCAACTGCTCGCTCACTTCCCCAGTGGGATGGGTGAGAGGATTGGAGGGCTAAAGTGAGGAAGCTTGTGAGCTGAGGTAGAGACAGTTTCATGGGTCTGAGACAGAGGTGGTTTGATAGGCAAAGCAAAAACTACATCTGCAAGCAAAGCAAAACAAGGAACTCCTTCATTAATTCCCATGGACAGGCAGGTGTTCATCCATCTCCAGGAAAGAAGGGTTCCATCACACATAACAGTTACTTGGGAAGACAAATGCCATAACTCTGAGCATTCCTCCTTCTTCATTCTTCCAGTTTTTATTACTGATCGTGACATCATATGGGACATCCCATTGGGCAGCTGGAGTCAGCTGTCCCACCTTTGTCCCCTCCCAACTTCTTGTGCACCTCTAGACAGCTTGCTGGTGGGTCAGTAGGAGAAAGGGAAAAGGCCTTGACACCGTGTAAGCATGTACATCACTGTCTGAAACATCCTTGTGTTACCAACACTGTCTTTATCACAGATCCAAAACATAAGCTACTAAACCATACAAGGAACTATGAAGAAAATTAACTGTATCCCAGCCCAAACCAGTACACACCTTTATCAGTGGCCTGGAGGAGATCACAGAATCCTCACCCATCAGGTTTTCAAATGGCACCAAGTGGAGGGGGGGAGGTGATAAAGAGCCCATGAATCCTGAAAATAAAAATCAAGATCACAACTGGGAAATTTTTTTTTCTCCCATTTTTTTCAAAGTCTGTTAGTATAACTGAGGTATTTAATACATTGGACATGCTGTGTTTTTTTCCTGGGTAGACATTTGAGTTTATTTACAGGTCATCTACCAGTAATTTCAAATGGACGCAGAGATGAAAAAGCCCTCTGTGGGTTTTTCTTCACAGAAAGCTTAGGAAGTAAGCTTAAGCCTCATCTCTACTTTGAAATTCTTAATTAAGAAAAAACCAAAACACAACAAAATCAAAGCAAGTCTATCTTTTGTAGCTGATAATTTCCTCTTTCAGCAAGAGATCAATGCCCCAACATGATGGCAAATGACCCTGTGTCATTAGAAGTATCATCTTTTTCTTATTATCAGGCCAGTTCCTGTAAGAAGAGAGAAAAGGCTTCATTTCATGTGCACGCTGTACTATAGCAACAGATGCTCTATGTGCACTTTCAGTACTTAGTTGTGGGTTTCAGCTAAGTGTCAAATTGTGTACTTTCTAACCTGAATGATGCTTTATGTTTTTCAAAGATTTCCAGCTTTCATTCAGTTGCATTTAAGAGATGGGTGACAAGGGCGTAACTGAGAGTCTGATCAACCTGCCTGATGGGAGTGGGCTTCGTGAACATTGGTGCACTGGGACCAAATATTTAAATTTTAAATAAAATAATTTGCTGGCCTTTGCAGGATCTCATTACCCTTTTCCTGCCTTTTATTTTGCGATAGTTTCATTGTGCTTAACTTCCTCTCAGTGGGAAATTTGCAGGATTTTGCATTTTCTCTTTTCTTTCCTGTTGGATTCTACTTTGAAGGTGTGTACAGATCTCTGTAGCTGAGATACTGAAGGCAAACTCAGTTTGTTAAAATGCCAGTAAAGCTGATTAAAATGCCTGTAGGTTGAACAAAGCACCATAAATGGGGCAATCTCTTGGATGCCCTAGCACTGAAAAATCTTGGATGGGCTATTTATCTGTCAAACCAAAACCTTCTGAATAGATCTTCATTTGGCAAATCATCCAGAACTGGTACCAGCTCTTGAGTGGGGGCACTGATGTCATATTTCATCCTGACCTAAACACCTGCCAAACTGCACTGTGCTGGCCTCTCAGGCACCAACAAATCATGACCCTGCTAGGAGCACACCGGGACATTTTAACCTACTTTTTATAGCTGTAAAATAGTTAATGACTTCAGTATATAACAGATAAGGGAGTTGTTGGGTTTTTTTTTGTCTTTTTTTTTTTTTTTTGAGTTGGCAGATTGCCATCCTCCCCTTTGGCTCTGTGATTCTGCATTTGAAGCACGTTCCTTCCAAACCAGATCCCATATCAAAAAGTGAGTAGGCATCTAGATAATTGGAGCATAAAGGGTCATTGTCTGTAACTAGGAGGCCGTGATTCATATCACATCATTGTTTTTAAAAATATAATTTGACAGTTGTAACAGGCAAGCTAAGCCGAGTGTTTCGAGACTCATATCAAGATCATCTTTCATTTTAAAGGCAGGGCAGTCTGGTAGCTACCTCAGGGAGGTGGGACTTGGGAGATTCAGTCTCCAGTACTCACTCTGAAATAGGCTGAACACCTGAGCTTGGGCAGTTCACATAGGTCAGGCTTTTCTAAGGGCGTAACCCAACTGAAAGCACTGGGAGTTAAGCTTCTTCATATCTCTGAGGATTTAGGTCCAAGTGCCCCCAAAACCCCAAATGCTCTTTAAGCAGAAAAGTTTTGTGGTCTGTCCATTGTTTCCACTGAAGTGACCAGTATCCAGGGATTGAATCCACATCTTGAGAAACAACTTAATTCTTCCCTTTTAGCTAGTAGCAGACAGCATCATAAGCAAGGCAGGAGACAGTGAGGCCAGGCGGTGTGCTAACCACCAAGGACCCACTATATCCATACAGACTTGTCTTTGGCCAGTCCAAGGGAACATTGGAAAGTCCTGTAAATCCTCAAAAATGTATAATATCTTCAGAAGAGTTAGGAGGATAAGTACTATTTCGGTAGTCATATGGATAACGCTTGATGAGATTCACATTGATAGTAAAGCCACTGGCAATTGTCTATACTCCTTTGTTATTTATTATTAGGGTGGGTCTTTAGAATCATAGAATGGTTCAGGTTGGAAGGGACTCTAAAGATCATCGAGGTGCTACTCCTCTGCCCTGGGCAGGGACACCTCCCATTTGACCAGGTTGCTCAAAGCCCCATCCAGCCTGGCCTTGAACACCTCCAGGGATGGGGCATCCACAGCTTCTCTGGGAAACCTGTTCCAGCATCTCACCACCCTCACAGGAAAGAATTTCTTCCTAATATCGGATCTAAATCTCCCTTCTTGCAGTTTGAAGCCATCACCCCTTGTCCTGTCACTACACTCCCTGATAGAGTCCCTCCCCACCTCTCCTGTAGGCCCCCTTTAGGTACTGGAAGTGGCTCTAAGGTTCCCCTGCAACCTTTTGTTCTCCAGGGTGAAGAACCCCATTTCTCTCAGCCTGTCCTCATAGCAGATCTGCTCCAGCACTCTGAAATAGTAAGCACAGGACTAATACTTCTTGTTACTGCCTTGGTATATCTGTAAGGCCTTTGGTACAGTTACCCACAACATTCTTACCTCTAAACTGGAGATAAATGGGTTTCATGGGTGGTCTGTTGGATGGATAAGGACTTGGCTAGATGGCCATGTCCAAAGAGCTACAGTCAATAGCTCAGTGTCCAAGTGGAAACCAGTAATTGGAACTTTGGTGTCCCTCAAGGCTGGGACCAATACTATTTCATATCTTTACCAACGACATGCACCCTCAACAAACTTGCTGACGATACCAAACTGTGTGGCACAGTCAACACACTGGAGGGAAGGCATACCATCCAGAGGTGCCTGGACAGGCTGGAGGAGTGGCCCCATGCGAACCTCAGGAAGTTCAACCATGCCAAGTGCATCCTGAGTCAGGGCAGTCCCCAACACCAGTACAGACTGGGGAATGAATGGATTGAGGGCAGCCCTGTGGAGAAGGATTGGGAATATCTGAGGATGAAAAACTGGACGTAAACCAGAATTCTGTGGGAAGACCTTATGGCAGCCTTTCAGTATTTAAAGGGGGCCTAAACGAGAGACACGGAGGGATTCTTTATCAGGGAGTGTGGTGATAGGATGAGAGATAACAATTTTAATCTGAAAGATGGCAGACTTAGATTAAGTATTATGAAGCAATTCTTTACTGTGGGGGTGTTGAGACACTGTTGAGATGTTCAAAGTCAAGTTAGATGGGGCTTTGAGCAACCTTGTGTAGTTGAAAGGTGTCCCTGGCCATGGCAAGGAGGTTGGAATGAGATGATCATTAAAGGTCCCTTCAACCCAAAGCACTCTTAAGATTCTATGATTCTATGTATCTTTCTCACTAATTTTTCCTGTAATATTCCAGCAGCTCTATGTCTGGGGGAGAGATGCGTTTTGTTTAGCTGCATGTGCTGCCAAAAAAGTAATTAATAGGGGTGAAGGCAAATGGAATAGAAAAAGATAAGTCTTGGCACAAAACCTATTCTATATCTGCAATTTTCAGAGTTTCAGACTAGAAAGTGTTTTATAGCTGATTTGCCAAAACTGATGTTATGTATATTTAATACAATTACAGAAATAATCTCAACACAAATGCAAATTGAGGAAGGTTATTGTTAAGTTCAATAAGAAATTTTAATTATCAGAGAACTTATCTCTCATTGAAAGTCTTTCTTGTTCCTTTTTTATGCTTTTAATATGGAACTATTTAAAAAGAAAGTCTTGATTTTTTTAAGAGCTAAATCTTAGGCAGGCAGTGCAAAAGGAGAAATGTGCAACTCAGTCATATTTCTGAGTAATAGAGTCTTACTACTAAATGCTAATGTCGTCCTGCATGGTAGGCTCTGTCCAGATATATTTGCAATTTGACCAGAAATGATAAAAGTGTTCTCCAGGACAGTGGATCTCTTATGCAAGGAAGAATGTCTGTTTAGCTAATTGAAGCACAAGTAGCTTTATAGTTACTTTTCAGAAGTCAAGGGCAGGCTCACGGCCTAGTTGTGCCTGTAATCACAGCAATTGGCTCAGACCCGTGACAGCATACACGGCAGCAAGTGGCATGGCAGCAGACAAATAATAAAAGAGTGGGTAAGTGGGAATGCAGCCCAGAATCACAAGAGAGGTGATAATAACACGTCACAGTTGAGGTAAATCAGGTACATGCAGGAGAGAGAGCGGGTTATTCAAGCGTGAGTAGGGTAAAGTCACATTCCTGCTCCACGTCTAAGACTGCTGCACAGACAGGGTGTGTTTTGTTGGTTGTCATGCCTGCCTGCTGGTTCCTGGGTGTCTTATTCTCATTGCTGGACTTGGGCTGTTTGGAATGAGCAGACATCAGTTTATGCACTAATCTTCATTCCGGTTCTGTGTGGAGTGCCCACCCTTCCACTGGATGCTGGGGTCCCTCTGCCATCAGCCTATCAATCCCATCAGGCTAGAGCTGTAGCACTTGTGCTGGTAAGGCCTCACAGAGGGATAAAAACTGTTGTAGCTAGAAGTGTCAGTGACTGCAGCTAAAAACCCAAAAACTGAAAGGCAGTGAGATTATTTCCTGGTTAGCCTGTGTAAAATTTTGAACAGAAGAGAAAATGGAAAAAAATGTTTGCATTTCTTTTCCCACTGGGAGTAAAAGGAAGGAGAAGGAGTAAAAATTGTCCTGGCTCTGAATTTCTTGATGAGTTATCTTACATGTGATTTTTCTAGGCACGTTCTCTTTTGCTTTCCCTAGGAAGATGTAAGGTCATCAGCAATTTGTGTGCAATTACTCCAAGCCTGGTAGCCCTATGTGGTGGATTGGCCTTGGCTGCACACCAGGAGCCTACCATGCCACTCTATCACTCCCCTCCTCAGCAGAGCAAGGTAAGGGATAAAATAAGATGGTAAAAAACATGCGTGTCAAGATAAAAGCAGTTTAATAATGGAAAACCAACGGCCACCCATGGAAGCAAAGGAAAACAAAAGATTTATCCTCTACTTTCCATCAGCAGGTGATGTCCAGTCGCTTCCCAGGAAGCAGGGCTTCAGTACATGTTGTAGTTGCTCTGGAAGACAAACGCCATCATAATGAATGCCATCTCCCTCTCTTCTCCTTTCTCTTAGCTTTTGTTGCTGAGCAGACATCATGTGGTATGGAAAATCCCGTTGATTAATTCGGGTCAGCTGTCCTGGCCCTGTCCCCACCCAACATCTTGCCTACCCCTAGCCTACTGGTGAGGGGGGCATGTTGGAGTGACAGCAGTGCTGTGGGAGCGCTGCTCAGTGGTAACCAAAACACTGATGTGTTATCAACACCTTTCTAGCTACAAATGCACAGCAGTCTTGAGGGCTGCTGNACCCATGGAAGCAAAGGAAAACAAAAGATTTATCCTCTACTTTCCATCAGCAGGTGATGTCCAGTCGCTTCCCAGGAAGCAGGGCTTCAGTACATGTTGTAGTTGCTCTGGAAGACAAACGCCATCATAATGAATGCCATCTCCCTCTCTTCTCCTTTCTCTTAGCTTTTGTTGCTGAGCAGACATCATGTGGTATGGAAAATCCCGTTGATTAATTCGGGTCAGCTGTCCTGGCCCTGTCCCCACCCAACATCTTGCCTACCCCTAGCCTACTGGTGAGGGGGGCATGTTGGAGTGACAGCAGTGCTGTGGGAGCGCTGCTCAGTGGTAACCAAAACACTGATGTGTTATCAACACCTTTCTAGCTACAAATGCACAGCAGTCTTGAGGGCTGCTGTGGGGAAAATCAGCTCTGCCTCAGCCAGACCCAATACACCCTAACGAGTCAGTCAGATTATATGCAGACTAATAATGTTTGAGTTTTCCAAATGGCTAAATGAGTCAGAACTGCCTGTCTGTTCTCAGGTATGGCCACCTACAATGACCACAAAGCTTTTGCTAGTCACCACTGCGGGTAGCTATAGCAGACTCAGAAAAAGTTCTGTTTGGTTCTCAGTGAAGGCAGTTGTGCAGGGCACGCTTGGTAGGTCTGAAGGACAGCAGGTCATGGGCAATGAGCCACATGTGAGCATTGCTGGGGGAGTGGTGTAAGAGCTTCGTTTGCAGGGTTTTTATCTTCTCAAACCCTGCCATTCGTAGACTTCATGCTTTTTTTGCAAGGCATGGGCAGTTTAATTCACAAGGAAATTCCATTAATAGCTGTGTTTCAGCTGTAATTCAGAGATATCAGAGATGATAAAGACCTGTTTGTATATTTTGGCCTACCTCTCTGTAAAGGCGGGGTTAAACTCATACAAACACTTCAGTTTTACTCTCCAGCTTTATTTATCTCTGCTGACAGGACTTCCACTGTACCTGGGGGAGCACTCCATGGCTGGTGCATTCCACTTCTAGGAGTTTACCCAGACACTTGGCTTAGATTTTTCTTTCTCAATTTTCATCTCATTACTTTTGGCTATTCTCCTTTATGCTACCTGAGATATCTCTTTTTCTCTGCTTAGTTTTCATATCCTTCAGCTATTTGTTAATGGTTATCTTGATGCCTTTTAAGCATTCCACAGCCAGGCCATGTTTATTTAGATCTTTTCATCTTCCTTCATAAGTCAATGCCTCCAGCCCACTTTAATCATATCACTGGCTTTGCACTGACCTCTCTCCAATTTACAACTCTTCTCAATAATGAGAGTCTCAGGGCTAAGCACAATTTTCTGGGAACACACTGTAGAGAAATAATTTTACCTGTGATTTCAAGTGTGATGTATTTGCAGCTGCAATCTATATTTTTCCCCTGCAGTTTTGCATTGAAAGGTCTTGTTTGCTGACAAGATTACCTAATTTGCTATGAGATGTATGCTGCTGTTTGGGTTTCTTTTTCTTTTTCTTTTCTTTTCTTTTTTCTTTTTT
>VXBJ01007836.1:23942-56070 GCA_013400055.1 Nycticryphes semicollaris
TTTTTTTTTGACATCCATCATCCATACAGATTATGAATGGGGAAAAATGATCAGAGAAATGTGGAGATCAAGGGCACATGGAGCAGAGCCCTCATCCAAATGATGTGGAAATGTGTGGAGGTTTTTCATATTTTTACTGAAGAGGTCAGAAATGTGGGCATAGCTACTATCTTAATGCATCAGACTCAATGAATACACACTGCACAGGAGAGCTCTGCATGCATAGCAGCTGTATTCCTAGGAGTTTTTGCTTTAAAAAAAACCCAAAAAACAACCCACATCAAAACAGGTGATCTGGATGAAAATCCTTGCTCATGCCAATGAAAATTAAAGCAGTCAGTGCCACCTGATTAACTTCACGCCTTCCCCTTTTCCTAGCCCCAAATGCCCTTCCTGAAGTTGCTTTATGGAAGATTTTTAAACTGAAAATTATCAGCTTCCGTGACAGAGAAAAGAAAGCCAGCAGAGGGTAGCAAAACAGTGAAATGGACAAGGTGAGAGCCGCAGAGGGTTCATTTTAAGATTGCTTTTATTTGGGGTGTATAAGGAACATGAACTCAAAGGAGTTTTGTTGAATAGGAAAATGTTTGCTGCAGTTGAGGACATTAGTGATGTGCAGTTTTTTATTTAGAAAGACATCAACACTGGCAGGGATATGAATGAAGATATAGTAGAAGTTTCACTTGTCCCTTAATGACTGTTTTGTCGTTATTGTGAGCTCAACATTTCTAATATTTCTGTCTTTCCCCATAGTGCTTATTTGTTGTCTAGATTCTCCTGAGTTTCTGGATGAACTATGTGGGATTTGTAATAGGAAAAGAACTGACTACGGCAAAAGCGGGTAAGTGGAGAACGAATCATACTCAGCAAACTCCAGGCAGGATTCTAAGGAAGAAATACTGTATGCCTTTAAGATCCAAGTTAAAAAACACATTCAATGCTACCATGGTTTAGCAGCATGTTACTTTTTAACCCAGTTTTTCTACAGCTTAACTACTGCAGTGATCTCAATGTATAACTTGACATAAGAAGTGCGTGTTTCTATTGAATATGAAATAGTCCTTCAAAATGATTATAGGTGTAGACATATAAATTGTGGGTGCTCTCATGATAACTTGTAGGTGCTATCAGCTGGGAGAAGAGAAGGCTCTGGGCAGCCCTTAGAACCCCTTCCAGTGCTGGGGTGGGGAAGGAGTGGGGGGCGCTACAAGAAAGCCGGGGAGGTATTTTTTACAAGGGCATATAGTGATGGGATGAGGGGTAATGGCTTCAAACTGGAAGAGGGGAGATTTAGATTAGATATTACTGTGAGGGTGGTGAGACACTGGAACATGTTACCCAGAGAAGTTGTGGCTGCCCCATCCCTAGAGGTGTTCAAGACCAGGCTGGATGGGACTTTGAGCAACCCAGTCTGGTGGGAGGTGTCCCTGCCCAGGGCAGGGGGTTAGAACTTGATGACCTTTAGAGTCCCTTCTGGCTTGAGTCCTTTAGTCTCATGGGTGATGTCCTTCAGGAAGTCCCAGTACATTTACTGACTTTTTCTCAACATGAGATGGGGGGGTATTGGGTATTTCATCAAGATTTGCTGGATATTCATCCCATGTTTATCTTCATTTTGGTGCATCTTCCAGTGGAAATCTTGTGATGATCTGAATGGTAAAAACACAAGAATCACCCCAGATTTATTGAGTATGAAAAAAGGATATGACTAAAAGGAAAAGGGAACCTAGATGTTTACTAGGTGAGTACTAGCAGCACAGGCTATCCTTTGATATGGTTTTCATCTCCATGTGCAACAACATGGACCAACTGGATGTGACAAAAAGGCCTTTAGAAATATCACACAAACTTGAACATTATAAATAGAATTGGTAACTCATATTTTTTTAGTTCTCACCTCTGTTTGACTAATGATTCATATGAATAATCAGTATTCAGCCTAGTGGTTTTTCTACGGCTCAGTTTTTAAACTAAAAGAGTGTATCCTTTCTCTCTTTAAATATACGTATGTTTATCCGTGATGATTTAGCCATGAGCAGAACTCTAATGTGGAAAATACTATCATAGAACATTAAGGTTTTTTTTGACTAAGCCTGGCTTTTTGGAGGAAGTCTTCATTTTGTATGTGATTCCACTGCAATTAATGAAGCTTCAGATTCTAACCAGGATATAAATGGATGTCTGATTGCTTATGTATTCAGAGCAATTATTTCTAATTTAAAATACAGAACCTAATCATGCCACTTCCTTCGTTTTGGGAGCCTTTGCTCTAACATTTTGCCATTCATCATTTTCTTTCAAGTCACTGCAGAAACAGAGGCAGAGAGATGGTGATTTTTTTCTTTTATGTTTCCTTAATACATTTTGATAGGTAGGGGAAAAAAATTGTTAGCCACATCAATGTATATCATAGTAGAATGATATTTTCAACCACTACTAGCTGAAAGAAAGAAATTGCTGAAAATTGTAAATCAAGAAAACTTTTGAGATTTGATCTTTAATTTAGAAAAAGCCTATATACCTAGACTTTTGATAAAAAATGAAAGTTTCTTTGCAGAGTTCAAGAGTGAAGGAGGAACCACAAACAATTCAGAAGCCTAAGTAGATAACTTAAGATGGTTGGTCACTTAGTTACAACCTTTGGTCTCCTCTGATCTTCACCTGCTGCTCTTTGGGAGATAGAGTCTTAGCATTGCTTTAAGGCTATGACCTCTCAGAAAGGTCTTCAAGTTTCTGAAGTTTTATGCCAGTACCTACTGGGGATCCTTCAGAGGTAGCTGAACAACATGTAGCTTTTGTAGACAGCCTTATGTGCTCCTTATTGATGTTTTTAGGGATCCCAATAGCTATGGAAAATGATCCTCCAGAAATTGCTAACGTCAATGAAAAATCCTGTGGGTTTTTGAGAAAACTTATGTATATATAACTGTACAGATGTTTTTCCAGACCTGCATTTCACAGGTATGGTGGAAAATATCCCTATGTTGTTTTTTTCCTTTTTCACATTTTGGTCTAATCCTAGAATACCCAAGTGTCAGCTTTGTTTATAGGTATGAAACAGAATGTCCGTGGTGGCCACAAGGCTACTGTTTTTTTCTGCCAGCTGTGAATAGCATACAAACCTCAGTTCAGTGTTGCAGGGTCAGAGAGACATAGCAATATACCAGGTTTTTGTTGTCATTTCATCTCAGATGAACCTGGAAAGGAGTGGTGTGGAAACCCATGGGAGATTGGCCAAGGCCAGGCTGGATGGGGCTTTGGGCAACCTGCTCTAGTGGGAGGTGTCCCTGCCCATGGCAGAGGGGTTGGAAATGGGTGATCTGTAAGGTCTCTGCCAACCTGAACCACACTATGATGCTATGATTCTGTGATCTGACCCACCAGCAATGGTGCAGAATTACCACATAAGACATGTACACACAGATTGCCTTTCAGAGCATCCCATAACAAAAACTGTAAGAAATAAAGCTAATTATCACTATTTTAGGTGCAGTAATACTAGCTTTCCAGACATAGGCATCCTGACAAAATCAGTGGGATATTCACACACTGAACAATGACAAAAGCAAGGGTACACTTGTTATAACAGAGATTGATTTGGCTATGTGTGCTTATGAGACACTAATCAAAGAGAACTGAGATCTACAGTCTTTCCAGGTACAAACCTTCCACTGACGTCAACAGGAATTTTCTGTGTGGAAGAACAGCAAGACATGGTCGTGATCCTTACAATCTGTTACCTGAACTGATGATGTCGTAGTCAGGTACTAAACAGGATTGTTAAGAAGCAAATCTGAGTCTTCTGCCAACCTGTTACAAGTCAACGTCTGCATGTCTCAGAAAGCACACACTGAACTGACAGAATTACTTTGTGCTCAGATAATAATAAACTGATGTCTTTCTGTGGCATTCCACTGAATTTATAGAGCTCTGTGGGCAACAACATCAAATTCAACCTGCTATTTTTAGTGAACATACAAATTAAGGCTCAGTACAAGTCCTTGTTACTCATGCTTAGCAATAACTTTTTCTGTGAATAAAGCACCTTATTTACTAGTTAAAAAATTCCTTTCAGAATGTGCTGCAGCTTCACTGAAGTTAAAGTCTTTCTACTGACACTTAAAGATCTGTTTAAGCATTTAATTGTTCCTTAGCAGTTCCTTGAAGACTAATGTTTCATGATTCTTAGTGGATACACCATCCCATGCAGTTACTTTGCTTTTTACATCTTCTCGGTTTTTTTTTCTGGCTTACTTTTTTGCATTGTAGTTTAGTATATTAATAAAGGTAAGCAAAGTGTGAATTGTCACTGTCATTGTTTTGTTCTTCTCTCTTTCAAGAACTGACATCTCTGATCTTAGTTTAGCAGCTTATTAATTACAGCAATAATTATCTTAGCAAAGGCAGTTCACAATGTGATAAATGGATGGTACAGATGAAAAGGCATGTGTATATTCACAGAAATACTTGTATTATCAATTTCCCTTCAGCATCGTAATTAAAAACACAATGTATAAACCCACAGTTAATGGTAGGAGAGGTGCAAAGCATGGTAGTCACACTGCAGCAACTGTTTTCTGCTGTCAAGAGCAAATAGGAAAGTTTCCAAACTCTTAACAGTGTTTGAATGACGATCTCATCAAAAATGAGCTTCATGCAGCAAAGCTATCAGAGTTGTCTTACTGTTGGTTCCTCCATCAATAACATCAGCTCCGCTGCAATGTCTTTGAAACTCTGGTATCTCTGAGTCGCTGATTATCCAAGCTTGCAGTATGAGAAGTAACTGGTGTAACAGATCTCACCCCACCTTAGAGCACAGTCCCAGGGCTGAGCTGCAATGCACAGGTCATTTGGACAGCGAGGGGATGAAGGGTGCTGGGGCAGATCTCCCCTGGCATCAAGGACAGAACAACTCCCATCGAGAGGCAGGGAAAGGAGAGAGGTGTGGGGTGGGGCTAGGCGATTTAGCAGCAGTTTAAATTCACTCTGCTCAGCTCCTGGCCACGGCTGGGAAGAGCAGCCTCCTGTAGATCAACGTTAGCAGTGGCTGAGAAGTTGCTCTCTGGATGCTCCACCAGACTCTCCGCGTGGCACTTGGAGAAGAATTATTGCAGCCTTGATTTACTGCTTCCCTGGAGCTTTTATTCCTAATTTGTTGTCACAGTATAATAAATCTGCACCATACCATATTGTATCTAGAGCAGATTAGGCAGTTACTGGTGCCAATACATTTTTAAGCTTAGAAAAAACAAAATAAAGGTGTTAAAGGGAATGTTCCCACAAGACATCAGGGAGGCAAAGAACAATTATGTGCTGGATTCAAGTGACATTTCATGTGCTCCCACTAAGAGAAGTGCAAATGCATTACGAATTCTTGAACATGCTCCTTCTTTGCCTCCTCATCTGCTGTGGTCACTTTTTCCTGTACACGTGTACTCTCACTCATACTGTTTTTAGAGAAAATTTTCAGAAAGTCCAAATATGAAACTTGAGTCATCCTTCAGTTTGGGCTGAATTTGAACTTTTTACCTAGTGGTCAAAAAACTTGACTGAATATACTGTTCCCTTGTTTTAGTCCATCAAGTTCCACAAAGGGACCATTTTTGTTATACATGTATGAGCACACTGCGGTGGGATTAATCATAAACCTGGGCCTGTGAGTGTCTGTGCGTGTGAATGATGCTTTCTGTGAGCTGACTTGTGACCAAGAACAAAGTAAGGCCTAAGCCTCAGAAAGCGGCCTCTGTGCTCTCCTTTAAATGCACTAATTCATCTCCAGGCAAGAAGGGCTAGAACATACCAAAGCAGGTCCCCTGAGGACGAAGTGCCGTTTGTATCATGACAAATGCACAAGGCGAAGTCTTATATCAGAGGTACTGTGCACTCTATTGACAAGTTTGGAAAGTTATGACACTTTTCAGGCCTCTCCTGCTTTTCAAGTCGCTGAAAAATATTTTGTCTTGAAATGTCATGTGGCTGTATGTACTAATGTGTGATTTCACATCAAACGGAGGCAGAATAAGGAAAAGGCCAGCAAATTTCCATCCTTTTGCCTGCTTTCAAATCTGAGCGTGAACTGACATTTTAAGAGCAAATGTGACAAAAAGTGTCATATCTTGACAGTGTTCCTGAGTTTCTAGTCCACAGGGAAACCTAGAGCTGGCTGGCTGTGTTGTGCTAAGGAGTAAAACTTCCTATCCGTGATTCACGACGAGGCAGAGCCCTGTGTGCTTTTAACGACCTGCCCAACCACTGAGTAAACTAAAAGGCAGCCTCAGGAAAGCCAGTCTCAGGAAAAACATCTCAATGGGATGATATGCTTGATTAGGGCTAAAATACTGTGCTGTACTGAGTGAAAAACAATAATAAAAAAGAATTACACCTCCAAAACAGAAAATAAGTGTGACACTAGCCTCTTAGATCCAATGAAACAGTGCTCATATTTGGTTTCCTGGAACAAATCAGAAGCTGCTTAAGCAGTTTTCTGAATAATAAAATTTAGGAAAATGTAAGAAGGTAGCCTGGGGACATCTTTGGACACATTATTTCTGGAACATTTTCTAATGTTTCACCACCCAATCTTGTTCTTAGATGAAACAATTAAGCTAGCAGCTGTAAATCAAATTATAGTTCAGGAGACCAAGTTATGTGAAAAAGAAGTTGCAGATCACTTCTCATATAAGGGGACTCTTCATGCCCTCCCTGGACTTTCCTTGCATGAGTGGTACCCTGCTCGTGATGGCTGGTGGCTTCCCATAGCATCCTCCTTCACTGACTTCTGCTGCCAGCTCAGCTCACATGTCACATTCGAGATATGATTATGGGTAGTATTGGTGATAGGAGGACGGTTGGACTAGATGATCTTGTAGGTCCTTTCCAACCTTGTGTTTCTATGATTCTATGTGTTACTTGCTCTGGGAAGGTAAATGGCAAGATTCTCCCATGATCCACCCTGCAGGCTGAAAAGAATGTAAGGCAGAAAACAGACAGCCTCTAGTATTCATTTTCCAGGCAAAATCTTTCTCCGGAGGTTATGGATGTTACTGTAATTGCTTTCTACTCTCCTGCCCTACCAAGCTTCCACAAATGCTGACTCATTGTAGAGTTGGCTGAAAGGACCTGGGCTTATGGTGAGAGGAAGAACCAAGGTTCTGCCATGGGGATGGCAGCTACGGCAGAGGCAGCTATGGCAGCTACGGCAGAGGAGGGGACATCGCAGCCATTCGCTGGAGGCACTGTGTCAGAGACCTTGTTCCTGCGGCTTCACTGGCTGGGTCCCAGTCTGGCAAGCAAACAGAGGGAAGTAAAATGAAAATTCTCATTAGCAGTGAAAAAATATTCCTGGAAGAAGTTTGTCTGTTTGTGGGAGTTTCTTCAGTGAGGAAAGCGTCAGCTTGTATCACTGTTACAACTGGAGATCATTTCCTAGTATTTTAGGTGTCATTATGCTTCAGAAAGTAATGAATAAGTGTCATTGCTCAGTGAACTTGGTTTCCAGGAGCTTTGTAATACTATTCCAAACATTAAGAATTAATTTGATAGTTGATTAAAGCTGATCAGAATAAATTCATTTAAACTTCATATAGAGGTCATATACTTTTCCAAATAACATGTGGTGTGATTTTGCGGTAGTTAATGGTCATTTATCATTATGATTGAATGATGGAGCCTTCTGCATCAATATATGAATAATGGACTAGAATAGCACTCATTCTTATTGATCCTTAAATAGCCATTCTCTTACTTCAGCTAAACAGATAAGGATGCATTGGTAACAATTACATTTCTGGATTAACTTTTTCAGTTTGATTTTGTGTTTTGCTTTTTGTTTGTTTGTTTGTTTGTTTGTTGGGTTTTTTTAAGGTGAGGTCACTTTTCCCTCCATGGCTTGAGCTTTCTCTTTTTTGAAAAACCTGTATGACCATCATTATCAAAGACTAAGAGTGTATAGCTCTTAAAGAGTAATGAATTTATTCTCATACTGTACTTCAAGGCTGACCAAATCTATTTCATTGCCAGGGGTCTCCTTAAAGAATTAAATTAGTGCAGAACACCAGGCTACTTTTAATATGTATTTATTCAGATTTTATATGATAAGCTGTGTTCCTCAGGAACTCAGCTATACATACTTAGTGAAAGAAATTCTCCTAACACCAAATAAATATGTGCTTCAGCCATCATAGTTATAAAAGGCCTCTTCATAGCAGCCAGAAAAGTCACACAGTTCCTGCTGAAGGCAAGAAAAGTCAATTCACTCCAGCCTTGCACCTACTCCACCCCAGTGAATGGGAAAATAGATGGACCTGGCATCTTACCTAAAATGTTAAGACGTTAGAGCTATCTGGACTATAGTAGGAGACAGTCCATAGATCCCTTTCATTTAGTCTGAACTGTCTCCACTGATAGGAATTGCAGCTGTTGAGCATGAGAGAGAAGGAGTCAGTCTCTTAACTTACCACCTCTGAAACCACATACAGGTTTAGAGGTTAAAATTCAACACCGTAAGACTTATCAGCTGCCAGGGCTTATCCTGAAGCAGTGGAGCCACACTGCTAAAATACCGGTTTGTAAGAACATTTTGCTCTACCTTTAGTTTCTCTAAATTTACAGTGTGTAATTTCAAGTCTAAAAAGGTCAAGAAGACATACAGTCTATTCCCAAGCACCGAGAATGGATAAACTTATTTAAGCCTCCCAAAACAGGTATTTGGCTGCCACAGTGTAGTGGTTCTCACTCTCAGACCTGTCTACTGCTCCTCTAATGCTTGATAACAACAGAGAGTGACCCAGCTGAGAGTTTACTAATCATTGCAGAGCAGAGTAACTATGTTTTATGTCTTTTGTAAAACCGTGCATTATTAATATAAAATAAAACTTAAAATTTGTCATCTGCCTATAACCCAGGGACCTTTTCTGCCACTTGAATTATGGTAGTTACTTAGCCCCCATTTGGTATTTGTGAATTCAGTGTCTGCTGCCAAGCAGACTGGATTTTGGAAAATTTCTTTGTTGATATGATTTTGAATTCTGACTCAGTCTTCTGAAATACTTTCAACACAGTCAGTATTTAATGTCAAAGCCATCATTGTTGAATTTCTGTATGAAAGTACAGAAATGTTTGACTACTGCTTAGTCATGGAGAGAAAGTTATTCAGTTTAGTGGGAGAGGAAGATGGGTATTCAAGCTGCTAAAACTGCTAAAGCTCCTCTCTCCAGTCGAGTTATATGTGTCTAATAACCGTAACGCAGTAGCTTTTGAAATAGGTAAAAAAGAAAAAAAAAAAAGAAGGGGAGAAAAGTTCTCCACTATAATCAGACTGCTGAAGAAATCACATCCACACACCCTCACATCCCTGCTCGAGAGAGTTGTTTTGAGCAGAAGGTTGACTAGGTGACTAGGTTATTCCTTTGTGAATGATAAAGTGGAAGCAGAGCTGAACCTGGGTGGAAGCAAGTACTTGTGCACCTGTGAGAGGAGCAATGAGACTCCCAGGAGGATAAAGAAAAGCTGAAAAAAATGCTAAATCACAAGTAGAGAAGCCATTGTGATATTCCCGAGAAAAAGGAGCTCCTTATTCGGGATTTTGGGCATAGTCTTTGGCTCTGGAAATAATTAAGGGAATGATAATTTGTACATCCTTTATAAATAAATTCTTCACAGGTGTCACTGCTCAAGTCCATATTTTTATCCCCCCCTGCAGGAGACAAAACTTAAAAACCCTAACTATTTGGTTCAAAGAGGTATTACAGAACTTGAATTTATTTTGTGGCTAGGGATAAAGTTAGAGCAGTTATTGCAGTGAGTGGAAACTCACTACAGGCTACTGTCCTTTTGTAAAATTACCAGGTCATTGATTAAATCAAAATTTGTCCAAGAAATGAAACAAGTTACATCAGAAGGCTCTCCAGTCTTAACATACTACGTAGCTACAGTTGAGCCAAATTCTGACAGTAAAATTCAGCTACCGATGAAATGACAAAACCAGTTTGGATCAGCCCCTGCTGTTGTTTTTAACATCCAGTCCTTTATTGCTCCTGGAGTACATCCTTCTGCTCAGTTTTGGTTTCCATTCACCTTAGCACTAATTCGGGTATTAGTTGTGATTTCCTAGCTGCTTGTGGAATAGGATTTCCTTCCTCGTTCCCAAAGCCCAGAAAGTTAATGAGTGGCATCTTTGTCAGCTCACAAATGACCTATCTCTTGCTACATGACACCCCATTGGATTTTCCTGACGTTTCTGTTGTTTGAATAATCTGAACCTTATTTTTCCCTCAAAAGACTGTAAGACATTTAGCCTTTCTTATTCCAAGACTGATTTTCACTACTACTGGCACTTTGTGTAAATTCACCATTGTTGCCACCACAAGAAAACTGTTACCTAATCTGTGTGTGCTGTCAGCCTGACTTCCTGGTTCACTCTCATACAATATTAATTCACTTTTTACCTAAAAGCCTCACACCGCAGTTAAAGAGGTGACTGCTGAGCACCTGGGGAACAATATTGCAGTCTTCTTGTGAGAAGTTAGTAGGGGGAAATAGCTAAGAGAGGGGTGCAGAAAGCACACACAGCCATTTGCTGTGCATTTGCTGTGCTTTGAGCGAGGACATAGAGCATGTTGTCGTCATTACTGATTTTTGCATGATGATCACTTCCAGCATCCCAGTTTTGGGACTTGACTAGCATTGTCACATGGATTGCCACAGGCTACCTCCTGCTGGGAATAGGAATGTATTTTAATAATGAATATTTGATTGCTGCTATGATGCTGGAAAATGGCAAACTTCATCATAGCAGCTTCAACAACAGAATAATGAGCCTAAACTGCAGAGTATTAGGCACATCCTTTTGATGGGCTCAGGCTTTGAGATTGCTTATCCCTACATTCGGCTGACAATCTTTGGGGTTACATTGTTGTAAATCCATGTGATGATAACACAATCACTAAGGGAGCAATAAGATCTCCAGATATTTAGGAATTTGTCTTTTAATCTTATCCTGGCAGCTTTTGTTACCTCTTTATACTCAGGTCTTTGTCATCACTGGTGGATTACCCCTCAGACTCTTGCAGCTTCCACAGAAGGCTCAGTTGTAGAAAATGCCAGCTTTTGCTATTCTATATTTTCTGTATGAAGGGTTTGACAAAAGTAGAAGAATGCTGCAGATAATAAAACAACAGAGACCATTACTAGGCTTACCTGCTGTCTCACCGGCTCCATAACTTCGCTTGTCTTGTGAGGGTGACTGATTAGTTCCTGCAAACTGCCCCAGGGCTGTCGTATACACTCAGTTCCCAACCCAAATCTTTCTGCTGCTTTTATTAAAGGTGGCTACTGGTGATGGTGCACTCCATCTCTGGCTGTTTCTCTACACCAGAATGAAATGACAAAGGTATTTATTCTCTCCTAGTGAGAGTTCAGCTTCCTAATTTCTTAGGTTCTGGTATGCAGCA
Source organism: Nycticryphes semicollaris (assembly GCA_013400055.1). Lineage (NCBI taxonomy): Eukaryota > Metazoa > Chordata > Aves > Charadriiformes > Rostratulidae > Nycticryphes > Nycticryphes semicollaris. Next base: position 35,393 of record VXBJ01007836.1, read on the forward strand.
GGGTCAGCACAAACAATTTCTTCTTTACACCACAACTTTCACTTCTGCTCCTGTCCAACTGCTTGTATGGCCATGTGGCGAGCAGTCAGCAAAATTTATTTTGGGATAAATGATTTTGCAGATCAGGAAGGTCCTGTATTCCAGACTTGCTCAGATGTACAAGCAGATGTGCAGGTGCAGCAGAAGGGATGACGCCAAAGATGCAGATGGGTGTCAAGGAAGCAGGCGGAGAGACTAATGCAGAATTGTTGCCATGGCCTTATGTCCATGGAATTAGGTCATTTTCTTCTGCCCTCCTGCATAAGAACTTTCAATTAATGTTTCAACTACACACCTTAATTGCTGCATTCCTGGCTTCAGGCTCTTTTCCTTAAAATACAACAGTGTAATTTTATAAACACGTAATTTACATATTCAGTGCATAGCCCCTGTTTAAAGTGTAAAAAGTGTAAACTTGTGAGCTTTTCTTGGAGTCCATTTGTATAACTTGAAATCACTGATCTGAGTATGAGGTGATCCTTTGTACTTTATGAGATTTAGGACCTCAAATTATAGGTGTTGAGCTGGGCACATAGCCCAGATGATTAGTAGCATTTAAATAAGTGATTAGACAAAGACAGGTTTTAACCCATTATCACTTAAAGCTTGCTTTGAAGTGCAGAATTGTTTGCTTGTGCTTATCACAGCTTCTTACCAAAATTGGATGCAGTCACATTCCTCTATGGTCCCCTTTAAATGACCATGCATTTTTCTTTTTGAGGGTGGGGGAGGATGAAACAAATTCTCTGCATTTCTTTCACACCCATGATGTAACCCTAATGCAATTTCAACCTGCAGAAGGGTGTAAGAGTGTCTTGATTTTCTAGAGAAATTTGTATTATAGGATTACCTTCTCTTTCTAGGTCTTCTTATAGGAAAACAAACAAAACACCTAAGTGGCAACCGAATTATTGCTTTCTGGTAATTCCGCTCTCGTTTGAGTTTCTTTGTCTTTATCCAGTTTTGTAGTCCTGACTTTGAAAAATTCCACAGTGATCAGGAAATCTATTTCTTTTTTCTTCCTGGTACATTGATGCTTCTGTTTTAGGAAGGCATTAACAATGCATTAAATAGGAGTCATTACTCATAAGTAAGAGAAATGCTTGCTACAAGTGGAATGTCTTGGTTTTAAATCAGTGTTTTATATAATTGTTTATAAAGTCCTTTCTTAATTGTCTGCTACCTACAAAGCAATCTATAGAATAGTTTTAGCATTTGCAAAACCTGCTTTACTCCTAGAAATAGGAAAAACTATCTATGAAATGCCTATTTACTAATAAGACTGGAATATGGATTTAAATCGTGAGGAACAGATTGCTGAACATATTAAGCAATGAAAGAGACCTTGCAGCTGACCAGGTTTGCTAATAGATACCTCTGCAGTCTATGGGAATAACTGGAGGTCCAAACAGGCATAAACATTAAGAAAAAAACCTTTTTAAAAGACAATGAAAGTTAATGAGTTAGGTTTCCATTTTCTGGCTACAAAGCAAAGTAATTAAAAGGTATGTAAGTGAGCATTATGAGCTGATGTTCATTCCAAAGATAGAGAGATGATGTCAGCTACTGAATGGTACATTAGTATAGATGTGACCTGTTACTCTAATCAATTACCTTTTCTCTACAAACATGGGAAAAACATATTGATTTAATCTTGTGATTTTGTTTCTATGTACACAGACTAAATTGCTTTTGGCAGCTTGAACATGAGAGTAATTTACTCTGCTAATACTATATTTTTGTGATCTCAGATGGATTTGAGTACACTAATTTCCTCTTTCTAAACTTAAGCTTCCACCAAAAAAAAAATGCTATTGCAGGTTACATTTTTGGTCTCTGAAGAATCACCTTGTAGTTTTTGCATGTTAGAAAGTGATTAAGTTTTAGAAAGAATATTTATTCCGCCTCTCCACTCTATATACTGTAATTTGTGAAGTTTATATCATAAATCTAGCCAGTAATCAGCATAACAGCATGACATTTTACATATCTCTTTCTTGAATTATCACACAGCCTTTGTCTTACAATTTGCTCTTGAATGCAAGCTGGAGTATTAAGATTCCTTGCATGAAAAAAGCTTCCCGAAACCCTCATTAACTTTTTTTTTTTCTTTTTAATTTTCCTGTGTGTTCCCTTGTCTTTTTATCAGTGCCACGCTGAAACAAATGACTTTGTTCTGACGTTCTCGATTACAGTTACATCACATTAATCCTTTTTGGTTTTGCCACCTTTACTTCCAAACAATATTATTTTATGCCATTTGAACTTATCTTTATCTCTTGTAATTTTAGTAAAGGATCACAATAGTCTTTTTCTCCGTCCATCTGTCTGTCTCGTCCACATTCATGTATTATAGCCAGAACTTTAAAAAAATGTTACTGACATCAGAGTACTTTTTAAGTTCTCCCAGGTTTAAAGCAGATCTAAATCTATTTAATTTCACAAATGTTCTGTCTTTTATTGACATGCCACGTTTCACTGTTCTCAGTTGGCAAACCAAATGAAACGCCTGTGATCATTTATCAGCTACTGATGGAAAAGAATTCAGTATGCGAGGTGAGAATACCAGGATACATAGCTCTCCACTGCTCTCTTTGAAACGTTAACAGAAGCCTCAAATTGAGGTAAAATGCACATTGCCTAAGGTGAGGTCTCCTGTGAAGCTTTGTCCCATGGGCTGCACACGCTGCAAGATGCATGGAAATGAGGCAGCCTTTCTCTACACACCTGGTATCATTAGAAGGGAATGTCATGACATCCTCTTTCTTCTCTGCACATCTAATTTTCTATGCAAGCTTGCTTAAAATTACCTTCCTGTTTTATGCATGTTACAAATGTGGTACCACTGCCCATGTAAGTATATTTATTCTGTTTACATGCAATGTGTCCTTCCATATGTTTTTACCAAAGCAATTTTTTTTATGAGCCTGAACAAAAAGTTATTGGACTGTGACTGAACTCGGATGAATCTTCCTACGTGCACTAGAGGAAAACCTGAATTGATTTAGTGGGTAATGGAGTAGGTCCAAGCAGACCTAGTGTTTATTTCTGTTTCTGATCTCCTGTAGTTTCCTTAGCGGTGGAACTTCTGATCAAGACGCGGATAATTAACAAATATTGTCAAAGTGGTCCAGTGGCTGAAGTCCTTCAGCAGGCTGAGGCTAACATTGAGTAATGGCTCAGCAGACAAGACCAGTTGTGCTCATGGTTGCAGGACCAAGCTATAGGACTCAACACAGGTTCCTGAGATCTTTGAAATGACAGCTCTGTGTTGAAAAATACTGGTGACTCTAAGAAAATAATGGAAATCTTTGATTTGATGTGCTTTTTCAAATATCATCTGGGAATCTCATAGAGGAAATTTATCTATAGATATGTACTAGGAATGGTACCTTTTATTTTCTTCTTATTTCTGTCTGCACAATTGGAGTGTGTTAACATATTTAAATTATCTAAATTCTTCTTTACTGTTTTATGTACGAATTGTATGAATAAGTGTTAAGACAGTAGAACAATGATCTGTCTATCCCATATCCATTTCTTGACAGTGGTCTGTAGCAGCTGCTCAAATCAGAGAATACAGCAAAAAGATGACATGATGAGGACACCTCTTTTTGCACAACGCAATTCAAGTTTTAGACACCCGCTCAGAGTATTATTAATTTTTTATCATCACAGTTATCTTACATTTCACATTTCTGGAAGTCACTTTGCTCATTTATTTCTTCCATTGTGTTGGGAATTCTCCACAAAATTACCCTACTGGATGGATATTTTTTTTGGGGGAACATTTTGGGAATATTTGGTTTGGGGTTTTTTGTGGGGGAGAGAGAGGGAGTTTTTCCTTGTCACTATGGGACCTCATCTGAGAGAACTTCAGAGCTCTTTATCGTTTTTCATTGTACAGACAGTTTCATTTTACTCCCCCCCACACACAGAGGGACACACATCAATACATTTATGAAGCTTAGGTATTTCTATACGTTTTCAAGAAAAATGATATTCAAAAGCCTCCCATTGATTTTTTGATAAATGGTTCATGCAGAAACTTGCTTGACAGCCAACAGGAATGAATAAGCTTATTCCAATAAAATCACCACCATGTCTGATTACAATATTTTTCAATGGCCAGTTTTGTGCAGAGAAAGAGATCCCTATGGGGAGGTCATTTGTCAGCCTAAGTCAAAGCTTTAATGTTACTCTGAAATAGCTTAGTTGAAGTTGGGTGAGAGTTTCTCTTTTTCCTTTCAGGAAAAAAAACAGGTATAAAGAAAGGAGAAAAAAATATGGAGAATCACAGCACTTATATAAATCAGGACACAGCTGCCATGTGATTTCATGAAAGCTTCTGGTGCCAGTAAATTCATTCTTTGTGCTCTAATAGAGCACTTATTTGTGAAAAGTCTTTTTCACTTTTTCACTTTTACATTTTTCTACATCTACATTTTCTTTAAATATATTGCAATTTATTTTTCCAGGATCTGCTTGAGCACATTTTATTCATAAGATTATCAGAGTAATATTTATCAGTGAGCGGTTACAGTAATATGCACTCTATCCCTAGGAATTAGTTTTGCTCTCAGGTCTTCCCATAATTATTTTTAACTAAACAATAATCCCTGTGTCTGAAGCAGCTTCTGCACTAAACAGTTGTCCCAGTAGGATATAAAATTTAAATGGCAATAACTCTACTTGCTTTATTCCACAGCTGTTAGCCAAATCAGATTTTTTGAATAAAGTGTGCATTCTTTTGCTCTATTAACCATTGAAACAGCAGTGTGAATCTCCTGTCCTCAGTTAACAAGGTCTTGATTTTAGTGGAGTTACTGGCTGAAGTGTGAAGGAAAGGTTTTGTTTCAGTGTGTTTAGCAAACGCTAGCTGATACAAAGAAAATAACAAAAACTGTAGATTCAAACCAAAGCTGAAAATGGGAAGGTTTGATCTTTGTTTTAATTTGCAGCTGTGTAGTTTGACACACAACTGGAACTACAAGTTTTCATGGGTAGATGAGAAACAGTTTGAACCACATTGGATGTGCATGCATGTTCTGCTACGCTTCTAGCATCTAGCCAGACAATAATGTTTGGTGTCCTTTTGCTTCCCAAAGAGTACAAAGAAATTTAATTTCTAACAGCAACAACCCTTTTTCTCACTCTTTCTGAGAAGGCTAGATATTGCACGTTGAGTTAATAAAAAATTGTTCCAAGAAAGGATTCTGGTGCTGTGGTGCTGAGTGTTGGCACACATCATTTTTAGGTGGCTTCTGCCTAGAGTGAAATCCTGAGTGACTGAGTTCACAAAGCCGTTCATGGGATAACGTCAGGAAAAAATTCAAACCAGACAGACTGCTGAGCAGGAAACTGGATGGAGCTCACCAGTGGTACACGGGGTCATGTCGGGTCTGAAGCCTGGCTGTTCCTTAGATGTTGGTGTTACTCACAATGAGACCATCAGGTCATGCTTGGCAGAGCTTGCCTCCATGTGGGCTAGGAGGTTAGTCCTCTCCTTCAGGACTGAGTAGAGGAGTGGTATCTCTCCTTAACTTTCCTCTTCCTTGTTAGAAGAAACTTGTGGTGCTCTGAACATTGATGAGGAGTGGAGCTGGGTGAATGCCATAAGCCGATACTTGAACTTTGCTGCTGCCTTGCTGCAGGGCACAATAAAGAGAAATTTTTTTCTACCTTTTAAGATTCATCATCATCATCCTCTCATATCAAGCCCTTGCAGCTTAGTAGAATAAGACTTCTTGACACTGGGTACCAGAACCTGTGAGAGACACACTGGCCACAGGTTTTTTTTTTTGCCTTCAATTAAGTCACTGTGAATGTAGCATGAGATTTTGATGGAAAACAAAATGAATTTTAAACTACTAACGAGCAAAGTCAACAATGTAGTTACTACATTTGGAAAACAAATGCAAAGAAACAAGGCAATTACATAACTTATTAGCAAGCTGTACTTGGCTTGGTTTCCTGCCACCACTCTGCTTGTTTGCCCAAGAGCTGACAGAATGGATTCGTAGCTCGTTAGAGCTAGGACCAAGTTCCTCTAACGAGCCACATCCATCGGGCATCATCTCTCCTGAGTTGGAGCCTCTGACTTAGGATGGAGCTTGTCTTGAATGAACTGCTTTACTCACCAAGGCTTCTGTGGAGTGTAAACATACCCCCAGGGGATTGTCAATAACCCACAGTCTTGATAGTTAATTTGATTGCTGTCGGATTTTATGAGCCTTCTGCTAATGTAAATCTGTCTGATGTAATACTAGCTGCTGATACACAGACATGTTTTTGAAATGCAACTTCAAACTGGGTCGCTCGGATAGTGCTATCACTTTTATCATCAGTAGATGATGCATTAATACCACATAAATGGTGCTTTTCTTCATGCACAGGTGGACGAATATACATTGAGTCAGCTGAGCTTGTAAGAGTTTAAGTAACTAACTTTGCTAGCACATCAGAATTATTTATAATCAAAGCAATTCAGGGATAATGAAAATGTAGGTGACACACTGGGGAAAAGGGGAAAACAGATAGTACAATGTAGATGGTTTGTTATTTGAGAAAAACTTAAAAATAATGTTTTTTTTTCAATTTTTGCAAATTAATAAATCCTTGAGAGAACTTTCACATCGGCAAAACAAAACAGACTTTTTTCAGCTTTTTGGTAAATTAAGTAACATAAAACAAAAAAAATTAAGTCAGCCTGAAATATTTTGTTCAGTAGAAAAAGGTGTATTGTTTTCTTTTTGTGTTATGTAACCTTTTATACTCCTCATGTATAGTTTAAATGTTAATAAAAAATAAAGGTGTCAAAATGAAAAGTCACAAATGGTGAAAGTTAAAAAAATAATTGGCCATGAGATATGGGAAAGCTTAAAAATCTGTATTATATTTCATCATTTTTTTTACTTCTTTCAGACAAATCTGATAGCAAAATTCATCTTGGTTGCACTGGGAAAGCTTTCTTTCTGGGTTTGCTCCTGTCTTACACCCTGAGAAGGCGCATTGCTCTGAGTCACAGGTGAGACTGAAGAAGATGCTCAGAAACTACAATCTAGTTGGGAGTGTTGGTTGCACCTTAATGATGTCCAACACCACCAATATCAGGTCTCTTAAAGATAATTAGAGGTGAACTGGCTATTCAGGGTTTGAGTTTTAGAGCTCAAATTCTGCACAAATTTCCTTTTGGATCATTTGTTTAATCTTGCCCAGGGCTACTGGGAATTGTTCATTTCTATGTGTTTAATTTTTCAGACTTGGATTAAGTGGGAGGTGTTTTTTTGCCTTTAGTTCAAAAGTACCTGGTACAAAGTGAGCTTTTGATAAAAATGCAAGACCTAGCACCAGCTTTACTGAAAGCATTTTACTTTTCTAGGGAACCTCAAATCCCCAAAGCCTCTCACTTACAGCATATTTGCGTCTAATTCATTAATTTCTGGTGGCAATTGTGTCCTACCACTTGTTCTATGCTTCCAGTTAAAAAGTAGTTGTAAGTCTTTGCAGTGCTAAGATCACTTTTCCAAAATAAATAATTAGACCTTCTAATATAAGTTCCTCCTCCTTTTCCTCCACCACACCCCCTAGGATTAGCTGTCATTACCGATACAGTCACCAATTTAAAAATGGTGTATGCATTTTGCAAATGAATTAATGCAGTCCTTGAAAGCAGTGCAAGGCTGGCAGCCTTGAAGATTGGGGTGGTTTCTCCACAGACTGGCTGCTGTGATGGAGCACACCACTTTATTTCCCAAGTTGGGTGTTGCTGGGATGCAGAGCTCTGTTTTGGAGATTCTTTTCTTTGTTCTGGGATAACTGTGAAGTCCTGTACAGCCTTTGGTAATGCAAAATTGTTTGAACTCAAAATGCAGAGATGCGGTACTAATTGCCCAATAATTAACACTTACAAGCACATTATAAGACATTAGAGCATTTATTTACAGCCTACCTGTAGCTCTGTGGCCCAGTAAGTACAGTACTGTCATGGGTATTAACATGCCACAGGTACTACAGTGAGTTTGCACGATCTCAAGACCGAGGCTTCTTAGGCTGATTTTGTCTGAACCTTTCTTGGACTGCCTGGAACTTTGTTTATCATGGTTTAGCCAGATCACTATACCTAATTTATTTTACTTTTGCTTATTGTTGTGTAGTCCAACAATATTTTTTATGTATATTCATGTAAGAAGTCATTATTCATTGTAGAAGGAAATATTTATGACCCAGATGGTGACGTAGCATAGAGGAATACAGGCCTGGTATGAAAGCAGAGCCCTTGAGAAGTGGGGTTGAAGGATGTTTAGTAGAGGAGCAGTCATGGGGTGATAAGAGGCAAGGCACAGGCCAGCACTGGAGACCGTACGGCTATAAACAACTCATCACTGATCAGTTAAACAAATGCAGACCTGGGACTGGGTGTAGCTGGCTTTTAAGGGGTAGAAAAACAAGCAAAGTACAAGTAAAAAGGCTCCATCTGTATTGTAAATTTGTGGACTTAATGGACCAATGAAGGAGGACCAAAGTGTAAAACATGTTAGCAAACATAAAGTAATGCCCAAGTAGATCCTAGAGTAAGGAAGAAGAAACTCTAACCATCATCATGCTGCTTCAAGCAAAGGACTTGGAATGCTGGCAACTTGATGTGTTCCTTGCCAGACTGAAGATGTCACAATCAGGACCCCAGAGCATGGTGAAATCTTTAGTGAAATACCTGGAAAAGGGGTAGTATCTAGAAATGTGTGTATAATTTCAACTATAGTATTATTATTGAGATTGCTTTTGGTGGCCATATTTATTTTCTTTTTTCTTTTTTCTTTTTTTCCTATAATGGTTGGATGTGGACTAATAACAGCTCTTTGATTAAGCCATTAAAATTCCACATAACCTGACAATAAATTCTTGATTTTTCGTACCATTGAATTACTTTTTTGCCCACTACAAAATTTTGAGTGTAACATATCTGAGCTATTTCTGTAATCAGTGGCGTAATCTTGACTAGATTTTGTGCCCACATAAGTGGGTTTGGGTTTTTTTTTTCACAGAAAGGGCAAGTGAATCATGCTCCATGTGACGGACTTCAGATTTCTATGAAAGTATGGTTACCACTCATTCTAAGAATAAATAGAAGGTGAATGGAAATAGAATTAAAATGGTCAATTTACTTGTCACAGAGGCTCTATTTCTGTCACACATCTCTAGTCTTAATGGGGTTGTAACAGCCCGGGCTGTTATGCCTGGGAGTGTAGAGGGCAGTAGGAACATTGCCATTCTTGGAAACGGCTCTACAAAAAGCCAGGAAACTAGGTAAATGTACTGAGACGCTGTGAAGAAAAATGTTCATTGCTTTTCTTGCTAAGCAGGAGTCTCAGAGCTGTGAATAAACTCTCATGAAAGAACCCAATTCTTTCAAACCAAATTAAGGTTTAGTAGGAAGGCTGTGACCATTAGAAAGACCATTGCAATGCCACCAGCTGAAAACAGGCATATCTGGTGAAGACGAACACTCTCTGCTTTGATATGTTTTATGCAAGTTTCATGGGGTCTATGCACAAGGCGAGGATCTGCTCCAGATCCTGCCATCCCCTCACATTTCAGCTGCAGAAAGCAGCTGACTCCTAGGGACGTGCATTTTCTACCCTTGCCTGCAACTACCACCTGTCTGAGAAGTGGGTGCTTTAAGGAAATAGTAATTTCTGGGAATAGCTAAGTAATGTCATGTCATATATATAGCCTCCATTTCACTCAAATGAACAGATCACATACTGCATTCTTTCTCTTTTTCCTTGCCTCTCCCAGTTGATCAGCAACACAAAGAGGGGTAGATGAAATTCAACCCTGATTACAATGGATGGGATGTAGGGAACGAGTAATGAGACAATGTAAAACAAGGGTGTGATTCATACTGTGACAAAGGCAAGGCGCTGCAGCTGCAAATTATTTTCAGGAAAGAAGTTAAAGAGTAAACAGAAACTCAGTTTCTTGGAATTCTCCCTGACAAAGACATTAAAATATAATCAGATGCTAATAGTATTAAAATTTGGGACAACAAGCTCAATGGAAAGACAAGCTGAGCACAAACAAGGTGGGACCTGAAGACAGAACAGCCATGTGAAAATTTAAAGGAACACAGCCCGCAAGCTCATCAGCAAAAAAAATAAAAAAGATATATGTGGCTGCATTTCATGGTGTAGAGTCTTGTTAACTGTAAGGGCTTACAATTTTTGGCTAACAAAAAAACAGAAAGGGAGAAAGAAGAGTAGAGCTCTTGGAGGTAGTGACAAAAGGGTAACAGAAGGAAGTGGAAGAAGCTGAACAGCTTCCCAATAGGTAAAAACAATTAAGAAATTCAGCTATTTGTTGTTTTGCATCAGTTTGCTTTTTGCTTATAACTTTCTTATTTAACCCCCTTATTCATAAATACTCACTAAATTAATTAATTAGGGAGTCATTAGGCATTATCAACTTTGGGTTCTTCTTCTTTGGGTGCTTCTTCTCTATATACTGAGGCTATGAGATGTGCAAGAATGACCTGAGAACATACCACCTAGACATGGTCTGGACTTCTGCTTTTTTGTCTCAGGAAACTTCTGTCTCCAGGAATTTTGGAAAACTTTACATGATGAAATGGGATGCAGAAGTGATTTTGGAAGGTGATTTTGATGACTCTTAGGACTTGTGAAGGGGAATGCTCCCCTGCAGTTGGTGAAGATTTATGTCTGAAAGGTAGCAAATGAAGGAAAGAAAAGCATTCATGTAAGTGAATTGGTCTGCTTAGGTGCTCCAACCCCTTGATCATTTTTGTGGCTCTCCTCTGGACCTGCTCCATCAGGTCCATGTCCTTCCCATATTGAGGGCTCCAGTCCTGCACACAGTACTCCAGCTAAGGTCTCACCAGAGCAAAGGAAGACACAGGTTTTTTTATTATTGAACACAATAATCTATTGGTAATAAAGTAAACAATAAAATTACAATGTTTCTGAATAATATGCTTTATGCCCCACATCCTTTCTACTACAAACACGCTGAAACCACTATACTAGATAAAACTATATAAAAGTCTGAAAGCCTTAAAAATTTCTAAGCAGCACTGAGAGAGAGAAAGTAAGTCGTGGAACAAGACAAAATGTTCAGAATGGTTTATTCTTATACTGCAAATTTCTTCTGGATCCCCAGAATTGTTGAACAGTATATTCTGAGTGCATACATGAGACACAGGGATAAAATGTGAGAGGTTTTTCCTTTAATTTTAACTTTCTGTGCTTCAGATGCATTTGTTATCTCCATATGGAAAGTTACACACTCTTGTTAACATTCCGGTAGTCCTCCTCTGTACAGGTCCGACTGAAGCTAACTTTATTTTTGACTACAAGTGACTTGAATTACATTTAATGTTACAAACGAGCCCTTATGAATGGTCTTTAAAATGGTTTAGAATCTTTTTCATCTGAGAAACTGTAAGTTTCAAGGAGAGTGATCTTGATATGGGCCAAGCATGAAAATACATATTGAACAGCAGCACCTTAAGCATTTCCACAAATACTAGTCTTCCTGAAAGCAGTAGCACATGTGTGTCCAGATAAGTGCAGACATTATATGGACATATTTAATTCATGAGGGGTTTCTTAAGGAGGGTTCTGAACTCATCATTAGGCCTGATTTATCTGAACAGGCTTCAGGAAGTTTTGTGTTAGTCTGCTTTTAGAACAAAAACCAGACCTTGGAAATTACATATATAGACAAATAAATAAATAAGCTGAGTTGGCCACTACAAGAATAAGTATTTTTCTGAAGTGCATTTTGTAGGCCAGCTTTTTGAGCACAAATGCCTATCTTGACTGCTGTGCAAGTCACCTTGTTTACTGTTCTCCAGAGTTTTAAACTATCGCCTGTCCAGTGTTACAGTTTTTATTTTGTATATATATTCCTCTCACAACCTTAAGTTCTCATTGCTTTGATTTAAATGCTGCTAGCCAAGGACAATGGACTATCACATTTGATGACATTTTCTATCATATCAGGTGCCAAAAAGGTATTACTTTCAACCATATGTACTAGAACTAAAAGGAGGGGAAACCTTTATCACTCAAGAAGCAATTCTCTTTTTTGGTATCTACAAATTGGAATGATTCTCATTATAAGCAGAGGTTGCAATGCTGCGGTGAGTCTATATCATACTTTCCAAAATTCACTTTAGCATCTTCAAGATGATTGCATCTACTGTGGCACAGTGCCATCCTGTGGATTAAGGTTATCTGAGGCAACCACACCATTATAACAGGCATGATGACTTAAAATGTTGAGCAATTTTTCATGTAAGACATTAAACCAGATCTCATTTAGTAATTGCTGGTGCATTAGTTAAATAAAAGCCCTTGGCTGAAACCTCTGTCCCTACTTCTTCATGTAACCACAGCCTTCCTCATGTGGCACTGCCGACATTAAATTCTGAGCAGCCTGGAGGGCAGTAATCCTTCTTCATCCTAACTTTCAAAAAGTCCCAGAATTTATTTTGCTTCCACATTTTATCAACGCAACCTCTTGCCAGTGCTTTTGTTAAAAAAGCAAATCAGGTCCAACTAGTGTCAAAAGTCCATTTTTGATGGACAAGTACATTTTTGGTGGCATTTGATCAAAATTACTTTGAGTCCTTACATGGCTAGTGGTCAGAACACAGGTCACAGACATGGGAGAGACATGCTGAACACGTTGCTCATGCAGAATTTTTCCTCACAACTCATGCTAAACCTGACCATGAGTACTCACAAGCTAAGGCAGATTCAGGAGGCCTGTCTTTTACATCTCCTTTAAACTGTGTAATCCTTATGCCTATCCCAGTCAAATGTGTTGGCTCCATAAAATTTCACCATGTTGAAAGTTTTTTATCTAGCCCTGTCAAAATTTTATCTTTTAAAGTGGGCATATTTCCTGGCAAGCAGCTATGTTGAGCGCATTTTTTTCCCAGGAAATTCGATATATATCCCTGCTTTTACTTTTTTGATGGGCCTGGAACAAGAGATTCATCAGGGCTTAGAAAGCTCTTAGAATAGCAGTAGGAAAGGCAGAAGAATCATCTATTGCCTCGAGAGTTCATTCAAGGGTCTGGCTGGTATCAAGCATGTCAGCTGAACTATGTGACCCCAACTGGTTACAGACAGTTCATCTGATTTATACATGTGCAAATATAATGCTACTCAATGCAAAAGTGCTTCACTGAGTGTTGAATGAATGCTCTCTGGTGACTATTTATGAAGGCAGAGTGCTAAAAGTGTTAATGTAATCAATAAAAAGGAAAAGGTCTGGGAGTAGCACTCAATCTAAGCAGTCGAAGCTTTACAGAACATTGCCACTGAAATAAATATTTAGTGACTGTACACCGAAGGTGCTATTCTTTTGACAGGATGAGTTTCATGCCTCACGGCACAAAAGTTATGAGATTTCAGTCAGTAATCAAAGACTAACTCTATATTTTTCATAGCAAAAAGACATTGCCGCTTTTCCCCTGACATGCCAATGATTAAATGAAACAGTTCCACCTCTTGCCTCCCCTGCTTCCCCTCCATTTTTGGGTGAAAAGAGAACAAGAGGGAAAAAAAGAGTCCAGAAAGAGAAAAGAAAAGAGGTGAAACAATATTAGAAAATGTATGTTAACTACACTGTGGCAAACTTGAATTTGGTATACAAGTATCAGTGGGTGATACTACATGACACTATTACATGGTTTGAATCTGAAGCTGAATTGAGACTGCCTCAGCTTAAAAATGCTTCAGAACTCATGCTTAAGACCACAGAGAATACACTGAGGCTTAGGTCATAAAAGATATTTAGGTATCTGAATTCCATAGCATCAATTTCCACAGGAACATGGACTGTTTATGTTCACTACTACACAATTACTACATCACTCACTATGTGATTTTGATTTTGTACGTTTGCTGTTATTAACTCATTTTATACATTTATTTTTTGACTAAACTCAGTTCATTTTATGTAGTGCTTCCAGTTATGAGGGTGAAATGGTGCAGAAGTTTGTATCAACAACAAATAAATAATTAAATTACAGGGGATTTCAGATGAGAAGCTGGAGATTTTGACAGTTGAAGATTGGGCGCCTGATTTTGGCATATAAGAAAGCTTTGGGGAAAGTACATACTATCAAGCTGTTTCTGCTCCAATGCAGCAATTAAATACCTTAATAACGTTGTCTGTTAAAATATCACCTTAGTGACTTTTGGCTTCTGGAGTCCACTGGGTGAGTGGTGTTGCACATGTGTCTGGAAATGACCATTTCCAACCCAGCAGCATCTGGAAGAAAATCCACGTCCACCAAAGTGCTTTTTTTTTTTTTTTTTTTAAAGTAATAAAATTTTCTTCTTAACTATGAAGGCCAAAATCGCAAGGACCTATTTACTTGGTAAGAAGAAGTTACCTGTACTGGATGAATAGTTGGGATAGTGCTGCTGGAAGGCTAGTGTAAACCATGCAGTAAAATGTTATAAAATGAATGGCTTGACATCAAGTAGGTCAGAAATAGAACGTACTCTGGGAGACTGAAAGAATGAAAAATTGAGATCTGAGTGTCCTTGAATTCCCACAGTGTGACTAGCCATCTTGCTGGAGATGGTGGAAGAATTCCTCAAAATATAGCAGAGAACAGCCTCCTAAATAAAATATGGAATTAGCTGTAATAGTTTTTCTAAAACATGGGCTGCAACCATTAGGAAATCAATTTGGTTTTCACTTAAACTTGGCATATTCCAGACATTTAAAGTTAAGAAAGAGCTTAAAGTGTCTTGCATTTGGTGCCTATGAAGAACAGGGAGGATATCTAAATTTTTTACAAAATTGAAAAGCAATTTTTAGAGTGGCAACTAAAAAACCTGATTAACTTCTGAAAATATTTCTATTAGTCAGATCCTGAGGTCGCCCCCATTGGCAATCAGAATTGAGTTCTAAAATCACTTTCACTGACACAGCAGTTTTACTGCTTTTCAGAAGCACTTTCAACTCTCTCCAATCAGCGTAATTAGATCAAGGCCAACCTCAGGTGCAGTGTGCTATTATCTTGTCCTGTAACTAAATAGTCCTGTGATAATAAAAATGTTGAAGTGCACCTGGTCTTAGCTGAGGTCTCACATGTACACTGTAATGTAATGAAGCTTTTAGTTAGTCAATGACTTCAATGCAAGTCATGTACTTAAGACTATTTCATTGATTTTATGGTTTATGGCTTATCTTCAACAAACGTCAAGGAAGATTCACAACTCCTAGAAATTCTTGATGGACTTTCATGCATGGGTGCCACTCCACAGCAAATGTTTGTTCTTGTATTTTTTCTCTCACTCACTGAAAAAAAAGCCCCCCAAATTATTTAAATATTTGTTTGCAGGTGATACTGCCTTAATTCCCAGGAGAAAAATATTTTGTGAAAAATCTTCTTTGTCTGTCTTGGAACTTCAAACTAAAGTGTCAATTTATTTGTTTCTACTTTTTAACTTCTTAAATACTCCCATGGGTCCAAACTGCTTTTAAATGGACTCTACAGATGGCTCAACACATCTAGCTAGGTTTTCCTGTGACTTGTAAGTTGTAGTATTGAGAAAGTGAGCTGACCAGCTGATACTGGCATGGAGAGTGGTACCCAGCTCCAGTAATTTGGAGACATTCTTATAACTAGTAACTCAATTAACATTATTTTTGCTGCTTTGTGTATGGGTTGCTTTGGTTTTTATAAGAAATATAGTTCCCTGTAATGAAGGAACATATTGTTGCATTTTTGCCGTTCAAAGAATTACCTGCATTTTTTTCTTGATTACATACATTCCTGTTTTGAGCATGAGGTTTAATTATAAATATAGAAAAATATTCCACCTTATTTTATTTGTATAAAAAATAGCAAAATGTCTCAGTTAAATGAATGGTATTGTGGAATAAGTTATATATGAAGGTTATTTTCCAGTAGCTTAAAAAGTGTCTTTGTAGAGTTTATTTACTCCATACAATTGATAGTTGCAAGAGAAAATGCTCCTACTGTCTTGCCTTTTCTTTTTTTGGCTGAACTTAAAAAACCCAGCTGTCATGCTGAGGTAAACACTACAAAATGTTTTTTAGAAGAACGTAGTTCAAATTTTTATGTACCTTTCTGTATTGACTTTTGAGAGGGGTGGGGGGTAATCCTGTATAGGTCACAGTTAAATGTCTGGGTGGTAATTTAAAAAAAAACCAAAAAAAGGGAAAAGAAATATAGTCAAGAAGAAAGCTTTTGAAAGCACTAAGTACTGCACTCAGATCACTCCCATTGAAATCAGTGAAAGTTTTATTATTGACTTCAGTGGAACCAGAGGCCAACACTGAATGGTTTAAAAAATGTGAATATATGGTTGGAGCTGTCATTTTGCAGGCACTGTGTGTGAGGCTTCCTCATCTGTTGCTCATCATCAACTCCTGTCCCTCTGCCATAGGCTGAAAAGAGGGTGGAAGAGAGCCCAAGCGTCTCCTCTGCAGGAAAACTTGAAAATTTTCCCTGCTTTTTTTCTTCTTTTTTTTTTTTTTTTCCTTTTTTTCTTTTCTTTTTTATGTAAGACTTATAGTCACCTGTAGTAAAGCAACCTAAAATTACATTTGAACATCAAGTGAATGAAGTGAACTATGAGACATTACAGCTAAAAATAAATAATGTACATTGTGTACTTCAAACACTGCTACATGTAACAGGGAGACAACCTGGTCATGTCACGCTATAGTTCATAAAAAGTGTTATTTACAAGCCACATATATTTCTTTTGGTTGGCTGCACTAAAACCTTTCTTAGCCTCAACTTTAATACAGAATTCATACAGGGCACATTTTGTCTGAGTCAAATAAACTGGCATGTTGTAACTGTAAAGTAGACTTAAAGTAGAATGCTTTGGAATAACTTAGGAGTTTTAAAATGATATTTATTTCAAAGATTAAATCTCATGAAGGTCAGAGGAGCTTCTGTCCCACTTAGGGCTATGAAAAACTTTAGCTTACCGCTACAGCTTTCCAAGGGCTTACAATTCAGGTTTGTTTTTCAAAACCACACAGCAAAACTTACATTTCAAATCCTTATTCCAGATCATAGGGTGGTATTGATGTGCTGAATGGCCTGCCTTTGTGACTCATGCATTTCTTTTCAGAGTTAAGGGCAGGTTAGACCCTTTTAATTATGGACATTACTTAATTACGCCCTGTTAGCATTTCAGAAGTCCACATAAATATTCTATATGTGTATCTTTGTAAGAGAATGGTAATATTTTTATATTTTCTGGAAATTAAATACTCTAAGTTCATCAGTATCCCTTTCTCCTTTTTGCCTTTTTCTGTGGTCCTCTTTCAACACCAGGATATTCCTTATCATTTTCAAAAGTGTCATTTTCAATTTTGTATATATAACACATGATCAAGTCAGCCTTCACTTAATCTTCACTTAGCAATATGTTCTTCTGAAGTATGCTTTCCAGACTTTGTGTTACATGAATTTTCTGAATCTTTTCCAAACTTTTCAATCATTTTTGCCAATCATCATTTTTTTGCAGCAAGACTAATCTCAACATGAAGTCACACACAGAGCTAAAAAATTTCTTCCTCATTGTACAAATTTTCTCCTTACTTATTTTTCAGGCTGGGTACTGTTTGCCCCTCTGGGCTCTGAGAATAATGGCTGTAGCTGTACTTTGCCACTAATGTAATCTGCAGGTCTACTGCAGGGTCACTTTGTTGTAGGAGATGGTTTCGTGCCTTTGAATGAGACATAATACACATTGTGCAAAACCAGCAGGTGAGCCAAATTCATTGATATATCATTTGCTGCTCACAATTGCTGTATTGCTGTTGCTTGGTTGCTTGGTTTGATATTAGTGTTGTGGGGTTTGTTGTTGTTGTTGTTTTTCTTTTTTTCCTTTTCTTTTTTGCTTTTGTTTTCTTTCATAAGTATTTTTGAAGATGCTGGCTGCGTTCAAGTTGGAGAAGAGAAGGCTCCCGGGAAACTTTACAGTGATCTTCCAGTACCTGAAGGAGGCCTACAGGAAAGCTGGGGAGGGACATTTTCCAAGGGCGTGTAGTGATAGGATGAGGGGTAATGGCTTCAAAGTGGAAGAAGGGAGAATCAGATTAGGTATCAGGACGAAATCTTTCACTAAGAGAATGGTGAGACATTGGAAGACGCTGCCCAGGGAAGTGGTGGAGGGAGGCCACATCCCTGGAAGTGTTCAAGGCCAGTCTGGATGGGGCTTTGAGCACCCTGGTCTAGTGGGAGGTGTCCCTCCTCATGGCAGGGGGGTTGGAACTCAATGATCTCCAAGGTCCCTTCCAACTTGAAGCATTCTATGGTTTTATGATTTATAGTATCAATTGCATTTCTGTGCACTTCTTTCCATGATCTCCTCTACCAGTCAGTTATATCCTCTGCTCATATCTGGAGTAAGCAGATTAACTCCATGGCTAGGGAAACTGTACAACAGGGTCTATACCCAACAAGAAGTATGAACACAGACATTCACATGGCTTCATCTGGAGACCAGGACTTACAGCCTGCTGAGTAACCACTCTGCTATCAATGAGCCAATATGCACACCTCCACTGAGCCTCATTTTATCCTACCAGAACTCCACTAACAATGTAAGATAAGGCAGTAACTGTTTTTCAGAAGTGTTTCCTGAGCTCTGTCATTAATCCATGGAACTACCGTAACACTGGGCTGGATATTTATCACACTATTACACATTATCATACAGCAAATTCCTTAGTACTGTTGAAGGGTGTTGTGTCAGCTTGATTTTCCATGTGAGAAACCAGATTTTATAAAATCTACTTGCTAGAAAAAATATTGGTTTGCATTAATTACCCTACTGTTTTTTCAGTGATTCTACCCTGTGTCAGTCTTCTCTTTCTTTTTGGCAAGTAATGGTCAGTTACAATCCCCTTGGAGCCTTTTGGAGGCATGATTGTGCCTGTTCTTGAAATAGGCATAGTTTGTGTCTTTTTTTGTGTGTGTCTAGAGTTCTACAGACCTTCATAAAGAAATAAAGGACAGGTCATATTCTTAAATTTCATATCATCTGATTTTTAAAATCTGAAATTAATGTAATATTGATACCTGCTTATCATTCATTAATACAAATGAATTTTCATTATGCATTAATTCAATATTAATTATTGCCTCAGGAAGTAGTAGCTGCTACTTCTATGCCTAAAGGGGCATAATTATATTTAATTCAAGCTTTAACCCAAAATTTGACTTACAACTTCCCTAAGATGTACCTCTGTGTAAGATAGACATGCTGTGAAGATTCTTGTAACATCCAGATCCTCTGAGGTAATTGCAGCAATAGGTTTGAAAACAACACTGGTTTCCAATCACCACTGTTTTTCCTAAACTTGAGAAGAATGTCCAGGAATGGCAAATTATAATTTTCTATTCCAGTAGAAGAATGGAAGTAGCCTGTTAAAAGATAGCAACTTTGTTTCTTTCTTGCTTTCCTTTATGAAGAGACCCCAACCCTTTAATGTGCAATTAAAATTCATTTTTGCTATGATTAGCTTCAAAATGGAAAAATATTTATGCCTGCAAGCAACTTTTTAGATTGATTCTTCCTGCTCTGTGTTATAAAGTCCTAATAATAATATTTGTTAATCACTCTAAAATACTATCACAAATTTTATCTATCTTAATTTGTATAAGACATGTATATTTTTATTTAATGACCGCACAAAAGCAAAAGGGAGCTTTCCCTCCATACTATTCCTTTGAGCAAAGCAAGTTAAATATATTTGTAAGGGACACTTTCTAAAGGATTTTAAGTGTTGACTGAGCATCTGAAAGTGAAAGACATTCTTCTCCTGGGCACACAAGTTGAGTTAAAATCATTCCTGTGCAACTGACCATCAAAGCATTTGTCAGTCTTGAAATTTGCTTTCAGTGGTTAAATGTTGTGAATGCAACATAAGCTTTCGAGCTGTGTATCGATAGTTGTATCTTATATTTCTTATTAAAAAAGTGTAATATTCTTGGTGGAAATTAGACTGAAGTCTGTACCCACTGGTTTGGGCCTAGGCATTTAAAATTGTATGTTACATTCCTTTAGCCTGAAACCTTTACATTTCTAGCCAAGGAGAAACTGATAATGTAGGAGTTTGGGGCAGGAGAAAAGGAGCAGCATAAAAGATATATTCATACTTAGAATTCCTTGTTATTGAAGACAGGCTTTTTTCTAGTGTTTTATCAGACACCAAGTATTGTAAGACAAATGGTTGTTCCTTAGTGAAATATTTTACTAGAAATATCCCACAATACATTTCTTTTTTCATACACACTTACACATATACATATTTCATAATCTTTATGATTTCACTAGGGTCCTCTTTTTACACTGTTTTGTCACGGCTGATATTAGCAGTTTAGCAGGATTTAACATGATGTAGTGTAATTGGCACAATATGAGGTAAAAAGCCATATTAAAAAATAGTAACAAGTGGACTGTGTCCCTGGCAAATTTGTTTGGTAAACAAGTTTAAAAAGGACAAAATACCTAGGAAAAATGTGTGCTCAAATGATTTCTTAATCATATTTACATACGGTTGTGTTATACTTGTGATAGTTGCAAATCTCTGGCATGTCA